>CAWUFW010011831.1:237500-585994 GCA_963921515.1 Calotriton arnoldi
CTCTGTAATGATTCTGCTTGACACTGCTTCAAATCTGTATCTGAATTACAAATTCTTTTAATTCTTAAAAATTCTCCATACGGAATACTTTTTATTAAGTGTCTGGGGTGGCAGCTGTTTGCATGCAATGTTGAGTTCCCTGCTGTGCTTTTCCTGTGGAGTTTTGTCTGGATATTCTTGTCATTAATATATAACTCCACATCAAGGAACTCAACTCTCTCATTACTGATAGTGGCTGTAAACTCAAGATTTAAATTGTTAATATTGATGGTGTTAACAAAGTCTAATGCAGTTTCTTTTGTGCCTCGCCAAACTACACAAACATCATCAATAAATCGCCACCACTGTACTACATGAGTGGCAAATATTTCCTTATGGGTATGTCTGAGGACATGCTCCTCCCACCAGCCCACGTGTAAACACGCGTAGCTTGGAGAGAAGCATGCCCCCATAGCCACCCCACGTAGTTGCTGATGTAATTCCTTGCTAAACAAAAAGAAATTATTCAATAAACATATTTCGATCATTTTCAACAACATATCATTGTGTCTCAAAAATTGAATGTTTCTTTTGGCTAGAAAATACTTTACAGCATTTAAACCATCAGTGTGGTGTATGCTGGTGTAAAGAGAACAGATGTCCATCACTATAAAATAATAATCATCATTCCATGTAACTTCTTGCAGTTTTGTGAGGAAATGGCCAGTATCTTTGATAACCGAGGGGAGATTTTCCACATACTCGTGTAGATAAAAGTCCACATACTTGGACATGGCTTCAAAGAGACTTCTCTGTGCGGAAATGATTGGTCTTCCAGGTATTGGAGTCACTTTTTTGTGGATTTTTGGAATAAAATAAAGGGTCGGGGTTATGGGATAATCATTTCTAAGAAAATCATATTCATGTTTGCTTAACATCCCGTCTCTTTTCCAACGTGCTAACTCCTTCAATACTAAATCTCTGATAGATTTTAATTCCTGAAATGAGGCTTTTCTGTAGCACAACTGATCATTCAAGTGTCGTTCTGCTTCTTCCACATAAGCATCCCGAGGCCAAAGAACAATGTTCCCTCCTTTATCTGCTTTATTGACAATAATATTTCCATTGTCTTTAATTTTTTTCATAAGTTTGGAATGTTGTATTTCAGAGTAGCTTCTCCGATTTTGTTGGCGCTTCACATTCTGATTAAGTCTTTTTAAATCCTCAATTACGACGTCACTGAAAGTATCTATTGCATCTTTTGCCATAAGAGGAATAAAAGAAGAAGGGGGGCGAAAAGGACTACTACCTGCACCAATGCTAACAATTCCCAATTCATGCAATTCATCTTGCGTATTCAAATTAATATCATCAATGTTTTCAGCCAATGCATGCATAGATCTAAGAGTAGCAATATCGGAAACTTGAAGAGATCTACTAGGTAGATTAGAGGCAATAATTGTTGCTGCCGTATCCTGGGCCATATTCAACTTGAAATGCTTTTTTAATTTCAATTTTTGTATGAATTTGAATACGTCGAAACGTGATTGCACATAATTGAACCCATTCTTTGGACAAAAGGACAAACCTAATGATAACAATTGTATTTCAGCTTTATTCAGTTCGATCTCAGTGAGGTTGATTACAGTGTTAACAGTGCATGATGAATCAGTTATTGAGGGAGCCACTGTTTCCCTCTCCCTCTCTTGCCTCTGTTGCTCCCTCCTGCATTTGCGCCTCTGATTACGACATTTGTTGCGCCTGCGCTGGAATTCTTTTGGGGTGGTCTCGGTCGTAATGTGTGGCGTCGGTCCTCTATTATAAACCCCAACTCTTCAGAGGGAGTAAAGTTAGTGGGTAATTGTGCCTGCTGAATAGAAGCAACATCCGCCTCTGAGTCAGTACTGCTGGCCAACGAACTTAAATCCGTATCTGATACTGCTGTATGAATAGGCTTGGATGCAGAGCTGTCTGAATGCTTTGGGACTAATGCTTGCCTCTTTACTGTATCAAATTTTTTAGAGAACGTAAAGACCCTACCGGTCTCATAGTCCCTTTTGTCCCGAGCAAATTTAAATATTTTTCGTGTTTTTATCACTTCCTCATGTTTGATAAGGCGCGCTTTAATTTCTTCTCTGCTCTTTTTGATCAATTCCTGTTGATCAGAAACATCCAATTGCTGATTAATTATCTCAATTTCCTTTAAAATGTCCATTCTGTCTATTTCAGCATATTTAATAAGTATCGATACCATATTCATGGAAGCCTCCAGGTTATTCGTTGCCCATTCTTTTAACATAAGGGGGTTGGGGTTTTCAAAAGATGGTGCAATGAGTACCCGCAACCCCCGTGGTACTCTTCCTGCTTCTTTGTATTTTTCTAGAGATTTCCTCTCCCACCACTTAGTCAGTTCCGTTCGAAGTAGTTTTTCCAATTTTTTCAATAATGTCTTAACATCGCTGTTAATCCCCAAATTCATGTCTTTCTCTGAACTATTTTCATTAATGTCTGGTAAATTTAGAAACAGGGCATCTGCCACGGCCTCCCGGTCCCGTAGCTCGTCCGCTGTGGTTGCCATAATGACACACTTTCTGGCAATATTCTGTTGTGCACAATACGAGAGCTATGTTATATATATATAAGCGCTTCTCTCCACTTCCAAAGAAAGTCTGCACTCAGTTAATTTAAAATACCATTTAATCACTGGCAGCGCATGTTTTTAGCAGGAACGCGTTTCGGCTGTCACAGCAGCCTTCATCAACCTGAAATTGCGCCATCTTGGTAGTTTTTAAATACTCCCATCAGGTGTCCTTTGATGTATCGACATGGAAGAGCCACTATGATTCACGTAGAATTCTCAATTTGCGATATATTCCAAAATGATTTTGAAGTCACCTTCAGTGGAGCGTATTTTTTAAAAAAGAGATAAAGGTCACGTTTTTAGCAGTTCGATATATGATCCTAAAGTTATATTAGATTTCAATGTGCGCTGCACTTGCATGAAGGGTCATCAGAAATTTCCCCGTTATACGTATAGGAAATACCGGCTCAAATCCACTTGGTTCTTTTTGTTATTTAAGCAAAGCTTGCACACAAATGAATTCTTCTTACGCAACTAATTGTTGCTATCCCCGCATTTCACATGTTCAAATACAAAGTCAATCCTTCACAAATGTGACTGGCAGCGCTCACCTCATTTCTTAAATAATAAACTGCTTAAACTTTTCACTATGGTAAACACGCGCTGTCCGTTGTTCCATGGTTTCTAATTTTGAAATCACTGCAGCACAAAGTTTTAACAGCAGTGCCCGGCTCCGAATACCATACCAATTGATTGTAAGTGCTCGCAGCAGGACCCCAGTCCCCGCCAAGGGCAGCCGAAGACTCCCAGCGTTGAACCGACGGCGCTGCTGGTAACACTCCAAATCTGTTGTTCGATGTTCGGGGGCACGCCAACATCGACGTTAGTCATTAAAGTCATTATATATATATAATAGATGTGTGGCTTTAATGACTAACGTCGATGTTGGCGTGCCCCCAAATCATTTATGAGGTTGGTGTCTTGTCTAAGCTCCTCCTCCCATGCCCCTAGGAACAAGTTCGCAAAGCTGGGCGCGAAACATGTTCCCATGGCAGTGCCAAGGGTTTGTCTGTATATGTCGCCATTGAAGAGAAAGAAATTGTTTTTGAGACAGAACCTAATCATAGCAATGATCATGTCAGTATGATCGAGGTATTTTATAGCTCTTTTGGATAGGTATTTTTGGCATGCTGCGATCCCTATCTCGTGTTCAATGATGGTGTATAGCGAGCTAATGGTAATAAGTATGTATTCTTTTTGCCAGACCACTCCCTGTATTTTAGTTATAAAGTCCTTCGTATCTCTCACATACGAGGGAAGGAGGACCACCTGATCTTTTAAGAAATGGTCTACATATCTTAATACGTTCTCCACGGCACTCCCTCTAGATTAAACTATGGGTCGCCCTGGAGGATTGGTAATGTCCTTATGGATCTTAGGGAGGAGGTAGAGCACAGTGAGTTTGGGAAAATCTTTCTTTAAAAAACAATATTCTTCCCACTCTAATAATCCCTTATCTCTCCACTCTGTGAGGTTGTTCCATATGTTGGTCACACTTTTACTGTACTCGCTTCTGTTAGTGAGGGAGTAGAAGAGGGGGTCATTCAATTGGCGATTGGCTTCTGCTATGTACATCTCTCTACTCATAATGACCACATTGCCTCCCTTGTCTGCAGGCCTGATTACAATAGAACTATCAGTGGCTAAGTTGGTAATTGCATTTTTTTGTGCTATGGTCATATTGTATGTCGTGGGTGCAGATTTTTTCAACCATACTTTTTGTTTATATCTTAACAGTTGATCAGAAACAATGTCTTGAAACATATCAATATTATCATGTGGCATCGTGGGTAAAAAGGTAGACTTGGGTCTAAATTTAGTAGAAACCGCTTTGTCAAAAATGATGTCAAAATCTGTAAGTATCTGATATACATCCTGATTATTGGGTGCCAGTTCATTCCCCAATTCGTTCAGTGCTATCAAAGTATCTATGTCACTGATATTCAGATCATCATTCGGGGTGTAGTTGGTACATAGTTCTCTGTCAGTGTACGGTTTAAGTTTGTACCATTTCTTAAGTTTGAGCTTACGACAAAATTTAAAAATATCAATCCGAGTATTGGCATAATTCAGAGGTTCAGTGGGGCAAGAAGTCCTAAACATAAAGTTCTGGCTTCTAAGTTGCTCAGGGGTTTCGGCGTTATATTAATGATGGTACGATTTACCTCAGCATCATCCATTATAGGGCTGTAGTTGAGCGAGTTGCAATGTTTGCCACGCGTCCTTTGGAATTCCCTCTTCCTCTGCCTCTGTTTGTCTCGCTTTCTCCTTTTCCGCCTCGGCCTCTTCCTCTTTCCCGCTGGTTCGTGTTCTTGCTCTGTGGTTGTGATGTTATGCGACTTGTTTGCCGGCCCCTGCATAGGAGCCGGTACTTGTCTAAAAAAGTCTTTGGTCTAATTTCTGGCTCATTGCTAGATACAGAGCTGACCGAGCTTAGGGATGTCATCGAAGTGGCTGAGTTAGCGGTCTCTCCATCACTCTGGACGATATCATAATCTTCCGCTATGGTCACGTCCGATTGTTTCAACATGGGAGTCTGGCTGTGCTCATCATACAAGTGATCGTACTTGTGGCTATACGTCAATATCCTTCCTGTCTCGTAATCGATACAGTCTCTGTGGAGTTTTTCGCTGTTTTCTGATCTTAATGTCTTTCTCATAATCCTTAAGCCTCTGTTTCAGATCATCGTAAAATTTCATAATGATGTCTTGCTCAGAATTCTTGCTGAGTTCATCTTTGAGTTGTTTAATTTCGCCAATGATCTTCTCCCTGTCCGACCATGCATACTTGACCAAGATCTCAAGCATGATCCTGGAGCTATTTGCGGAATTTGCTGCCCATTCTTCCAGCATTCTGGGATCTGGGGATTCGTATGACGGAGTGGGGTAGATTCTAAGTCCTCTCGGAATCATTTCCTTATCGATGTAATCTTGGAGGGAGATTGCCTCCCACCATTTCGATATCTCTGCTTTACTGAGTTTCTCCAATTTTTTCAGTAGATCTCTCGTATTTGTGTTGTAAGTAGTTTGAACAGTTACCACTCTGCCCTTCCCTGGGGCTCTGGCAAAAAGTGTCTGTGCTTCAGCACATCTGTTACTGTCATCCTCC
Organism: Calotriton arnoldi; assembly: GCA_963921515.1. NCBI lineage: Eukaryota > Metazoa > Chordata > Amphibia > Caudata > Salamandridae > Calotriton > Calotriton arnoldi. The sequence goes on from CAWUFW010011831.1 coordinate 243,229, forward strand.
ATCGTGTTACCACTCTCCTGTACGACTTCTGCCGCACCGCTGCCGATTTCCTGAAATCTGTCGTGCCTCCCTTTACAATGAAAGTTCCTCCTGCCGTCCGTGCCGTCTTGCAATCCCCGTGTACAGCTTCCTGTATATATGCATCTCACATTGCGAGAATACCAGTGCGGGGATGCCCAGGACAATGTCCGCGCGGTAAGAGGCGTGATGACCACTGGGTTGAGCCTGTGTTGTGGCTTAGAAACGTGTTAAGTGTGTTGGCCAGCCAGAGACGAACACTGCACTACGGGAGCGTATGCGGTAAGCTCCCCACATCTTCCGACATCAGTGACCCCACTCACTAACACCCCCAAATGCGTGTCCCCCCCTCTGGGACACCCCACACTTACCGTATATATGATGCAAGGATCGGACGGCCGGTCTCACTCAAGGGCTTCCTCAAAATGAATCCAAAGACGAAGTGCTCCTGCTGGGAGCCGGAGTCCCGTGGGAGGTGGCGCAAGAGTCGGCGGAGCAGCCGATATTCCAATTTGACAACACGAAGACAATCACTCGCGCTCTCGGAGACCACAATCAGAATCAGGAAAAAGAATGATTAATTCCGTCATAAATCAACGTGATGCGTTTCGCCTTGCGGCTTGATCACACAAAGTGCACGATATGACAAACCTCCTTACATACTCCGTATTAGAGACTAACATAGGACATGATTATACAATTGGTTCAGTAAAAATGTCAAAAATACTACGGTCGCCATCTTGTAACATGTTAAATTATAAGTAAAATTTCATATATGACGGCATAATCATACACAATGTAACATGTAATGTCCATATCCTGTGTAATAACACATATTGTACACTAAGGCAGTCCTGTAAACATGTAAAAAATGTATAAAATATAGAAGCTGGTCCCTGATAGTATGCATGTAGTGCACCCGGTTACAGTCGCCATCTTGTAACGTCTTTTTTAGCCGGGGATCGATCAAATCCAAGTGGATTGGTGTATCACCTTACTGATCAGTGGATATTCTTTAGTTGAGTCCTGGGCAATATCTGAGAGTGGGTATGCACAAAACCACATTCCTGTGGGACCCGAATATTACCTGGGTCACGAATATACCCCTAATGAGTATTGTCATGGACTACCATTTCAAGAAGTTGAATACATTCCCCTAGTGGAGGTTTTATACAAGAATAACATGACCAATCTGCATATACGCCCCTAGTGGGTAAACAATCTCTGCCAAATGGCTGTGTAGGTGGAGGTATGAAAAACCAACGTGACAGTGTGCCAAAACAGTGTACAGAATATAACATAGAGAAGAAAAAAATTCAAGAAAAGTAAAATCTTATCTGCGGCATAATGCCGTATCAGGAGAATGATGCCATGAAGAAAAGGGTAGGGACTCGTTCTATCAATTCCATCTAGTGCGTCCCTTCCTTTCCTCCTGTGAAAAGAAAGAAAGGATCGACAGTTAAATTACTGAAAGTATAGTGACACAGCATATAATACATAGTAAAAACACTGGAGTAACATATTACTGTCTAAAACACAGTACTAGAGCAGTTGATTCAATCATACAGTAACATTTCTATTCATCATGCAGGTGTATCGCAATTTCTTCGTCAAGGTTATGTCCATTGGGGTAGCGTGTTCCTAGCTCAATAATGTATTTAGATTCTCGTTTCCTTAACTGGAATTCTCGGTTCCCACCTCTGTGATTGCTTTCTATTTGTTCAATGATAAAATACTGTAGTTTGGTGCTGTCCGAATAGTGATGTGTCTCAAATATATGTATATATATATATATATATATATATATATATATGAAACCAGGATCCCAAAGAACGACCGCGGTGGGCCAAACATATATAGAGAGAGAGATAGATAGATAGATAGATAGATAGATAGATAATATTATATTACAGAATATAAATGAAGTCACGTAAATATAATTAATGATAAATAATATTTTAAGCATTTTTAATACACTTATGCTTTCAATAAATGAAGTAAAATCTTTAACTTAGTTTAAAACATTAAAAGGATATTGAAAGTAATTAAAAGTATAACCTATAAACAAATGTTACAAATTAAATACAAATTAAAATTTAAGTGAAATTGGGCGATTTTAATTTTAAGCTATAGTTCAATTGAAAAAAATCATGTTGAATAAATTAATTAGTACATTTAAACTCATTTATGAATTAAAACAAAATTAAGTTTAGTAGGTAATTTTTTATATCTTTTCTTTAAGGTTAATATTATTTGCTTTTAGTTATTTTGCATTTTTATTTTACATTAAATTAGTTTTAATTAAGGGCCTGATTATGATCTTGGTTGACAGGGTTACTCCATGACAAGCGGGACAGATATCCCAACCGCCAAATTACAAGTTCCATAGGTTATAATGGGATTGTAATTTGGTGGACGGGATATCCGTCACGTTTGTGAAGGAGTAACTCTGTCCACCAAGATCGTAATCAGGCCCTAAGTTTTAATAATAATAATAAACTTTATAATAATTCAATATATTTTCCTAAAAGGAGATCTCAACTCCAGTGGTGCAGTTTTCCTCAGACAGGTGGAAAATTACTTATAGTAAACTCAGTCGTAGGAGTCTCCCTCATCTCATTTTTGAGCGGGAGATACTCTTAAATATACACTTAGGTCTAAATATCCTCTTGTAAACAGTGAATATAAAAAAAAAAGAGGATAGTTACACCTAGGTGTAGGAGTAGATTTCCACATGGGAGATCTACACAATGCATGACATGAAAACTTACCTTTGAGATTCAGGCCATAAATGACGTATCTGCAGGGGTTCATAAATCTGTTCGCGGGAGACTGTTAGTGATCTAGGATTCTCTTTAAATATTCATGTGCTTATCCATCCTGTGTTAAACCTTCAGCCTTACAACTCATCATCCCCTTCTGTCACAGGCTCATTACATGATACTCTTTTCATAGTCCTCTAACCCCACAAAGCTTGTTTCAAATGAAAGGAGGGACTTGAAGCATCTGTCAGCCATATCTTGTTATGAGAGCCACTAGAAAGGAAGCACAGAGGCGGCTTTATTCCCCAGGACCCCTGCGTTCCAGTGTCTAGTGCTCGTTCTGCAGCATTTGTTTATAGATTTGAAAGAAAACCTGCTTTGTTCCTTCATGATGAGGAGGCTAGTATCACCGGATGGTGCCAGATTCTGTGTCTGCTGTATCTTCTCTTTACCTACAGGACGTGTTTTTAAGCTTATAAACTGGTGATCATTTTATAGGGTTCCCCTAAGTTTGTTGACCTGAGCCCCATTCATAAATGTCTGACATGCCTGTTTGTCATAGTGTCGCACCGGATTCTCTAACTGTATCACATTCTCGTGAATTATACATGAATAACACACATCCCTGAAAGATGGTGGAATAATCAAAGCCACATATTGCATCTACTCTACACCTTGAGAGCAAACGATTATGTCACTTGATTTGTAACCTAAAAATAGTGGCTTCCAGAGAACCATAAAGAATAAGTCATTTTCTTTCAGTGTCCTATCAGTAACATACGGCTAGGTCGGGTGAAACCTTTTCTTCATCCCTCCTACTTAGTGGTTTGGAACATTCCCATTGTGGGTCTTTCCTTTACTGTAACACAGTGACAAATTAGAGGGCTGTAGTCATCTTCGGTCAGCTCCATACAACTAAAGAGGGTTGGTGTACACTCGGCTGCTGATTGCCGTCTGCAGAGAAAAATCTTTATCACATTGAATTTATGGTCTTGCGCATTGTACACAGACAGGGAGAAATTGGTATGGTATCTTGCCACTGTGTTACCAGAGGAACAGCGCAGTGGAATGTAGAACTTGGATTGGGAATGTGGAGATGTTGTGGAATGATGCAGGTCAGTTGCCTGCACACCGCCATTGTGGATGGGATGTTTCCTGTATGCTGTAATACTTATTACTTACCGCTCTCGTGTGCCTCTTGCGCCCAGTGCACATGCATCTGCTGGTGCAGTTGTTTGCCTCACGTTGCCATGGCAACTACCTTGCATCTTGTTTGAGTGGTGTGGGAGCGATAGGACGGTGACAGTGATGCCGCCTCGACGTACTTTGACGAGCGGGTAGTCAGACAAAATATCGAAATTAAAATATCTTCATACCAAAATATTGTCTCCAAAATATTGTGATATGGAAATACCGTCTGCAAGAATATAGATTTTATGGTAAGTAATATTGATTTTTAAATTATGGAAGGCATTAATATCGTTTACAAAAATATAGAGGTTTATAATAGAATTTTTAAAGTTATTGTTATGTAGTTTAGTAAATATTTTAAATGTATATGATGTGAGTTGTTTGAATAATTATTGTTTATATTTATTAATATAGTTGTTAAATTTTTAGAGGTTATGAAATTTAATGTAATTCTTTTTTTGTGATTTTTAGTACTGTAGTGGGTTGTGGGGGGGTACAGGGTCAGAAGTAATTTAAATATAATAAATTAATAATTAGTTTTCATTAATATTTTTTGAATTGGTAATTAATTATGTTAATTGTGCAATTATATTTTTTAAATTTGGTGTAGGTTGTGAGGTTTCTAGAGGTACAGGGTGGGAAGTAATTTAATTTTAATTAATTAATAATTAGTTGTTAATTAATATTATTGGTTTAATTGATAATTAATTATGCTAATTTTGTGGAATGTGGAGTTCATAGGGGTACAGGGTGGGAAGTAATTTACTTCTATTTAATTAATTCATTGTTAATTAATATTAATTATTAAATTGATAATTAATTATGTTAATTGTGCAATTGCATTTTTTTTACCTAAATTTTAGGTGTGGGTTGTGGGTTTTGTAGGGGTATACAGTGGGAAGTAAATTCATTTTAATTAAGTTAAAATATTTTTTTTAAGTGATATTAATTAATAAATTGATAATTTATTATGTTAAGTGTGTAATGCATTTTTTGTTAAGTTACATTTCAGAAGTGTGTTGTTTTTTTGTGGGGTATATTGTGGGAAGTAAATTAATTATAAATAAGTAATAATTAACTTTTAATTAATGATAGTTTATTGATAAATATTTATGTTAATAGTGTAAATAATTTGTTTTTTTAAGTTAAGTTTTAGATGTGGGTTGTGAGTTTTGTAGGGGTATAGGGTCGGAACTAACTAAAATAAAATGGTTTAATAAATACAATCATTTATTCAAATGAAAAATATTTTTATCCTTTAATTATAATGTTTGTAGTTATTTATATGTATTTAACATTGTAATATAGATATTTTATTTAATTTTTAAGATAAAAAAATATATATAGTGTTACATAGTTATATTTTTATTTGTTTACTATGTTTTTGCAATTATTTTATTGTGTTGTAGAGAATTTGTTTGTTTCTAATGTTGCACTGACTGGAGTGGGAATAGTAAATTTTACCCCTCCGCAATCCAACACTTTCCCTACTGTTGCACTTATTGGAGTTGGAATAGTACATTTGACCCCTCTGCAATACGACACTTTCACTATTGTCGCATAGAGTGAAGTGGGAATAGTACATTTCACTCCTCTGCAATCCAACACTTTCCCTACTGTTGCACTGACTGGAGTGGGAATAGTAAATTTTACCTCTCTGCAATCCAACACTTTCCCTTCTGTTGCACTGACTGGACTGGGAATAGTAAATTTGAACCCTGCGTAATCCAACACTTTCCCTACTGTTGCACTGGCTTGAGTGGGAATAGTAAATTTGACCTCTACGGAATCCAACACTGTTGTATAGACTGGAGTGGGAATAGTAAATGTTACCCCTGTGTGATGTAACAGTTTTCCTACTGTTACGTTACGTTGCGTGAAGTCGGAGTAGTATATTTTATATATCTTTAGTAGAACACTTTGCCTACTTTTGCATGAATTGTAGTGGGACTAGTATATGTATTAAATGTAAAATTATATCATTTATTTTATATTGTTACAATTTTTATTATGTTTTTGCTTGTTTAAATTGATATGTATAATTATTAATGTTTTAATGTGTAAAATATTTTTTAAAAATTGCAAGAAATTTATGTTGCTCACTTTTTATTTTATTTAAAATGGTTTATTTTTTAAATATTTTGCGCCCTATTACGATGTGAGTCAGAAAGTCTCCGACCTCACATCTGCTGTTTCACTTCCGATCGCCTAATTACAATCTAGTCGGTTGAAAGTGAAACCAACTGGTCATTCCGGCTGGATTCCAATGGGCTACAGGAGCACGTCAGCAAGTCGGAGACCGCAACATAATCCCGTACAACAGCGTTTCTACCGTCGGGATTACAATGCTTGGTTTCCGACAGGCCTTCCATGCCGGGCTTTCCAACATGGAAAGCCTGTCGGAAAGCGAGTTTGGGGGCCCCTAGCAAAGTCATCTTCTCCCTGCGGCTCCGGTTGGGGCAAGGGGGCACCTATGGTGCCCCCTGGTAATCCCTGCACCTTGTGGCAGGCACCGTGCCTGCCACACAGTGCAGGGATTAACAGAATCTCCCATTTCTCTATGAGAGCTTGTGCTACGACCGGTTTACGGGCGCAGCACAAGGTCCCATAGAGAAATGGGAGCATGCGACCGCACCATGGGCCTCATTACGATGTCGGTCGGACAGTATTCCGACTGACTCAGTCTTGGAATAATTTCCGACCAAATCAGATTCGGGGAGTCCGACTGACCGATTACAATGTTTCCGAACACCGTTCGGTCGGAAGCCCATTGACTTCAATGGGAGCCTGTGTTCCGACCGACAACACAGGCTCCAATTAAAAAAAGGGGTTGTCACCGAAAACCTTGCACCCTGTGGCGGACACCCCTTGGTGCCTGCCACACCATGCATGGTTGTAAAGAGGGGACCCATGGGTACCCCCACAGGCCCCAACCGAAGGTCTCTGGGTGAAGAGGGGCCTGCTACAGGCCCCCAAAGTCAGATTCCGATAGCCGATCCGTGTCAGACAAACCGATTCGGAAAGGCTGTTCGAGTCTGACATCGTAATGCGTCGGTCAGAAACACGATCCATACACCTGTACGATTCGGCTCCGAACAACTTGGTTTCTCCGAATGCCGATCGGAACCGAGTCGGAACGACCGAACGGTTTCCGACTATTGTAATCTGTCGGTCAGATGTGTTTCCGAGTCGGTCAGAGACATGGGTTCCGAATCGAATTCGGACAAACCAAATGCCGTTCTGAGCCTTTCCGACAGACATCGTAATGATGACACATGTGCGGTCGCTTTGTAATTGCAGTGTCAGGACCGCTGACCGGAGGTTGGTCAATCCCGAGACCGCGACGGTGTCATAATTGAGCCCTTTATGTTATTGGTGTATATATATATATATACATATATATATATATCTATCTCACAAAGTTGCCCCAAAGGAAAGAGCCTCAAACAGGTAGGTAATTCTCCATCTTTTAATCATGAAGGCTGCAGTCGGAAGAGGCAGAAACCGGCAACCGTCACTTAGCCTGCCAGACGTGTTTCGAGTTGTCCTCTTAATCATTGGCAGTAACCGCAGCTGTCGACAAAAGTGTGCTACTTATTCAAAATACCGCCCAAGTGGGAGTGGTCACTTGCGTGGCTTCATGGTATTTGTAGTTGACACATTGGTGTTGCTACAGTGAGCTTGTCTTCAAGGTGCGGGAATAAAAAGTCAAATAAAACCACAGTGGGGCGTTGCACAAGTTCACCTCAGACCCCTGCAGAATTCCGCCTCCATGAATGGACTACCTTCCGTTGCATCGGTAACATCAGCTGACGTCACCACGGGACCGCTGCATACACGGCTGGGCTCTTTCCGCGGCCGTGCCGACCGCTACAAATCTATCTTACAAAGTTGCCCCAAAGGAAAGAGCCTCAAACAGGTAGGTAATTCTCCATCTTTTAATCATGAAGGCTGCAGTGTGCTACTTATTCAAAATACCGCCCAAGTGGGAGTGGTCACTTGCGTGGCTTCATGGTATTTGTAGTCATGCAAGTGACCACTCCCACTTGGGCGGTAATTTGAATAAGTAGCACACTTTTGTCGACAGCTGCGGTTACTGCCAATGATTAAGAGGACAACTCGAAACGAGTCTGGCAGGCTAAGTGACTGTTGCCGGTTTCTGCCTCTTCCGACTGCAGCCTTCATGATTAAAAGATGGAGAATTACCTACCTGTTTGAGGCTCTTTCCTTTGGGGCAACTTTGTGAGATAGATTTGTAGCGGTCGGCCCGGCCGCGGAAAGAGCCCAGCCGCGTATGCAGCGGTCCCGTGGTGACGTCAGCTGATGTTACCGATGCAACGGAAGGTAGTCCATTCATGGAGGCGGAATTCTGCAGGGGTCTGAGGTGAACTTGTGCAACGCCCCACTGTGGTTTTATTTGACTTTTTATTCCCGCACCTTGAAGACAAGCTCACTGTAGCAACACCAATGTGTCAACTACAAATACCATGAAGCCACGCAAGTGACCACTCCCACTTGGGTGGTAATTTGAATAAGTAGCACACTTTTGTCGACAGCTGCGGTTACTGCCAATGATTAAGAGGACAACTCGAAACGCGTCTGGCAGGCTAAGTGACTGTTGCCGGTTTCTGCCTCTTCCGACTGCAGCCTTCATGATTAAAAGATGGAGAATTACCTACCTGTTTGAGGCTCTTTCCTTTGGGGCAACTTTGTGAGATAGATTTGTAGCGGTCGGCCCGGCCGCGGAAAGAGCCCAGCCGCGTATGCAGCGGTCCCGTGGTGACGTCAGCTGATGTTACCGATGCAACGGAAGGTAGTCCATTCATGGAGGCAGAATTCTGCAGGGGTCTGAGGTGAACTTGTGCAGCGCCCCACTGTGGTTTTATTTGACATTTTATTCCCGCACCTTGAAGACAAGCTCACTGTAGCAACATCAATGTGTCAACTACAAATACCATGAAGCCACGCAAGTGACCACTCCCACTTGGGCGGTAATTTGAATAAGTAGCACACTTTTGTCGACAGCTGCGGTTACTGCCAATGATTAAGAGGACAACTCGAAACGCGTCTGGCAGGCTAAGTGACTGTTGCCGGTTTCTGCCTCTTCCGACTGCAGCCTTCATGATTAAAAGATGGAGAATTACCTACCTGTTTGAGGCTCTTTCCTTTGGGGCAACTTTGTGAGATATATATATATATATATATATATATATATATATATATTGGTGTATTATCTACTGGCGGTCGCCAGTAGATAGTTATAGTTAGGACCTATTTTCCATAGGAAATTCACAACATTGTATTTGAAATACCTTTGGCGCCGGTTGACGAATCTTCGCAAAATTTTCAAAACTTATGGCCCGCTCCGGTCCGCTCCTATCCTGAAAGTTTCGGGGTGATTCGGCAAGCGGGGGCCGAGAAAAAAGGGGGGTCCCAATACGTGTTTTCCCCATGCAATTTTCCATAGGAACCTTTCATCGCAGCTACAGCCCGAACTGCTGAACGGAATTACACCAAATTTGGCAAAAATGTAGCCCTTGGTTCAGAGTCGTGCCTTTTGCTTAAATGGTGTAAATCCGTTCAGTAGTTCCTGAGAAAATCAAAAGTAAAATCACATATATATCTATGGCCGCGTAGGGTCCGCGCACCCTCCCGATCACGAGCTGTATGCTAATTGGCTGTCAACACTCCAAACCAGGAAGTGTTGGCAGCCATCTTGTGCCTCGGTAGAACCGAGGCACAAGAAATCAGGAAAACAACTGCGCAAAACGCAAAAAGGGGGCAGGGTAGAAACACCCTGACCCCCTAGGCCTGCTCAGGGGGTCACACAAGGACCCCCAGGGACAAATTTTTTTTAATTATTTTTTAAAAAATCGGTGGGATGCGCTTAGGATGCGCGGATGGGCCAAGTCTCGGGGGCATGAGGGGGTTTATTAATAATTAGTGGGGGGCCTCTAAGGCCCCCCCAAGCCCCGGGGACTGCCATCCCCCGGGGCTTTAAAAAAAAATGGTGCGGGAGGGCTCTCGGCCCTCCCGCAGCCCCGGGGACCGCCACCCCCCGGGGCTTATTTTTTAAAAAAAAGTAAATGACCTGTGTGGGGGGGGCTCCAGCCCCCCCACATGCCCCGGGGACCGCCACCTCCCTGGGGCACTAACAAAATAAATGTGGGGGTCCGTTTCGGACCCCCAAAGCCCCGGGGACCACCACCTCCCCGGGCTATGTAGATGTTGGGAGGGGGGCCGCGCGGCCCCCCTCCTGGAGCCTGTGGTGGCCCTGGGGACCGCCACCCCCAGGGCCGGCTCCTGCAGTGTCCCGGGTGCCTACCCCCGGGACACTGCTGTTTGCAATGGCAGGACGGGAGCTTCGCGGCTCCCATCCTGTCATTGCAAACTTGCTTTGCTTCATTGAAGCGAGAGCAGGAAACCTGCTCTCGCTTCAATGAAGCAAAGCAGATTGCTTTTCCATAAGGGGAGCTGCATGTCAGCAGCTCCCCTTATAGAAAAGCAATGCCGGCTCCCGCAGGACGCGGGGAGCCGGCGGGACCGTGCGGGGATTGGGGAACCCCCACGGTCCCCAACGAGTGGCCCGGGAGGGGGGCCACGCAGCCCCCCTCCCCAAAAATAAAATTAATTTTTTTTTTTAAAAAGCCGGCCCCGGGGGATGGGGTCCCCGGGGCCTTAAATGGCCTGAGGAGGGGGGCCACGCAGCCCTCCTCCAAATAATTAAATAAAAATAAAAAAAGGGCATGCCCCGGGGGATGGGGTCCCCGGGGCCAAAAGTGGCCGAGGGAAGGGGGCCACGCAGCCCCTCCCATACAAAAAAAAATAAAGAATAAAAAAAAAAGACCTGCATCGTGCCGGAGGCCCCGCCCCCTCCCTGCAGCAGTCTGCAAACGCGCCCCTGGCGCGTTGTAAGTAGGGGAAGTAATTCCCCTTGAATACTGGGGGTCCCTGGGGCCAACTAGCCCACCAGGAACCTCCAGTATGCGCCAGGGAGCTGCGTTGCAGAGAGTTGTACAGAGGCCACGCCCTTTTACACCTCTCTGCAACGCAGCTCTGTGGCGCTTTGGAGGTACATGGTGGGCTAGTTGGACTCCAGGGACCCTCAGGATTCAAGGGGACTTAATCCCCCAACTTAAAACGCGCCACGGGGCGCGTTTGCACAGTGGTGAAGGGAGGGGGCGGGGCTTCAGGTGACATGTGTGCAAACAGGCCACGTGGCCCGTTTTAAGATGGGGAATTAAATGCCCATCAATCCTGAGGGTCCCTGGGGGCCAACTAGCCCACCAGGTACGTCCAGAAAGAGCCACAGAGCTGCGTTGCAGAGAGGTGTAAAAAGGGGAGTGGCCTCTGAACACCTCTCTGCAATGCAGCTCCCTGGCGCATACTGGAGGTACAGGGTGGGCTAGTTGGACCCCAGGGACCCTCATAATTCAAGGGGACTTAATACCCCAACTTAAAACGCGCCACGGGGTGCGTTTGCACAGTGGTGAAGGGAGGGGGCGGGGCTTGAGGTGACATGTGTGCAAACAGGCCCCGTGGCGTGTTTTAAGTTGGGAGATTAAGTCCCCTTCAATCCTGAGGGTCCCTGGAGTCCAACTAGCCCACCAGGTACCTTCAGTAAGCACAACTGGGTTGCGTTGCAGAGAGGTGAAAAAAGGTGCGTGGCCTCGGAACGCCTCTCTGCAACTCAGCTCTGTGGTCCTAACTGTAGGTACCTGGGCGGCTAGTTGGGCCCCAGGGACACTCAGGATTCAAGGGGACTTAATCCCGCAACTTAAAACGTGCCATGGGGCGCGTTTGCACACATGTCACCTCAGGCCCCCTCCCTTCACCACTGTGCAAACGCGCCCTGTAGCTCGTTTTAAGAGGTAGTTTTAATCCCCCTGCCCTATTATGTACTAGGGACTTACAGAGGAGGTCATGCTAATCACAGGGGTACCCCAACGCATAGTGTTCCCTAGTGAATGTAGGTTTTTTAACTGTATTCTAAGTGTGTTTTAGCATAGCACTGGCTCTGGTTAGTCAGAGTCAGTTACCACCAGTACACGTCGGAAAAAGTTGTGGGCACAGGATGATTTTGGAACAAGGCCTCTTTCTGCTCCTCTGTTGCTTCTTTCTGCACATCTTTTGCTTCTTCCTGCACTTTTCTTCGTCTTTGTGGACTTCTGTTGCTTCTTTCTGCATTTCTTTTGCTTCTTTCTGTGCGTTTTTCTTCTTTCTTCACATGTCCTACCTCTGTAGGCATAGTTACAAACTAGCATTTAAAAGCCTTTGAAATTCACTTAAAAACCATAGGTTTCAGGCACGTTATAGTTAGAAATTAGCATTTAAAAACCTTTGAAATTCACTTAAAAAACCATAGGTTTCAGGCACGTAATAGTTAGAAATTAGCATTTAAAAACCTTTGAAATTCACTGAAAAAACCATAGGTTTCAGACACGTTATAGTTAGAAATTAGCATTTAAAAAACCTTTGAAATTCACTGAAAAACCATAGGTTTTAGGGACAGTTATAGTTAGTTGGACATTTCACTCGTAAAAAACCCGTGAAATTCCCCGTTATAGTTAGTTCAGCTAACTATAACTCGCGCCCCGCAATGCACTGCTAATGACATCACATATTACATCACTCATGACATGGTCAGTGACATCACTGATGACATCACTGATGACATCTCAAATGACATCACGACATCATCCATGTGATAATTTGATGCATCTTCTCACACCCTAATATAACTTAAGATACACCCACTGTAAATTACATACTGCCATTGTCAAAACCATAGACACTCCAACACCAATAACTACATACACACTCACTGATTCTTAGGTCTACACACACATCCACTCACTCACCTCTACAGTCACTCATACTTACGGTCACTCAGTACAGGACTTTCATATGCACTTATACACCTACATAGACACTCACACACCGCCACTCATCCATAGATGTACTCACACACCTCGTCAGTCATGCAAATAATTAATCACACTGCTATTTACTCACCTATACAGTTATACACACACCAGCTCATTTACTCATACAAATACTAGCACATTCTTACGCTCTTATACAATCACTGATACAAGTACACACTCATCCATACAGCCACTCTCACAATCACACACTCTCACTTATAGCCATTTATATACTCCAACACACATATAAACTGCCTTTGACATATGTAGTTACTCACACATGTACCACTGAGATATACATTCACTCACTAACACACCCATACTCACACTCACCCACCCATACAGTCCATCACAGATGCACTCTTGAAACCATGCACCCAGTGAATCACCCACTCACACATCTATGCACAGAGTCACACACACCCCACCCACACAAACACTCAGGCACCCTTACAGATACTCAGACAACCAATCAATAACTCATATAGACACTCATGTAGCTATTCACAAACCCATGCAGCCACTTACACAGCAACAGACAGACGGATACAGACATTCACACAGTTTAGTCACTAACCCATGCATTCAGTAAGATACATTTAATCACTCACTTATAGAGTCAGTCACGCACCTACTAAATCATCCATCCAGACACTTATACACCCACTCATTCTTCAATACACCTTGGCATATATATTAAACATATTTAAACTTTATAGAAACACACAGTCACTGGATGATGTCATCAGTGATGTCCTTTGAGATGTCATCAGTGATGTCATCAGTGATGTCACTGACCATGTCATGAGTGATGTAATATGTGATGTCATCAGCAGTGCATTGCGGGGGCGCGAGTTATAGTTAGCTGAACTAACTATAACGGGGGAATTTCACGGGTTTTGTACGAGTGAAATGTCCAACTAACTATAACTGTCCCTAAAACCTATGGTTTTTTCAGTGAATATATATATATATATATATATATATATATATATATATATATATACACCAATAACATAAAGGCTCGATTATTACACCGTCGCGGTCTCGGGATTGACCAACCTCCGGTCAGCTCTGAAGCAAGCTCTATCGTAAGCTCAGACATTGAAACAACCTCCGAAGATGGCAAGCAGTCCTCGCAGCAAAAGGAAACACCCTCTGTAATTGAAGAATTCGGTTTTTTATATATAGACCGGACTCAAAACACAAGACAGAATATACAAGGGAAAAGAAAAGATCAGCAAGGAAACGGAAAAACAGACGGGGCGGGCATGGAACTAAGGTCAGGCACGAAGAAGAGAGAGAACTATCAACGCAGAGGGTGGAAGAAGCAACAAGTGTAATAAATCTAACAGACCTGGTATTAACGGACAAAGAAAGTAAGATATTATCCTTTGGCCTATCATATTGTACTCGGACTAATTTTAACTATACACAAACGAGAATTGATTTTTTAAGATTTATTCGTAAGTTGAAATTAAGAAAGTTCTTTAATAAAAAATGTGATAGTTTAAATAGAAATATGGCAGAGGATAAGGTAGTAGGTAATTTACAGGTTGGAGACTTTGAGTTACTTTGTAAGTTACAACAGCTTGAAAATGAGGGAGAGGGGGTGACAGATACAGGAACAATTAGTCAATCGGCTGATCGGCTAGGCCTTGATCTGTCTAAAAGTGTAATAACCCCTTTCCGACCAAAATCAACTTTTACACCCAATACTCCCAGAGATGCGATAGATATGTTCTCAGATCTAGTAATAAAAGATCTGAAGGAAATATCAATAACCTCAAGTGATACCTTCTTAAAAGAAAGACATCACTCTGAAAGAGAATATCATGCTGTAATGGAGAAGATAAAAAACAGGACTGATATTGTGGTACGTCAAGCAGACAAAGGGGGAAATGTAGTTTTATGGCCTCTAGAAATGTATGAGAGAGAAGCAAGACTACAACTTAAAGAAAAAAACAGTTATTTAAAAGTCCCCCAAAGCAACTTGTTTGAAGTCAAGTCAAAGTTATTTAAAGACCTTGCTCGCTGGCGTGGAATGGGAATAATTACTCAAGAAGAGTATATGTATATGAAGGTAGAGGAACCAGTCATCCCTGTACTCTATTTAATCCCAAAAGTTCATAAAAATAAGGAAAGTCCACCAGGGAGACCTATAATCTCTGCCATAGGCAGTTTATTTGAGCCTATCTCCAGATATTTGGATTCATTTCTGCAAAGTTTTGTAACATTGTTGCCTGCATATATTCAGGACACACGAGATTTTTTTAAACAGAGTACTTGACATTACCTGGGAAGATTCATTTTTGTTAATGACCTTAGATGTTACAAGCCTCTACACGAGTATCGCACATACTGATGGCCTTCGTGCAATACGACACTACTTGAATACACGACCTATTGAATTCTATCAACATACTGGAATGTTAGTTGAAATGTGTAGATTGTGCTTAATGAATAACTATTTTTTATTTGGTGGAGACACATAACAACTGCAAGGGACAGCTATGGGCACCTGCTTCGCCCCCAGCTATGCTAATTTGCATATGGGCTGGTGGGAGGAGCAGGTGCTCAGGGTAGAACACATTGAACAATGGACAGCACATGTTATTGTATGGATACGTTTCATAGACGATCTCTTTGTAGTATGGAAGGGCTCCTGTGATTCAGCAAAGGCTTTTGTGAAAGATATTAACAACAATAATTTAAATTTAACATTCACAGACAATATTAGTAAGTCACAAGTTTCATTTCTAGATCTTGAGATATACATACAGGATGATAAATTGCAGACACGCACTTTCAGAAAGGCAACTGCGGGCAATACTATTCTGCATGCGGGGAGTTTTCATCCACAGACACTCAAGATGAGCATTCCGTATGCAGAAAACTTAAGAATGAAACGTAATTGTAGTGACCCTAAATGTTTGATGGAGGCCCAAGAACAGTTAGCAAAGAGATTTTTGGAGAGAGGTTACCGATCAAAGACATTAGAACAAGCTTGTTTAAAGGTAAAAGTACTTGAAAGAAGAACCCTTTTAAAACCAGACTTGGAAAGGCAAAAACAGTTAAAAAGAAAACTGCCAATCAAATCAGAATGATCACCGGATATAATGCTTACCAATCTAGAGTAAGGAAAAGTTTATGTAGACATTGGAATTTGCTTAAAGGAGACCCGGCAGTGAGTGAATGGATTTCACGTAAACCGTTGATTACTTTTAATAAGGCGAAATCAATGAGAAATGAATTATTTAAAACAAGTCCAGAAGTGAAAAAAATGGAAGGGTGGTTAAAAGTAAGTCCGGGTTTCCACAAATGTTCCAAATGCAAAGCCTGTAAAATTGGACAAAATACAAAACAAGTGATCTCCCCCCTCTTAAAAAATCCTTGGAAAATAAGAGCACCTTTGAATTGTAAGAGTGACTTCGTTGTATATGTCTTGCAATGCACTTGCCCAAAACTATATGTGGGCAGCACCATTCATATGGTGCATATCCGCATTTTGCAACATCTGAGAGCGGTCAAAAATAATGATAAAACTTATGTGGTTGCAAGACATATCAATGAGATTCACAAAGGAGATATAAAGGAATTAGTCTATTATGCGATTGATAGAGTTCCCAAAGCAAGAAGAGGGGAAATCGTGAACACAGGCTAAGACAGTTAGAATCAAAGTATATCCTGATGTTTAATTCTAAGGCTCCTGGGGGATGAATGCAGATGAAGATCTGTACATCCACCTATCGTAAGACATGGTATCCATGACAGTGATACATATGAAAAAGTTCTCATGATGTTTTTTAATGTAACTGATTTTAATAAGAGTAGAGTACATTAAGGAGGTATTAGGCAAAACAAGGAGAGAGACGGAAAACATAAATAGTAAGATTTTGGATTTCAGTGTTTTTGATGTGCCATAATGATCGTGTAATTGAGAATTCTTAACTTTCGAATGGTTTTTAAATTATGAATGTTAACTTATTGTTTTATAGTAGATATCTAGGCTGTAACCAATTGATTTAGAACTGTGTTGCAACTTTGCACTTTATGCTGATATTTGCACATGATAATAAGTACTGTAAGGCACTAGCACTTTATGATCAAATATGTACTAGCACTTTTGAACTATAGCCTATATTCAATTATATTCAATAGTAAAGCACTGGTTTTGGTTAACTTTCAGATATCATTAGAACATGATGATGAAAAAGTGGAGATTAAGCATAACAGAAGAGGGACGAGATGGACACAAAATTATGTACAAATCCAAAATTCTAAAATGTGTGTTATAATATTGGGATGGACCATTAATTTAGTGAGGTACAAAATTTAAAGTAAAATAAAATGCAAGTAAATATATAACAAAAGAATTCAGTAAATAAACAGTAGAAAAGGAGTAAAAAAATAATTAAAAAAATATATGAAAAATAAAATTAAATATGTGAAACATAAAGGGCACTTGCCCAGGATAAGTTACCTCGAAAATTGGGTTCAGAAAAGTATGAAATGATACACACATTCCTGTAATGAACTAATAATGAATTTTGTTTTAAGTAATGTTTATTTTGTCTCTTATGTATTATAATTTGGTATTATAAGTCCTAAACTGCAAATGAAAGTAAAGTAATGAAAAGGCAATGATAGCGATATAATGTCACATAATTATGTATGTAAATAGCTGAAAATATTAGCTGAACTTCAAAGTCCCCTCTCTGTGTTTATGAAAACAGAGAGGATCATGTGACCATGTACTCACCTTTTTTAAATGTGAACTTGTAACTTTGTGACTGTTGTGTGATCAAGGCAGCAATGCCGAAACGCGTTGCAACAGCGCGATAGCAAAATACGATTTTGACAGCAAGCAAAGCAGAAATGAGCATGAAATAAAGAGAATATATTTCGAAGCTTACTCTGATGTCGGCATCCGTCTCTTAACTGGTTCGGTAATGGTAGTTATATATATATATATATATATATATATATATATATATATATATATATATACACACATAACATAAAGGCTCGATTATGACACCGTCGCGGTCTCGGGATTGACCAACCTCCGGTCAGCGGTCCTGACACTGCAATTACAAAGCGACCGCACATGTGTCATCATTACGATGTCGGTCGGAAAGGCTCAGAACGGCATTTGGTTTGTCCGAATTCGATTCGGAACCCATGTTTCTGACCGACTCGGAAACACATCTGACCCACAGATTACAATAGTCGGAAACCGTTCGGTCTAGTTAGTCTGACATTTCACTCGTACAAAACCAGAGAAATTCAGCCGTTATAGTTAGCTGAGCTAACTATAACTCACGCCCCCGCAATGCACTGCTGATGACATCCCTGATAACATCACTGATGGCATCTGAAATAACATCCCTGATGACATCATCCACTTAATCTCTGATGCACTTACTCACACCCTAATATAACCTTTCATACACCCACTCTAAAATACAGACTACAATTCTCGAAACCATAAACACACCAATACCAGTTAGTACATACCCACTCACTGATTCCTAGGTCTACACATTCATCCACTCACTCACCCATATAGTATATTTAAACTAATTTATGAATTAAAACAAAGTTAGGTTTAGTAAGTAATCTTTTATATCTTTTTCTTTAAGGTTAATATTATTTGCTTTTAGTTATTTTGCATCTTTATTTTACATTAAATTAGTTTTAATTAAGGGCCTGATTACGATCTTGGCTGACAGGGTTTCTCCATTACAAGCGGGGCGGATATCCCAACCGCCAAATTACAAGTTCCATAGGTTATAATGGGATTGTAATTTGGTGGACGGGATATCCCTCAGGTTTGTGAAGGACTAACCCTGTCTGCCAAGATCGTAACCAGGCCCTAAGTTTTAATAATAATAATAAACTTTATAATAATTCAATATATTTTCCTAAAAGGAGATCTCCACCCCAGTGGTGCAGTTTTCCTCAGACAGGTGGAAAATTACTTATAGTAAGCTCAGTCGTAGGAGTCTCCCTCATCTCATTTTTGAAGGGGATATACTCTTAAATATACACTTAGGTCTCAATCTCCTCTCGTAAACAGTGAATATCAAAAAAAGAGGAGAGTTACACCTCGGCGTAGGAGTAAAGCTCCACATGGGGAGATCTACACAATGCTTGACATGAAAACATACCTTTGTGAATCAGGCCATAAATGACGTATCTTTGCTCTCAATCATTTACACATCATCAACAAATCATGCTGTTCTGGTTATAACAATTGCTCTCTGCCACAAATGAGGAATGTTTGTACCATGAACATGCCTATTAAATCTGTCCTCTAGTCCTATTCTAATTACTTTTCCTCAATAAGCCATCCCTGGCACATCCTGGTTTATCTAATCTGTTCTAATGTGGACACCACACACCATGCTGCTATATGTACAGCATTCCACGCTCATGTAACACATCTGCTTGGTTTTACTTCTGGTTCATCTACACATTTTTAACAAACAGCACACTCCAAATGTGGCACATTTTATGCTAGTTTTTGGCAAATTTACCACCAATGCTTGAAAAATGGAGGACTTTGAGCTCTTGACATAAATCAAAACAAAGTGAACTAGTACAATCTGTTTACACTGTAATCTAAACCAGGTTTTCTGATTTCCGCTACGCGAGCAGTGCTGCTTGTGCAGGATGAATACTACAACTCTCGGTGCCCTTCAAGAAGTGAAACAGTATGGTGTTGACCTTTTATCTGCATAGTATGGAAGTGAAAGGCAAGAACAATATCAGGATGGCGTTATTTTAGAGTCAGCAGGCTCAGAAGAGCACAACAGAGAGAAATTAGCTCTATGAATATAAGGAATATGGGCCACCAAGAACCACCCTGACATCACAGTGATTCAAAGTTCGAGGCTCTACAGCAAGCAGAACAGAATAACTATGACTCAATCCTCTTATATACTTGAGGAGTCCTTCTGACAAGACTGATGCAGGGTTTCATACATCTGTTCGCGGGAGACTGTTAGTGATCTAGGATTCTCTTTAAATATTCATGTGCTTATCCATCCTGTGTTAAACCTTCAGCCTTACAACTCATCATCCCCTTCTGTCACAGGCTCATTACATGATACTCTTTTCATAGTCCTCCAACCCTACAAAGCTCATTTCAAATGAAAGGAGGGACTTGAAGCATCTCTCAGCCATATCTAGTTATGCGAGCCACCAGAAAGGCAGCACAGAGGCGGCATTATTCCCCAGGACCCCTGCGTTCCAGTGTCTAGTGCTCGTTCTGCAGCATTTGTTTATAGATTTGAAAGAAAACCTGCTTTGTTCCTTCATGATGAGGAGGCTAGTATCACCGGATGGTGCCAGATTCTGTGTCTGCTGTATCTTCTCTTTCCCTACAGGACGTGTTTTTAAGCTTATAAACCGGTGATCATTTTATAGGGTTCCCCTAAGTTTGTTGACCTGAGCCCCATTCATAAATGTCTGACATGCCTGTTTGTCATAGTGTCGCACCTGATTCTCTAACTGTATCACATTCTCGTGAATTAAACATGAATAACACACATCCCTGAAAGATGGTGGAATGATCAAAGCCACACATTGCATCTACTCTAGACCTTGAGAGCAAACGATTATGCCACTTGATTTGTAACCTAAAAATAGTGGCTTCCAGAGAACCATAAAGAATAAGTCATTTTCTTTCAGTGTCTAGTATCAGTAATATACGGTTAGGTTGGGTGAAACCTTTTCTTCATCCCTCCTACTTAGTGGTTTGGAACATTCCCATTGTGGGTCTTTCCTTTACTGTAACACAGTGACAAATTAGAGCGCTGCAGTCGTCTTCGGTCAGCTCCATACAACTAAAGAGGGTTGGTGTACGCTCGGCTGCTGCTTGACGTCTGCAGAGAAAATCTTTATCACATTGAATTTATGGTCTTGCGCATTGTACACAGACAGGGAGAAATTGGTGTGGTATCTTGCCACTGTGGTACCAGAGGAACAGAGAAGTGGAATGTAGAACTTGGATTGAGAATGTGGAGATGTTGTGGAATGATGCAGGTCAGTTGCCTGCACATCGCCATTGTGGATGGGAAGTTTCCTGTATGCTGTAATACATATTACTCACCGCTCTCATGTGCCTCTTGCGCCCAGTGCGCATGCATCTGCTGTTGCAGTTGTTTGCCTCACGTTGCCATGGCAACTACCTCGCATCTTGTTTGAGTGGTGTGGGAGCGATAGGACAGTGACAGTGACGCCGCCTCAACGTACTTTGACGAGCGGGTATTCAGAAAAAATATCGAAATTAAAATATCTTCATACCAAAATATTGTCTCCAAAATATTGTGATATGGAAATACCGTCTGCAAGTATATAGATTTTAAGGTAAGTAATATCGATTTTTAAAATATCGAAGTCATTAATATCGTTTACAAAAATATAGTTGTTTATAACAGAATTTTTAAAGTTATTGTTATGTATTTTAGTAAATATTTTAAATGTATATGATGTGAGTTGTTTGAATAATTATTGTTTATATTTATTAATATAGTTGTTAAATTTTTAGAGGTTATGAAATTTAATGTAATTCTTTTTTTGTGATTTTTAGTACTGTAGTGGGTTGTGGGGGGAACAGGGTCAGAAGTAATTTAAATATAATAAATAAATAATTAGTTTTCATTAATATTTTTTGAATTGGTAATTAATTATGTTAATTGTGCAATTATATATTTTTTAATTTGGTGCAGGTTGTGAGGTTTCTAGAGGTACAGGGTGGGAAGTAATTTAATTTTAATTAATTAATAATTAGTTGTTAATTAATATTATTGGTTTAATTGATAATTAATTATGCTAATTTTGTAATATATTTTTTTAAATTTTAGGTGTCGGTTGTGGAGTTCATAGGGGTACAGAGTGGGAAGTAATTTACTTCTATTTAATTAATTCGTTGTTAATTAATATTCATTATTTAATTGATAATTAATTAAGTTAATTGTGCAATTGCATTTTTTTACCTAACTTTTAGGTGTGGGTTGTGGGTTTTGTAGGGGTATACAGTGGGAAGTAAATTAATTTTAATTAAGTTATAATAATTTTTTTAATTGATATTAATTAATACATTGATAATGTATTATGTTAAGTGTGTAATGCATTTTTTGTTAAGTTAAATTTTAGAAGTGTGTTGTTTGTTTTGTGGGGGTATATTGTGGGAAGTAAATTCATTATAATTAATTAATAATTAATTTTTAATTAATGATAGTTAATTGATAAATATTTATGTTAATAGTGTAAATAATTTGTTTTTTTAAGTTAAGTTTTAGGTGTGGGTTGTGAGTTTTGTAGGGGTATAGGGTCGGAACTAACTAAAATAAAATGGTTTAATAAATACAATCATTTATTCAAATGAAAAATATTTTTATCCTTTAATTATAATAATGATTGTAGTTATTTATATGTATTTAACATTGTAATATAGATATTTTATTAAATTTTTAATATAAAAAAATATATATCTTTACATAGTTATATTTTTATTTGTTTACTATGTTTTTGCAACTATTTTATTGTGTTGTAGAGAATTTGTTTGCTTCTAATGTTGCACTGACTGGAGTGGGAATAGTAAATTTTACCCCTCCGCAATTCAACACTTTCCCTACTGTTGCACCTATTGGAGTTGGAATAGTACATTTTGCCCCTCTGCAATACAATTCTTTCACTATTGTCGCATAGAGTGGAGTGGGAATAGTACATTTCACACCTCTGCAATCCAACACTTTCCCTACTGTTGCACTGACTGGAGTGGGAATAGTAAATTTTACCCCTCTGCAATCCAACACTTTCCCTACTGTTGCACTGACTGAAGTGGGAAGAGTAAATTTGACTGCTCCGAATTCCAACACTTTCCCTACTGTTGCACTGGCTGGAGTGGGAATAGTAAATTTGACCTCTACGGAATCCAACACTGTTGTATAGACTGGAGTGGGAATAGTAAATGTTACCCCTATGTGATGTAACAGTTTTCCTACTGTTACGTTACGTTGCGTGAAGTCGGAGTAGTACATTTTATACATCTTTAGTAGAACACTTTGCCTACTTTTGCATGAATTGTAGTGGGACTAGTATATGTATTAAATGTAAAATTATATCATTTATTTTATATTGTTACAATTTTTATTATTATGTTTTTGCTTGCTTAAATTGATAATATGTATAATTATTAATGTTTTAATGTATAAAATAGTTTTAAAAAATTGCAAGAAATTTATGTTGCTCACTTTTTTATTTTATTTAAAATGGTTTGTTTTTTAAATATTTTGCGCCCTATTACGATGTGAGTCGGAAAGTCTCCGACCTCACATCATCGGTTTCACTTCCGATCGCCTAATTACAATCTAGGCGGTCGAAAGTGAAACCAACTGGTCATTCCGGCTGGATTCCAATGGTCTACAGGAGCCCATCAGCCAGTCGGAGACCGCAACATAATCCCGTACGACAGCGTTTCTGCAGTCGAAATTACAATGCTTGGTTTCCGACAGGCTTTCCATGCCGGGCTTTCCGACATGGAAAGCCTGTCGGAAAGCGAGTTTGGGGGCCACTAGCAAAGTCCCTTTCTCCCTGCGGCTCCGGTGCAGGGATTAACAGAATCTCCCATTTCTCTATGAGAGCTTGTGCTACGGCCGGTTTACGGGTGCAGCACAAGGTCCCATAGAGAAATGGGAGCATGCAACCGCACCATGGGCATCATTACGATGTCGGTCGATAAGTATTCCGACCGACTCAGTCTTGGAATCATTTCCAACCGAATCAGATTCGGGGAGTCTGACCGACCGATTACAATGTTTCCGAACACCATTCGGTCGGACTCCCATTGACTTCAATGGGAGCCTGTGTTCCGACCGACAACACAGGCTCTATTTAAAAAAAGGGGTGGTCACCCAAAACCTTGCACCCTGTGGCGGACACCCCTTGGTGCCTGCCACACCATGCATGGTTGTAAAGAGGGGACCCATGGGTACCCCCACAGGCCCCAACCGGAGGTCTCTGGGTGAAGAGGGGCCTGCCACAGGCCCCCAAAGTCGGATTCCGACAGCCGATCCGTGTCGGACAAACCGATTCGGAAAGGCTGTTTGAATCTGACATTGTAATGCGTCGGTCAGAAACGTGATCCATAGACCTATACGATTCGGCTCCGAACAACTTGGTTTCTCCGAATGCCGATCGGAACTGAGTCGGAACGACCGAACGGTTACCGACTATCGAAATCTGTCGGTCAGATGTGTCTCCGAGTCGGTCGGAAACATGGGTTCCGAATCAAATTCGGACAAACCAAATGCCGTTCGGAGCCTTTCCGACCGACATCGTAATGATGCCACATGTGCGGTCACTTTGTAATTGCAGTTTCGGGACCGCTGACCGGAGGTTGGCTGGTCCCGAGACCACGACGGTGTCATAATCAAGCCCTTTATGTTATTGGTGTATATATATATATATATATATATATATATCTCACTGAAAAAACCACAGGTTTCAGGGACGTTATAGTTAGTCTGACATTTCACTCGTACAAAACCAGAGAAATTCAGCCATTATAGTTAGCTGAGCTAACTATAATTCACTCCCCCGTAATGCACTGCTGATGACATCACTGATGACATCACTGATGGCATCTCAAATAATATCACTGATGACATCACTGATGACATCATCCACTTAATCTATGATGCACCTACTCACACCCTAATATAACCTTTCATACACCCACTCTAAAATACAGACTACAATTCTCGAAACCATAGACACACCAATACCAGTTAGTACATACCCACTCACTGATTCCTAAGTCTACACATACATCCACTCACTCACCCATACAGTCACTCATACATGCAGTCACTCATCAATACAGCCACTATTATATGCACTGAAACACCCATACAGACACTCACACACCACCACTCACCCAAAGTTACTCACACACCTAGTCAGTCACCCAAAGAGTCAATCACAATGCCATTTACTCACCTATGCAGTTATACACACACCGCCTCACTTATTCATACAGATACTATCACATACTTACTCTCTTATGCAATCAATGACACAAGCACACACTCATCCATACTTCCACTCTCACAATCACTCACACTCACATACAGTCACTTATATACTCCAACACTCACATATACTGCCATTCACATATGCAGTTACTCTTACATATACCACTGAGACATCCATTAACTCACCAACACAGCCATATAAACACTCACTCACCCATACAGCACCTCGCAGATGCACTCATGAACCCATACACCCAGTGAATCACCCACTCACATACATGCAGGTAGTCACACAACACACACTCAGGCACACATACAGGTACTCAGACAACCAATCAATAACCTATACAGATACTCATGTACCTATTCACCAACCCATGCAGCCACTTACACACCAACTGACAGACTGATACAGACATTCACACAGATTAGTCACTCACCCAGACATTTAACCAGACACGCATAATCACTCACTTATACAGTCAGTCACACACTGACTGAATCATCACATATATATATCACATTCTTAAACTTTTTAGAAACACTCACAGTCACTGGATGATGTCATCAGTGATGTCATTTGAGATGTCATCAGTGATGTCACTGACCATGTCATGAGTGATGTAATATGTGATGTCATCAGCAGTGCATCACGGGGGCGTGAGTTATAGTTAGCTCAGCTAACTATAACGGCTGAATTTCTCTGGTTTTGTACGAGTGAAATGTCAGACTAACTATAACGTCCCTGAAACCTGTGGTTTTTTCAGTGACTATCTAAGGTTTTTCAAATGCTAATTTCTAACTATAACGTCCCTGAAACCTGTGTTTTTTTCAGTGAATTTTATATATATGCATTCAATTTCCTCTCACTCTTACAAGGAAGAAATCAGCACTGAGGTTGTAGTTTGGAAGTATTTAGGGGCATATCAGCAAGCGGCAGCGATAATTATCGCTGACCGCTCTTAGCGAGAACTTTTCTGTCGCCGTCTATCGCTGGCAATTATCGCCATGCTATCGCTGTATCAACAACGCATAGCGCAATGGCGATAATTTACCAGCGATAGCGGTGTTTAACATGGAACATCGCTGGTTTTCCAGCGATGTTCCATGGAAAACGGCGATAACCTTGCTGATATGACCCTGTGGTCGTATCAGCATAATCCACCCCCATTGTCAGGAATAGGTAAGTCTGCATTTTTGCAGACTTTAGTTTTTGGCAAAAACCGTGGTTTTCGTAAAAAACTAACGTCTGCAAAAATGCGTGGGTCTCCTTGTAAGTATCGCGATGTACATTTCGCGATATTTTACAGGGTAGTCCATCAGGGGGACGCCCAGTGATGCCCACTTTGCATCTCATTAGAGATGCGAAGTTAGGCATGCTGGAAACGGGCGCTAAGGCAAGGATACACGCGCTAGCGTGTCCTTGATGAGATTCCGATAACATTATCGCCGCTTTTCGCCCAAAAACGGACACTAAAGCGGCAATAATGTTATCGCCAGCCCTTGTTAATATGCCCCTTAATCTGGAAAAGACGCTATCCTCGCGTTTTGGCTCGTCCGAACCTTGATAATGATACAAGAAGAGTCATTGTAGCTTCCTTATTTGAATGTACAAATTACTCTAGTTGCCAACATTAACAAAGGACTACATATTACATTAATCCAAAAAGCTGGCGGCCATATTGGCCTGGTCACGATGCGAAAATTCAGGAATTGATACAATAAAGAAAAGAAAACAAGTGTTAATATGCACACAATGTCATTTCAGCATATCTTGCCCCGTGACCGCCGTACCTGTATGTTCGTCAACGTGACTTGTTCATAATAAACATACTAACGATTACAAACATCAATATAACAAATGGACTACACATTACTTTAAAGTGAAAGGCTATCGGCCATATTGATCTGGGCACTTTGCGTATTATATTGGTTCGTACACGAAAGAAAAGAAAAAAAGGGGTGTTAATATACACACACTATCCCTAAATAAAGTTCTAGCGATTATAGTTCCATTCCATTCACAGCTCATTTGAGATGTCATGAGTGATGTCACTGACCATGTCATGAATGATGGAATGTCTGAGGTCATAAGCAGTGCATTGCGGGGCGTAAGTTATAGTTAGCTCAGGTAACTATAACTGCTGAATTTCACTGGTTTTGTACGAGTGAAATCTGAGTCCAACTATAACATCCCTGGAATCTTTGTTTTTTTCTTCAGATTTCTAGGTTTTTTTAAACGTTAAGTAAGATGTCTATCACAATGGATGGTGGGGGGTTGGAAGCAGGGCCTGGCCTGGCATTGTGCTGCCCCCACCTAAGCTTGCTGCTCCTGCCTCCCCTCCTCTGCTTTGCCATCCATTGTCCAAGTCCATGCCCCTGCTCCCTCATTACAGCCCTGTGTGGCCGTTGTTCTGCCACTGGCCTTCCTGCCTTCTCTGAACAGTTAGCTTGTTGCCCCATCCACTTCCTCCCTATCCTCTGTTGTCTGAATCCATGCACTAGCCTCCTCCCTCCTGCCATGCATGGTCTGATGTGCTGCCACTGCTCTCCATTTAGCATGATGCCCCAGTCCACTCCTCCTGCCCTCCATTGCCCAATTATATGCCCCATAATTGACCTCCTGCTTAGCCTCTGTGCTTAGCTTGCTGCCCCTACTCTCCTTCCCCCTGCCCTCTGATGTCTGTGTGCATGCCCCTGCTCCATCCTTTTTGCCCACCATGTTCCATGGACCTGCCCCTCCTATCTACTCTGAGTCTTCTGTTGAGCTGCCACTCCCATCCCACCTGCCTAGCATTGTCAGATGACTGTAACCTGTCCCTGCCTCCTCCACCCTGCCTGTCCATGTTCCATGCCCCAATCCCCTTCCTCCTGTCCTCCATGGTCCATTTTACTGCCACACCCTTCTGCCCTCCCTGGTCTGTTGTGCTGCAACTGCTCCTCCTTCCTGTCCCACGTGGTCTGTTGTGAGGCCCCTTCCCTGGAACTCTCTTGTCTGTGCCCAACTCCTACCTCTCCCTTCTATCCTCCATGGTCCTTTGTGCATGCCCCTGCTCCCTCCTTCTTGCCCATCATGGCCATTGTGCTGCCACTAACCCTCCCGCTTGCCATGCATGGTGTTCTGTGCTGCCACGGCCCCTCCCACCTTCCCTGTGTGGCCATCTAGCTGCCCCTGACCCCCTCCCACCTTCCCTCCATTGTCTGTGTGTATGCATTATAGTGTGGTGTGCTTCTAGTGCCCATCCTGCCTGACCTCCATGGTCAGCTTGCTGCTCCTGCCTCCTTGCCCCCTGCCCTCTGTTTTCCATGTGCAGACCTCTATTCCCTCCCTCCTGGCTTGTCTGGTCCATTGTAATGCCCATGATCCCTCCCTCCTGCCCTTTATGGTCCGTTATGCTTCAGCTTTCTCTCCTGTCTGTCCATTATGGTCAGCTTGCTGCCATTGCCTCTTTCGCCTCTGTTCTCTGTTGTCCATGTGCATGGTCCTGTCCCCTCCCTCTTGCTTTCCATGGATTGTTGTGCTGCACTGCCATCCCACATGCCCTGTGTGGTGTATTGTGCTGCTGCAAACCCTGATGCCCGCCCTGTAAGTTCAGTTTGGTGCACCTGTCCATGTCCCTCCTGTCCTCTGTTATCCAAGTCCATGTCACTATCCCAATTCCTTCTGCCTTCCATGATCCAATGTACCATACTTGCTAACATTTTGAACTTGGTAAGAGGGAGATTTTGAAAACAACTGGGGATTTGATTTTCCCCATTGACTTACATTGAAAAAGAGGAGATTGTAGACAGGAGGCAGATAAAATAAAGCCCATTTGGACTTAAAAACATTGGGCGTTTCCTGGCTGAATTGGGTCTGTTGGCATGAATAGTTGTACTACCACTGCCTCTTCCTTCTGCCCATAATGGTCTATTATATTGCCACAGCCTCTCTTGCCTGTCCTGCATTGTTGGTTTGTTGCCACTGCCCCCCTTTCCACTGCCCTCCATAGTCTGTTGTGCTGCCACTGCCCTTCCTGCCTGCCCAGTGTGGTCAAATTGTTGCTTCTGCACCCTCCTACCAGCCTTCAATTTTCCGAGTCCATGCCCCTGATCTCTGCCTCTCAACAGTATCCTAATGAACAACAACTAGATTGCTAACATTCTATATTTATTACAAAAGTGTGGCACGCCTGACGTCATCTTGATGTAATCAAAACTCTAATACCTAAAACATTTCCTTTAGAAATTATAGAAATGAGAGGGTCTTATTTGCATCGAAATTATGGTTAGTGCTCTAAAAAACTAAAATGAGGACATATTTTCTGAGTTCTCAAATAGTGACAAAGCACTTTTAAATTATTTGTTATCTTTCTGTTTTTTTATCCAGTTGACCACTGGATTAAATGTTGCACTTAGGGGAGAGGATTTGGTGTTACTTCCAGAGCTGCAGACTTTGCAACTGGGGAATCAGGTTGGAGTATCTTCTTCAGCTCGACATTCTGTGATTCTGGTCAAATCACTTAATCCCCCCATGCCTACAACCAAAATGAATTTGTCCTTGTGTGATGTAACCAATGCTCATGTAAAGCACTCCAATACTTAACCAGTCTGCACTATAAAAACTGCAAAAAAATAAAAAGTGGTTTCCACACTTCTGTCATTGGGCTATACGTGGGCTACATCTGGGTAATATTTGTGCTACATTTGGGCTCCTTTTTCTCTGGTGGCCATCTTGGGAGACTTCAATTCAATTCAATAAACTTTATTCGATCTGATTTAAAAACATAGATCATAAAAGTGTACACAAAAACAGTAAATCCTCTTTCTTAGTACAATACAATGAGAATTAATTGAAACCAGTAGGTAAAAATGGGAGTTACAAAGCCTGGCTCAGAGCAACTTCAGTTTAACAGGATAGTAAAGTTCAATGTTTCGCAAGATCAATCTCAAGTACTTCGTGCAAAATACGCAATAAGGGGTCCAAGTAAGATGCAACGCTCCAATACCTGACCAGTCTGCACTATAAAAAACTGCAAAAAAACAAAAAATAAAAAGTGTTTTGCACACTTCTGTCAGTGGGCTATATGTGGGTGAAATTTGTGCAACATTTGGGTTTTTTATTCTCTGGTGGCCATCTTGGGAGACTTATTTGTTATGAAGTTTCCTAATTTCCTCATTTACTGCAGTCTCCTCAGTAGGAAATGCTTTCAGTTTTTTACTTTGATTCCATCAAGAAGGCATTCAGATGTGTCACGCATTTGCCATAAATACAGAATGTTAGCACTCTAGTTGCTCATTAGATCACTGTAGTAAAGCTACTGCTCACCAGGGAGTTAACTGGAAGTCTGCTGCTGCTATTGAAAGTGCATGTTTCAGTCTGCATGTCAGAATTTTTTAATGGAATAGAAGAAAATTTGAGAAGTCACTCAAAATGTGCCCTAATTTTTCTTTCTGCAGCACTAATCATAATTTCTGTGGCACAATGAACCCCCTCATTTTGTTGCTTTTTAAATTAAATTTTTTAAGTGTTACCAGTTTATTCCAATCAAGATGGCTTCGGGTGTGCCATACTTTTGTCATAAGTAAGACTGTTAGCGCTCTAGTTGTTCTTTAGAACACTCTGGGAAGCTGCAGTAGAACACAAAGGAATCAACTGACAGTCTCTGCCCTTGTTGGATGTACATGTTTTACTGAGAATGTCTGACTTCATTCTCACATGACTGAGAAACATAATGTGAATTTACAGAAAATATGCTCTCATTTCAGCTTCTGGAGCGCCTTCCAAACCTCTATGGGAAAAGCATGAGAAAATAGTTTTCTCTCAAACATGATTCATGATATCCCAGTAGAAGGCTTTTTCACAGGGTAAAATCGCCTTTTAACACACCACAATTCCTAAAATGAGTATGGTACCATCAACAAATGATTTATAATGTAACTAAAGTCTGTTATCACCCTTTATACGTTCTCCTTTTGGTGACCCTCAAAACCTTCCATTCACTAGAATGCATTTTAATGTGGTGCAATCATGTATATTGGTCCCAAGATGGCTGCCAAAATTTCTTGGATAAAGTGCTGACAGCCAATCAGATCTCACGATGAGATGTGTGGTTAGACTCTGCCCAGATATCGATATTTCTTTTTCCTTTAATATTTAAAAAACTACTGAACGGATTTACACCATTTAAAGCAAAGAGTGCAGTCTGGACCAAGAGCTACCTTTCTGCCAAATTTGGTGTAATTCCATTCAGAAGTTCGGGCTGTAGCCGCGACAAACGTTTCCTATGGAAATTAACATGGAGAAAACATGTTTTGGGACCCCCCTTTTTTTTCGGCCCCCGCTTGACAAATCACCCCGAAACTTTCAAGACAGGAGCTGACCGGAGCGCCCCATTAGTTTTGAGAATTTGGCGAAGATTCATCAAACTGCGCCAAAGATATTGGCAAAAGAAAAAACGCTTTTCCTATGGAAACAAGGTCCTAACTATAACTACCTACTGGCGACCGCCAGTAGGTTATGTATATATATATATATATCCAAAACAAGCCTGTGAGGTTCGACCGGCTCCCAATCCTCTCCAGTCGTACAAAACACAGTACCGCAGCTCCGGTTTAACAGCGTGTTTAATTATATAATGCCAGCAACATCCCAACGCGTTTCGGAGCCTTGCGCTCCTTGATCACGGGTCAAGGGCTCGGGCTCAGCGAAAAGTAAAAGATGGTATATATATATATATATATATTCACAGAAGAACCAAAGGTTACAGAGACGTTATAGTTAGGCTGACATTTCACTTGTACAAAACCAGAGAAATTCTGCCATTCCAGTTAGATGAGCTAACTATAACTCGTGCCCCCGCAATGCACTGCTGATGACGTCACCTATTACGTCACACATGACATGGTCAGTGACATCACTCATGACATCACTGATGACATCAGTGTTGACATCATCCAGTGACTGTGTTTCTAAAAAGTTTAAGAATGTCTGACTGTATAAGTGAGTGATAATACGTGTCGCAGTGAATGTATGGGAGAGTGATTAATCTGTGTGAATGCCTGTAACAGTCTGTCAGTTGGTGTGTAAGTGGCTGCATGGGTTGGAGAGTAGCTACATGAGTGTCTATATGGGTTATTGATTGGTTGTCCGAGTACCTGTATGGGTGCCTGAGTGGCTGTGTGGGTGGGTGCTGGGGTGTGTGACTCCCTGCATGGATGTGTGAGTGGGTGATTCACTAGGTGTTTGGGTTCAATACTGCATCTGCGAGGGGCTGTATGGGTGAGTGTGTGTGCGTATGGCTCTGTCGTTGAGCGAATGGATGTCTCAGTGGTATATGTGTGAGTAACTGCATATGTGAAAGGCATTGTTGGAGTATATAAGTGACGGTATGTGAGAGTGAGTGTGAGAGTGGCTGTATGGATGAGTGTGTGCTTGTGTTAGGGATTGTATAAGAGAGTAAGTATGTGTTCATATCTGCATGAATAAGTGAGGTGGTGTGTGTATATAACTGTATAGGTGAGTAAATGCCAGTGTGATTGACTCTTTGGGTGAGTGACTGGGTGTATGAGTAACTATGGGTGAGTGGCGGTGTGTGAGTCTCTGTATGGGTGGTGTATGAGTACATATATCAGTGACTGTATAGGTGAGTGACTGCGTGTATGAGTGGCTGTATGGGTGAGTGAGTGGATGTGTGTGTAGACCTATGAATCAGTGAGTTGGTATGTATTAGCTGGTATTGGTGTGTCTATGGTTTTGAGAATGGTAGTCTTTATTTTAGAGTGGGTGTATGAAAGGTTATATTAGGGTGTGGTAGGTGCATCAGAGATTATGTGGATGATGTCATCGGTGATGTCATTTGAGATGTCATCAGGGATGTCATCAGTGATGTCACAGACCATGTCATCAGTGATATAATATGTGACGTCATCAGCAGTGCATTGCGGGGGTGCGAGTTATAGTTAGCTCAGCTAACTATAACGGCTGAATTTCTCTGGTTTTGTATGAGTGAAATGTCAGCCTAACTATAACGTCTCTGTAACCTTTGGTTTTTTCCGTGAATATCTAAGGTTTTTTAAATGCTAATTTCTAACTATAACACCCTGAAACCTGTGTTTATTTCAGTGAATTTCTAAGGTTTTTTATGTGCTAATTTCTAACTATAATGTCCCTGAAACCTGTGGGTTTTTTTCTGTGAATTTCTATGGTTTTTAACTAGTAGTCGCGCTTGCAGAGTGGTGGAGAAAGAGAGCTGGGCCTCCAACCAGCGCTCAGGAATTCCGCTGCGTAGGACTTGCAGGAACTACCAGGAGGGCTTCTTGGCCCTCAAGGTCCCTCAGGAGTAAAGTGGACTTAATTCCCCAACCAGTGGTGCGCCAGGAGGCGTGTTTGCAGAGTGGTGGAGAAAGGGGGCATGGCCTCTGAAGGCCTCTTAGCAATCCCACTCTGTGGGACTTACTGGAGGTAACAGGAGGGGTAGTTGGCCCCCAAGGACGTCCTGGGGGGCCAACTACCCCTCCTATTACCTCCAGTAAGTCCCACACAGCAGGATTGCTGAGTTCTGATACCAGGCCACATCCCCATTGTCCACCACTCTGCAAACGCACCTCCTGGGGTGCTCTTGGTTGGGGGATGGACTCCCCTTCACTGCTGGGTGTTCTTAGGGGCCAACTAGCCTACCTCTTACCTCCAGTAAGCACCACACAGTGGGATTGCTGAGAGGTGGTCGCAGGCCATGCCCCCTTTTTCCACCACTCTGCAAACGCACCTCCTGGTGCACTCTTGGTTGGGGGATGAAGTCCCCTTGCCTCTTGAGGGCCCCTGGGGGCCAACTAGCCCTCCTGTTACCTCCAGTAAGCCCCACACAGCTGGATTGCTGAGAGGTGGTCAGAGGCCACGCCCCCTTTCTCCACCACTTTGCAAAAGCGCCTCCTGGAACACTGCTGCTTGGGGGATGAAGTCCACTTTAGTCCTGAGGTCCTCAGGACACAAGGGGACCTCATCGCCCCACCAGCAGTGCGCCAAGAGGCGCGTTTGCAGAGTGGTGTAAAAATGGGCATGGCCTCTGACCACCTCTCAGCAATTCTACTGTGTGGGGGTTACTGGAGGTAACAGGTGGGCTAGTTGGCCCCTAAGGATCCAAAGCATTGAAGGGGACTTCATCCCCCAACCAACAGCCTGCCAGGAGGTGCATTTGCAGAGTAGTGGAGAAAGGGGGCGGGGCCTCCGGTGAGTTGCCAGCTTCCTTTTTTGTTATTTTAGGAAGGGGGGCTGTGTCCTCCCTTCCTTTGACAATTATGGGCCCCGGTAACCCCATCCTCCTGGGCCTAACCCATTTAAAAAAAAAAAAAAAAAAGGGAGGGGGGTGCGTGGCAACCTCCCAAGGCCGATTTTGGCCCCAGGGACCCCATCCCCCGGGGTTAGGCCTTTCTTTATGGGTCTTTTTAAGGGGAGAGGGGCCATGCAGGAGCATGAAGCCCCCGCGTTCCCGGCCGGCTCCCGGCTCCCGCCTCCAGCGGGAGCCGGCATTGCTTTTTATCCTTAGCGAGCTGCTGACATGCAGCTCCCTGGAGGTAAAAAGCAAAGTGCTCAACTTTGATCGAGCGAGAGCAAAATGCTGTCACTTGTTCAAAGTGGAGCACTTGTTTGCTATGGGATTGGGGGAGCAGTGCTCCCGCCATCCCATAGCAAACTGCAATGTCCCGGGGGTGGGCACCCCGGGACAATGCTGGAGCTGGCCATGGGCGGGGTGCCGGGCCCCAGGGCCATTTACAGCTCCACGAGGGGGGCCCGCCGCCCCCTCCAGCAGTATTAAAGCCTCAGGGAGGTGGTGGTCCCTGGGGCTCTGTGGGGGGGCTGAAGCCCCCCACACATCTATTCAATGTAGTCCCGGGGAGGTGGCGGTCCCCGGGGCGCTGTGGGGGGGTTGGAGCCCCCCACACATCTATTCAATGTAGCCCCGGGGAGGTGGCAATTCCTGGGGCCACGGTGGGGTTGTGTGGCCCCCCACATTTAACAAAATTAGCCCCGGGGAGGTGGCAAACCCTGGGGCTGCGTGGGGGGCAGGAGACCCACCTTCCCTTTTAAAAAAAAATAAAGCCCCGGGGAGGTGGCGGTCCCCGGGGCTGCATGGGGGGAGGAGCCCCCCACGCCTTTTTACAAAAAAATAAAGCCCAAGGGAGGTGGCGGTCCCCAGGACTGCCCCGCAATTAATGAACATAGCCCCAGGGTGGTGCCTGTCCCCTGCATATATTTAGATCATTGCCCCCAGGACCTGGCCCACCTGGGGGCCTAATTAAACAACACCCTTCGTTATTTTTTTATTTTAGCGGGATTCACGGACCCAATGTGACTCCCGCTGATTCTTTTTTGTGGAATTGCTTTTTTTGGCCCAGGTTGTCCCTGTGGGACACCCTCAGCAGGCCTAGGGGGTCAGGGTGTTTCTACCCTGCCCCCTTTTTTTTTTAACCTTTTTTCTTGAGACTCAGTTCAACCAAGTCACAAGATGACTGCCAACACTTCCTAGTTTGAAGTGTTGGCAGCCAATCAGATCACAGGCTCAAGATCTGGAGGGTTCGCGGATCCTCCGCGCCCATATTTGGATATCTGAGAAATCTTTACATTTCTCACGAACTACTGAACGGATTTACACCATTTAACAAAAAGAGTGATTTCTGAACCAAAAGCTACCTTTTTGCCAAATTTGGTGTAATTCCTTTCAGCAGTTCGGGCTGTAGCCATGTCTAAAGTTTCCTATGGAAGTTAACATGTAAAAAATGCATTTTGGGACCCCCTTTTTCTCGGCCCCCGCTTGGTGAATCACCCGAAACTTTCAACACAGCAGTTGACCTTACCGCCCCATTAGTTTTTAAAACTTTGCGAAGATTTATCAAACGACGCCAGAGATATTGGCAAAAGAAAAAATGCTTTTTGAGTAGAAACAAGGTCCTAACTATAACTACCTACTGGCGATCAGCAGTAGGAAATTTATTTGTTATAGTATTACATTATATAAAAAGTTCTGAAATTATAATTAAAATTAAAATTATTGGTTTAATAATAGTTTTTTAATTAGATATATGTAAATATATACATATATGAATATATATTTATCTTAACTTTTTGGAAAAAAAGTTTATTTGTTATATTTGTTGAAATATATATTAAATCTATTTGGTTTTTACTAAATTAATGTTACTATTTAATATTTTTAATATTTAGGGGCTTATTACGATGTCTGTCGGAGCAGCCTCTGACCGACACCATCTCGGTACCGACTGTCCTCCGGTCGACGGTTCCGATGCGACTGAACACTGTTCGGACGCATTCTCACTTTTCTCTATGGGAGCTAGTGTTACAGCTGTAAACCAAACGTAGTACAGGCTCCTATTGAAAAATGGGGGTGTGTGTAAAACCCTGCACCCTTTGGCAAGGACCCCATGGTGCCTGCCACACAGTGCAAGGTGTTATAGAGGGTTACCCCAGGTAACCCCTCGACCACCAACCGTAGTCCACTGAGGTCGCTCTTTCATGTAAGAAAGACTGGCATGGATAGGCTGTGGAAAACCAACATTGTAATCTCGACAACGGAAACGCCGTCCATAGGGGATTACGGTGTGGTTCCGACCGGCCGGGAGACTCTGAGAGCCCGTTGGAACCACGTCAGAATGACCGGCCGGTTTACGTTCTGACCGCCGACATCGTAATCGGGCGATCGGACCACAAACCGACCGTATTGGTCAGAAAGCCTCCGACTGCGGTCAGAAGGCTTCCGACTAGCGGTCGGAGGCTTTCTGACCGGCATTGTAAACGGCCCCTTAAAATTTAAATGCATATATATTTTAAAAACAATATTTGATACAATGATATTAATGACAACAATATATTTCCTTTGATATTTTTGTACCTACCATTATAAAAATAGGATGACAATGTTTTTGACATCGATATTTTGATCACGATATTTTGATATGGCAATATTTTCATAGGTAATATTTTGTCAGTGAACCTGATGGGCGCAGCATCCCTTGGCAACCCTGCACATTGTGTCAACTCCTCTGTGACGTCGGTACTTCCTTATTCACTCAGCACACTCTTCATTTCTCTATTTGGTTGCCAGGAAAACTATGCTTTGGAAGCAATGCTGTGTAGGGGCCGAAGGGTGCAGCTTTGCAAGGGTGCAGGGAGTTCACCAGTCACGCTCGATGGTGATTCGCATTTTCTTCTACGGTGTCAGACGTACTCGACGGTGACGCGCACAACTTTTGCAGGCGCATCTTCCTTGTGTCCAGAGTCTAGGAGTGATTTCACTCTGGCGTGACAGTGATACGCACACCATTTTCTGCATGTCCATTTTGTACATGGGTTCTTTTCTTCTTATTTCTTGAAGCGTTGAAACAGCGGTCACAAGCACACCTTGTTTTAGCTTGTTGGTGCAACTACAGCACATTAAAGTGTTGAACCCCATGTGCGCCTTATGCACCCCTTCCAGTGCTGGTGTTTTTCATTTGACTGTGACGTGTATGCCTGCAGCATTTGTACTCTGTTAGTGTGAGGTAGTGATTCTTTCCTTTTTAGGTGGATTTTGGGTGTGAATCGCACACTGGTGTGGTGGCGTGTTTATAGTCTCGGGTTTGAATCTCGCACACGGTGTTCTAAAGGGTTTGTGTTTGAAGTGTTTAGGTTCCTAGCTTGAGTTGAATTTTATCTAATTTGTTGTACTCCGGTGTGAATCTCGCACACCAGTGGTCTGAAGAGTTTGTGTTTGAAGTGTTTAGATTCCTAGCTTGAGTTGTATTTTATCTAATTTGTAGCGCACTTTGGTGACTATGCAAAACATTACACCACCAACATTACGCCACCACCCTTTTTTTTTTCTTCTCCTGGAGAACCGCCTATTAGATGGTCTAAGTGGAAGAAAGTTTTCATGCATTATGCCCGTGTTTGTGGTGTCTTTCTAAGTGCTAAGAGGAAGGCTTCCTTGTTGCTACATTGCTTAGAACCTGAAGGTCAGGAGGTCTTCGAGCATTTACCTAACTTTAATGAAGATGAATCTGATAACCTTAACGAGTTTGAGATACACTTGACGAAATTAGAAAAGCACTACTACAGAAAGTAAGTATGAACTTGGAATGTTACCGTTTCGGTAGGTGTATAGAAAAAGCACAAGAAACTGTTGAGTCTTATGTCACAGATTTGCGCAAGTTGGGTACTACTTGCAGGTTTGAAGGCTTGTTGGAAGAACAAATATGCAACCAGTTTTTGTTGGATTGCAACACTGTAACAATTTAGGACGAGCTGTGGCAGAAAGACAACCCTAAATTTGATGAGGTGCTGCCGGTGGTCAAGCGGATTGAACACTCTTGCTTGCATTGAGGTGTTAAAAAAGGATAATGACTCAGATCGTTCTGAGAAGGTACAAAGTGTAGCTGGGAAATCTGCCGAGAGACTAGACGGTGCCTTGACCTTAAATAACAAGAAAACTTTCAAAGGGAAGTGCTTTCGATGTGGAAACAATGGGCACCTTGCTAACAATAAATCCTGTCCTGTTGTCTCTGTCAAGTGTCGCAGTTGTGGGACGACAGGACACCTTGCCAAGTGCTGCAAAATTCTGCAGAAAACTAAACATGTAAAGGAGGTGGGGTTTGATGAGAGTAGGGACTGCAAATATGATGATTTGAGTGTAAAGGCTGTTTGATGGCAGGTAAGGTTTACAGCTCGTGTAAGGGGGACAGTATCATAAGTTGGATCCACCAAGATGATCTTGAGGTTATGCTAGATCGGAGTGTTGAACCCAGCATTGTACTAAAAGAAGTGTCCCCTAGTGGGAAGGTAAGGCAGAATGGTAAGTCTGATGTGGAAGTAAGCATCTTGGAAAAAAGCAATGGTGACTTGAATGCGTGTTTGCGCAGAGAGTTTGAAAGTGTTTTTAGTGACAAGTTGGGTTGCCTCAGTGACTACACTCACAGGATCGCACTCAAGAATGGGGCCATGCCGGTAACCTGCAAAATGCGAGGACTGTCCCTAGCTCTACGAGATTCCATGCTCTGTGAGCTTAACAAGTTGAAGAATAAGGGCATCATTGCTGAGACGGAAGCAACCGAGTGGCTTGCGCCAGTCGTTTCATGTGTAAGGCCTCTGGAGAAAGAAGGCTCTGTGTGGACCTAAGAGGCCCTAATAAAAATGTGGTGGCAGATAAGTGCCCACTCCCCAACACTGCAGAGATGCTAACACTGCTTAATGGTGCTGTGGTCTTTTCGACACTAGACCTCAGGGCTATGTATCATCAAATAAAGTTAGTTAATGCCTCCATGAATCTGGTCTCTTTCGTTACCTCCTTTGGACTGTTCAAATTCACGAGGCTAACCTTTGGGTTAAATTCTGGTGCCTCCATGTTCCAGAGGGCCATGGAAGATGTCTTGGGTGGTGTAGCTGGCATTAAGGTCTACCAAGACAATGTTTTAGTGTTCAGCTCTTCTCAAGAGGAGCATGATGAAAGAGTCAGGCAAGTTGTGGGAAGATTTAATGAGAGGGGGCTTACCTTGAGGGAGAATAAGTGCAAGTTTGACCTTACCGAGATTGAGTATTTGAGTTACAAACTCACCAAAGATGGCATCAAACCCAAGGATCATTTTGTGAGAACTATTGATGATCTTCCAACTCTGAATTGCAGGGATGACTTGGTCACCTTCTTGGGCATGACTGAGTATTACAATAAATTCATGCCTAGGTTTGCTAGCCGCACTCACACCATGAGGGTGCTTTTAAAGATAGGAGTCAAGTTTTCATGGGGCGCTCATTGCTATTCTGAGTTTTAAGGCATAAAGAAGGCGCTGTGCAATGCCCCATCCAGGTAGAAAGAGCCGTGCAAGACTGTTTGGAGAGTGTCTCCAGTGAGAAGGTTTGTAAGACCTGGGTTCAACCTATGGATATGAGAAAAAAGCCAGTAAGGGTCTGGCAGGAGATGGCTATGGATATCTGGATATCTTAGGACCTGTTACCAGCATATCTGGACAGTATTACATCCTAATCTTGACTGACATTAATTCAGGGGGCCAGAGAGTTTCATCACACAACGTATTGAAACATGTAAGGTCATTCAATTCCTTGGTGACTTGTTTAGTAGGGAAGACTTACTTGAATGTATCCTAACAGATAATGGTGTTCAATCAGTTTCCAAGGAAATGGAAGTGTTTTTGTCAGAACGTGGTATCAGATATAAAAAAGTGTTCTGTCTACCATCCTGAGACTAACAGGATATAGGAGAGGTTTCATAGGGTTTGAAGG
This sequence comes from Calotriton arnoldi, assembly GCA_963921515.1. Classification (NCBI taxonomy): domain Eukaryota; kingdom Metazoa; phylum Chordata; class Amphibia; order Caudata; family Salamandridae; genus Calotriton; species Calotriton arnoldi. The sequence goes on from CAWUFW010011831.1 coordinate 283,439, forward strand.
AGTCAATGCAGATAGCAAAATCTCCGAAATTGGGGAAAGGCTGAATTTATATAGGCTTACTCTCCATTCAATCACAAGCAAGATGCCATTCGAATTGTTCAGAGGTCAGAAGTCTATCACCCTAATGTGTCCCAGGTGGATGAATTGCAAAGATGTCGGCAAACTCTAAACCTCAGAGATGTGGATGGAAACCCAAGATGAGAAAGTTAAAAAAAGGAAAATTAATTTTGAGGTGAAACATACGGCCTCCTTAACAAAGGTAAAGGTGGGTGATATGGGGAGAGTAAGGTTCCAAATTTTTCGCACCTTTCAAGGTGGTCAAATTGTTCCACAATGCTGTTAAATTGAGTGATAATCGTGTTTGGAATTTAAGCAGAGTGACTGTTGTACCACCAGGTACTAAGAGTCATGATTGTACCGAAAGTGAAAAACATGTTTCCTCCGAACGGAGGAGAATTAGGCGGGCAATGTTTTGCCCCAAACATTTGAAGAACTTTGTTTGAAGTCTTTCACCTTGGGTGAGTATATACGTTATACATTCATTTTTGTTCCATCCTATGTTCACTGTGTGAGCTCATTTTCTTTTTCTAACTGGAGAAATTTTGTTAAACTGCTTTGGATATATTCAAGTTCTTTTTGTTTAGTGACTTTATTGCTTTAGTATTTACCGGAGGGAAGGTGTGTGGTATCTTGCCACTGTGTTACCATAGGAACAGAGCAGTGGAATGTAGAACTTGGATTGGGAATGTGGACATGCTGTGGAATGATGCCGGTCAGTTGCCTGCACACCGCCATTGTGGATGGTACATTTCCTGTATGCTGTAATACATAATAAACCTTCTGGTGAAACATCTGCTTGAGAGTAATAATTCTTCACAATTTGCTACATTACAGTGAATACAATTCTAAATTGGAGGCGTGGTATGGACTAAAAGAAGATTTTTAAGGCATAGGAATAATATCTGCTGGGAAAGGCCAAAGGAAAGGCCAAGCTGGGCTCATCTGCTCTTTGGAGGCATTTCTGCTATAAAGTTCTGTATTTTGTAGAAATGCAATCATAGTTTTCTTCCAAAGACCTAGTTAGCATAATTTTTGTTGGCGTTGTATCAGAGCTTTTAAACATGCTGTAAATAATACATTCAAAGGTGGTAATTAAGAATACAATGAATGTCACAATAAGGTGCGTTTTCCATAAATTTAATTGTCGGTCTTACTACAAGCTTGGGACTGAGTATATCTTTCTAAAAACTGATAGAATGTGTATGGCTCTAGGGTAAAGTTTCTTGTTTATCCCATTGACTTCTACAGCAAGTAAACCGTATAAGACATTTATCAATCAGAATATTCCTTGATGCATATTTCAACAATCAATGGAATATGAAGTGATGTTTAATTGAAAGTAAGTAGAGTACACAGATAAGACAATTCAATTTGAGTTCAGGTTCAATGTAATGAATATTCATATGAATCAGTGCGAGGTTTGGCCCTGTAAGAATGCAGGAAAGGAGTTAATAAACAGTTATCCAAAGGGGTCAATAAAAAGTGTTCCCCTCGCAGACACTGTACTGAAAGTTTGTTGCATTTAGATACGTATCATTGTTCAGCCATGCTGCTGATAGAGCGCTGATAGCACTCTATTTTGTATGAGTGCACAATACTCATGGTTTAAACGCACTCTCATGTGTTCGTATTATTTGCAGTGTTTTACGACTATTAAGAAACATTTATTTGAATCATTTGATGTTGAAAACTAGTGAACACATTTAAGTAGAACTTTGTATGTATTACGATTCCTTCATGCATAATGTGCAGGACGATATTATTCCCATATATTGTAGTTGTGGTTAGTTTAAGTTGCCTGAAATACAGGCCCAAAGCAAATGTTTCAGTTCTCCTTGCTCTCGAGAAATAAATAATTAAATGATTGTTGTGTTCAAGGTTAGAATGTTCTCATCCTACTGCAGGTGAAAGAAACACATCGTTATTTTCAGATTTAAGGAGAAACCCTGAATGTCTTTGAAGATGGCTGGGAAGCGAGAAGGGAGGAAAAATGTAAAATATATATATATATGCATATCTAGTCTGTCTGGAAGCCAAGGCCACTGGAAGAAGATACTATTAATTAAATTTGTTTCATGAAAGAAAAGCTACTGCTTAGAGGTGCGATGGAAACTTTTAAGACGAATGACGCAATGTGGGTTGAATCCCATCTTTTTAGTATGATGCGCAGGCACAGAGAGCCCAGACTTCTGCTAGCTTACGGAGAAGAAGGAGCATCTTAGAGCAAGCTCCATAGCGATAAGCTAATACGACCCATTTGACGTGAGTACTTCTTAGGAAGTCGACACGTGCTGACACCTTTGGGGAATGATAGAAGAGAGACAGGAAGGGCCCTCATTTAGAGCAGTGTAGGGAAAGATTTTGTTTTCTTTCAATGACTCGAGAACTGAATATCGCATCTATTCTGTGTTGCGTTGTGATTTTGGAATTTATAATCATTTGTCTTTTGGGCCGAATTACTTACATCCGTAAACTTGGCTCTGTATTGATTTTCCTGTACTTTTATTCTTTGCTATTGAGATGTATTTACATCCAATTGTTTTTAGCCTTATAATAAATATTCAAACTGCACTTTGGAGTTGGTGGTCTTTCCAGGCATGACAACTTTGTTGCTATTAATCTGAGTTGTTTCCTCCCCTCAACCACTTTAGGTAAATAAAAGATCGATCGCTTACGCTATATTTAGTAGGGAACATCAGGTGTGCAATTTAGTGTAATCACTGCTGCCGTTTTCTTTCATAATTTTCTGCTAAGTTAAAAGATAGTCAAACTGAAGGGGTCATTTACAGTTTGATGAAGCGAGACCACAACCAAATTGTGCCATAATCGATGGTTCGCCTGCCATATTTCATGTTGTGGAAATCACTGGGTTTTCGTAGATAAAGCCTCTGCCGGGCAGTTGATAGAAATCCTTTACCTGGTGGGCCATTACCCTGGTTCAATGACCTATTTTAGAATTTGCATATCACAACTCCAACACTCTTCAGCCAGTGGCCCGCGCCCTAGAATATAAGGACAGACACATGCGGCAGACACATGCAGCTTTAATCTAATAAAACATGCAGTGCTTAATTTCACCAGGTGGCGGCCACCGGCACTTATTTTTGGGGACCAGCACTTATTTTTTTCTGCATCAGACTTGTACCGAGTGCAAGAGTGAGAAAAACAAACAAAGCGGAAAGACGGAGGAAGATAAAGATGGGAATACCGTCATAAAGGGAGAAAGTAGGAGCCTGCAAGAGTGAGATAAAGGGGCAGTGTGTGTCTGGTAGTGGATTAAAGAGACATGAGGAGGATTCAAGACTATGCAGCCTTGGTATAGGACGCACTAACATTTAATAGCACTGGCCGCAGGCTTCGGAGCAAAACTTTGTGCACCGGCACTCATTTTTTTACAAATGAGGCACTGGAAACATAGAACAAATTGTAAACCCATGGTATCATGTACTTATATCAGTGAACAGTACAGGAAAAACGAAATGCACCTTAATCAATGCATGATCGATGAATGCACATGAAGTTGACATTTAGGATCTTATGCTATGAAAACAGCTCATCCTTTTAAAAGTCATAGAACCATGGCTTGATGAAGCTTCATGATCATCACTGGTCCATGTCATCCTAGAAAATCTTGATATTTTCATGATGGTCTGGACTAACAGCATGGGAGATATTTGGCATATGATGTTGCGCTGCAAGAAAGACTATGGGGCCGATTCCGATCTCGGTCGGAGGCGCACCCAATACCATTCGGTCGGGAAAAAAGCCATGCGAAAGCCTGTTTCCCGACCGAACCGTACGCGGTCCGGCCGAGCGAGTACGATGCGAGTCGCCGACCGACTCGTCCGGGCGACCCGACCGCTCCGACCGACTCGTACCCGGATCGTACCGCTCCGACCGACTCGGTCGGACCCGGTCCGCACCGCGCAATGGAGACGTTTTCCGGCCGGGTAAGTACGATGCGCACCTCGACCGCTCCGACCGACTCGCGCCGTCCGACTCGAACTCGCTGTCGGAGCCGTACTTTGGGGGTCCGTGTCGGACCCCCTGTACTGCGTACCCGTGCGAGGCGCACACAGGGGGGACCCATGGGTCCCCCTACCTGTGCATGTACGCCGCGAAGCGCTTCGCGGCGTACTCGCTGTAGGGGGCGCCCTTGTCCGCCTCGCACCCATTGAGGCAATGGGAGCCCGCGTACGCATTGTACGACCGGCTCCCATTGAGTTCAATGGGAGTCCGACCGACTCGTGTCCGATAACATACGGACGCATCGTACTCGTTCGGTCGGACTGCACGGGTCCGATTCGGTCGGAAATCTCTCCGGGTCCGGCTCGGTCGGAGAAATTTCCGGCCCGAATCGGAATCGACCCCTATGTAATGACCAAAATTATTTAACCTTTATAAAACTGACATCCAAGAGGCAAAGAAGCTCTATTTCTTTGGTAGACTTCAATACATAGGTAAAAACCTTAAAATGGTAATCTATTGCTAACTCCATTACATTCCCAAAAGAAGCTCCTCCAATAGAAGAATGGTGTCAGGCCCAATAAACAGGTTAAAAAAAACTATGATCCCAAGAAGGTTCAAACCATCAAACCTCTCGAGTTGTCAAAAGTTTGTCTCTTTTCATGAGGTCTCATGAGTGAACATTAGTGAGATCTTAAAGGGCATGGATCCAAAGTCTTACTCAGCAGCATCATTACGACTGCTTGTACAAAATGGCCTTGGTTATTGCCCCGTTTATAAATACATCTTTTTGCTGTGGAATAATGACCCAGGAGCTCAAAATGGCCTGGAATTCGCAACTACCAAAAAAAACCTTTCACAACCCTTTTGAGTGCAAGACTTATAATACGATCTCAACCGTACCATTGATGCTGAACCAGGGGCCTCCAACCTTTTCTATAATGAGAACTACTTGTGTTCAAGGAAAATCATCCCAAGCTACTAAGAAACTTCAACAGTGAACAATATTGATCACATCCAGTACCATTCAACTATCAGCTTTAAGTATGTTGAAAGGCAACCATTTTGTCTTTATCAGCCTAACAGTTTCTGAAAATAAACATTTTCCTATCAAATACTTCTTTCATTTCAGATAAACAAACTAAATTTTCCAAATTTAATTTCTGAAGGAAACATAATTTTTGCCTTCAAAATAGCAGCTTTAATTTTTAGAAAATATGTGGTCCCCAAACATCAGCTTGTCATTTTCATTAAGTACTCACATGTAGAAATGCTTCACATGGACAGAATCTGGTTCAAATGTCCAGGCTTTATGATCACATGACATGGATACTCACCATCAAGCCAAGGATGCCTGTAGTAGGCCAATAATGCTCATCATTATATCAGAGGTACCACTGTGCCAAGGCTGGACACCACAACGGCCAGCAGACTCACAGAACCTCAGTCAGGGCCATTAAAATGCCTGGGGCAGTCGCCATTATGTCAAGGGTGCCCACAGTTTGGTCAGTCATGCTCACAATATGTCTGTGATTTCTGTCAGTATGCACAAGTAGACCCAGAATGCCCAAAATAAGTCAAGGAGAACAATTATTATGCCACTGACACTACTACAAAGTAAGTAAGATAGTCAACAAACACTGGCGCATTTTGAACAGCAGATCTTTGAATTTTCCCAAACCAATGTTCTCACACAAACATGGGAGGTACCTTAGAGATATGATAGTTCATACTAGACCACGCAATAAGGAGAATCCGGGCACATCCCAGAGGTTTCTTTCCCCCCACCATCCATGTGGCACCTGCAGTGTCTGCCATTTGACTACCACAACAAAAGAATTGACACTTAATGACAAGACAACTTGGGAACAAAGACAATTCACCAATTGCAACTCAAAATGTGTCATATACATGATCACCTGCCCTTGTCACCTCCACTATATAGGTATGACAAAACAGACAATCAAGACACGCATAGGGGAACATCGCACCAATCTGAGATGTGACCGTGCCACTACGAAAATGCCCGTACACTACATGGAGATGAGACATACGGTACAGGATTTTTATTGGAAAGTTCTCGAACAAATTCGTACTGATGCTCAACTATATGAAAAAGAACAACGTTTAGTTTTCAGGTTACAAACCCATACTAAGGGGTTAACGACAATATACCCTGGAGCCAATTCTCCTGAATACCATTCTTTGCCAAAGGATATTTCTGGAATGTCCGTAATTACCCAGGGAACGTTGATACAACCTCTTTACGGTCGGATTGGCCCTATGGATATAAGCATGTATCTACCGCATTTCAACCCTTTTTTAACACCACATTTCCAACAACATCTCTGGTAAAATCACAACTACCTTTTTTTTAACCTTTGTAAGTGTTTGTAGGGTCTTATTATGACACTAGCACGATAGAAACCCTGTCTAATGTAAATGCTGGACAGAGGCTCACTATATACCCCCATTTAGAAACTGCAAGTTTTGGACTTATACCTGGAAATACTAAATATTTTTCTTTTTCATTGGAACATTTCCTTTTTCTTTTTTGCAGTTTTTTCGCATTATCCAAAAAATCGAATTTAATAGAATTATTCTTTTTATGGCAATATATTCTTCCTTATAATTTTTTCATTTTATGGCAATTTATTACAAGGCAGTGATCCATTTAACAGCAGTTTATAATCTTAACATAAATCCGATATGAACAACCAGGAAGTTGTTCCATTAGGGGTGGCCAACTTGAACTGTGTACGCTCTAGCCTTTTTTCGCACACGAGGACGTTCACGTTCCTTCCTGCCAAATACGGAAGTTTCTCCCGCAGCCCTCCGTCATCATCGGAGCCATGGGCAGGTCATTGGCATTTTGCCAGGGAGTAGCTTTGACAGAGTTAGTACGGCATAGCCGAGACCCATCAAGAATATAATAGAAGGTTTTCTTGACCACTGCCCTCTATTTTTATGTATATTTTGTCTTTCCTACTTCTTTACAGGGTCTGACTACAAGTGTCCCTTCCCCTGTTGAGCTCATGAGGCCAGAATTTTGCTATAACATATAGGTTATTTTTACTCACAGTACCAGACATAGACATTTATAGCTAACTTCGTAACTACCGGTACTTAAGATTTTCACAGTAATAATACCACGTATTGGAATACCAACCCAAAGGTGTAATACATTTCCCCTGATATGCAATTCTCTTCCAGAATTAATAATAACAACAGATAGGATGTCTCTAGAACTGCAGTATTTTTGCTGGCACTGAGAAATCGGACAACTGAGTGTGTTTTTTGTTTTATGTTGTATTGTCTTGTTTGTCTAATCCTCTTGGATATAATAATTGGTACCACAGACACAGCCCTTTCAAAGTGACATAGTCTAAAAATATATCACATGGTTTTTTTCCACGATTGGTGATGTGTTTTTATAAATTGTATATATTTTGGGTATCGTATTACATATTAATTTTGTCTCAATATTTATCGAAAAGACCAAGTTTTTGAGTCGCTCAAAACTAGGAGTGGCTACTGGGGTCATCTTTGTGGTCCTGATTAAAAGCCTTGGGGTATATGCGGAAACATGTAGACCTTGAGAGGCACACACATTAAGGTATGTCTCTCAAATTTTCCCTTTTTTAACCATACCATCAAGAGGTCCAAATAAAAAATGTTTTGCTCCTACTTAGCCAGGTATTTTTAACTTCAGAAAAGACCCTCCCACTCTCATACTATCAAACTCTTCATAGTATTTGACTAAAAGTGCTCCCATGTCTCCGTTGGTCGCATCACACCCCGTTCCGCAGCGGGACCGGAAGAACCTGATGATGAAGCATGCCACCAAGTGAATTCTTGGTGAGTGAGGGTTATTTTAAGAAAACTGTTAGTTTTCATTAAATAGAGTGGAAAGATAGTCCAAAACTGCACTGGTGGACTCTTTTTGGTTGATTACAACAAAGTTAGGAGGCTGAGTCCCTTATTTCCAAACCTCTCTCCCCCCCTCTTTTGATTTACAGCCACTACTAAGACAGGAACTGACAAAATTGTGCCAGAGAAGAACCTGGTATGATAGGAAGCAACTTATCCTTTTGGTGATCCACAGAGCAACACTGATTATCAGGGAGAAAACGCCAAACACACATGCAGACAGAAACACACATGAATGTGCACACATGCATGCACACACAAAGATACATTCAAGTGAGCCTCAGAAATGGATTTCAGCTCGGTTTCTAGCCCCTGCTCTCCTCAGTTCCTGGTTTGATCATGTACCCAATTGCACACTTCTTACTCTAAGAGTCTTGAGATGAATCATGTTGTTTTGTTTAATGTACATAAACCATCTTAATGATGTGCTGGGCTGAGCTTCCCTTTGGACAGCTACTTCAAGGGTATTGGCAATTTTTCACTAGCTCCCAAACTACTTGTTGGAGACCCATGTACTAAAAGTTCTAAAATAACTGCAGCAATCCAGCTTCAACAACACCTAGATCGGTTTCTGGGGGTCTACCTCAGGGCTTAGGGTCGTAGGGGCCAAGGTCCAAAGTACCACCAGCAGTTACTCGTTACTTGCCCTGGGTTGTCCAGGTGCAGATATGCTGGCCGGGTTGGGAGCTGTGCATGCTACACCGGTGGAAAGAAGGGGGGCACTCTAGAAACAGACTGCAAAGGGGGATTTGGGGACAAGGCTGGGTGCTTCCAATGGAGGGGGATTGGGTCTCAAGGGTCCTGGGGATTAGGAGGTACAGTGACTTAATCGGTACCCGGGCTGGAGTGCTCGGTGCAGAGTGAAAAGGTCTGCTGGGCTCCCTGCATCCTAGGGCCTTGCAATTGTCGGTCTTCACTGGTTGAGGGTGCAAATCAGGACAGCTGAACCACTCCGGAAGTGGTTCTCTGCTGTGCTGACGTCCATCACGGCTGCTCGGTCTCAGTGCAGTGAGAATCTGGATTGGACTCTCACGGGCTCTGTATGCTGCAAGGGGTCCAGTACCCTGGATATTGGTCTTGTGTGGCTCCAGTTGATTCTGATGTCCTCTCACTTGGTGAGGGGACAGATCTGACCTTCAGTAGCACAGGGTCCTCTTCCTGGAAGGCTGCTGCATCAGTTTGGCCAGGGAGTGGCAACTCGGTAAAGCGGACTTTGCGTTACAGGGCCTACAGACTGCAGGGGAGTAGCTGCTCTACTCCAAGGCAGATTGATGGCAATTTGCAAAGGACTGGCAGTCTTGGCTGGTGCAGACAGGCAGGGTTTGGCACCACAAGTCCACAGCAGTCTTCAGTTCTCGCTTTTCCATCAGCTCTTCGCTTTCCTCTTCTTCTTGATCCATCAAATCTAAGTTCCTGGTGTCAGGGGTGCCACCTAAATATTCAATTTAGGGGTGTTACGGTGAGTGACAGGTAGTAGCCAATAGGTTACTTTCCTTTAGGATGTCTACACCCTGTATATGACCATTTCCTGTGGGAAGCGGGCATAACCCTAATTTAGGGAGCCTAATTCCACCAAAACTAAGATGGTGGGATTCTAAAAGTCATGTCCACATCAGGTAGCCCAACTTAGGGTTGGAACTAGCCTGAGAGGGGAAAACACCTCCTTACTAGCTAATTTTACCACCTGTCCTAGGGCCAAATGTGCCTGGGTAGGGGGTGGCATTTCCCCTCTCTGGGGAAGCCTTGGGTTGCATATCAAAGAAGTCACAGGCCTTTGAAACCTCCTGCCTTAATTTGCTCATCACTTAGCCATCCTGTTTGGAGGAGGTGATAGCATATCCGCCCACAGCAGGCATTGTTTCTGCCCTCAGAGAGTGCAGGGTCTCACCTGCAGGGGGTCAGAAACTTGTCTTTGGTGGCAGTCTGGTCTACACCAATCCGCCAGCACACTAGTAGTTGGTAGGATTTCAGGGGGCACCACTAAGGTGCCCTCAGGGGGTATGTATTAATAAATACATCACTGCAATCAGTGTGACTGTATTAATACGGAGTGTTTGATACCAAACATCTCTAGTTTCAGTGAAGCCATCATGTAGCTGAGGAACTCGTAAATACCAGTGTACAGCACATGTACTCAAAATGGCTTCCCTGTTCACTTGCCATATCTAAGAATCGATTTAGACATTAAAGGGGTACTTCTGCTCATGCACATATGTCAAAACGTAGTATAGTGCATCCTGCCTAATGGCTGTAAGGCCTGCTGTATGGGTGACTTACCTATACTGCATGCAGTGTCTGTAGGCATGGCACACAGCAGTTGTGCCATGTCGTGTCATCACTTTTCTCTGAACCATGGCATGCAGCCTGCAATGGCAGTTTGTATGTTGGTGATGAGGGTCCTTTAGGATGGCACAATACATGCTGCAGACATTAGCAACCCTCTTTAGCCTCCTTGTCCCATGTATCAGGGGTACAACATACTAGGGGCTTAGAGGGAGTGCTAAAGGTATCGCCAGTTGGGGGAACAGTTGCACAGTTTTAGGGAAAGAGATCTGACACTGGGGACCTGGATAGCAGGAACCCAGTGCACTTCTGTCAAAATTGCATCATATACCAGGCAAAAAGTGGGGGGTGACTATGTCAAAAAGGGGCACTTTCCTACAGGTACCTGATGTTGTAAGTTGGTGAGAGGTTGAAGTGGAGTAGGGCTTGCTTCTTGTTTTCATACAATGAAAGGAATTCTTCTTCTCTGTGATTAGCCAGGCTGGGCTTGGTGCCACTCACAGGTCTGAACCTAAACTTGTCATTGTCATAATAAGGTGTGGGTGAGTATTGCATACTTTTGAAATTGCCTAGAGAACGTTCCCAGCACTTATGTTTCTGAAGTGCATTTGGAATTGCAGTGCCTGAAGGCTGTGTGGATTGAGAAGTGCAGTGCAGCAGGCTTTTGATGTGGCAGGTACTTTGAAGGTTTCAAAGTGGTCACATCTCAATTGCAGTTGCACAGATACTTTCTGGGTTTAAATGTTGCCTAAGGCCTGGTCTTAATAGATCTATAGATCTGGTGTATCATGTTCTTACATTTATAAGTAAACTAAAAATTAGAAAAACAATAGCTCTGGTGTGTGGTACACTCAGTGCTTCAGGCTATATTGTATGTGTTTCAAACCCAAAACATGTACCTTGAAATACAGGGGCAACTCAAGACAATCAAAATGATCTAAAAAACAAGGTTTGGCTGTAGCATATTTATAATACTCATGTATAATTCATATTGCAAGACAAACAATAAATGTATTGTTTAACGAACCCATACATACACAGTTCCCTTAAGTACAATAGAAATGTTTTTAATGTCTTAAACGATATCTCCAAAGGGCTCAGTTGCTCACACAGTGAAAGTCAGAATGCATGCTTTCCTGGAAATCTGCTGGGCTATAGAACTGGGAAACCAGGTTGGTGTTGGTTCAACATCCTGTGATTCTTGGCAAATCACTTAATCTCACTGTGCCTAAAATACAAAAATCAATGTGTCCTTGTGTAATGTAGCTGTTTTTCATGTAAAGCACTCCAATACCTTCGGGTTGAGTTGGTGCTTTATAAAACTGCAAAAAAAAAACCTATACAGTGGAAACATGGGGGAAAGGATGTCCAGAAACTTGAGCTGGAAATATATGCATTGTAGACTATGGTTACCTAGCCCCTATATTTTCACTCCCTATTGCTATGGATAATTTTGAACCCAGCAGAGAGAAGATCTTTGATGATAGAAAATGGATTATTACTGATCCATGTTTCCGTGCACTCAGTAACATGACCTGGAATTCTGTTGGAAAGTCATGAGATTCCAAAACAGGATTCTGGTAATGAGGTTGACTTCCTGGTGACATCTTGTTTCTCCTAGTGTTGAGCTTGGGTTGGGTGCTCGCTGTTTAGTGACATTTTGTCATCTGTATGCGAGGATGCTTCCAGAGGTGGTTCAGTGAAGTGAGAGGTTCCTGAATGTGTTAGTGGAGGATTTATCTAGGGATGCTCAAGAGAGATGTATAGGTCCTTAGGTGAGATCTTGGTGGAGGCCGGGCCACTGTTTGTGTAGCCCCTGGTAGCATAGGCAGTGGGAGGCAGTGTTGGGATTGAGGTGGATCTCAGTGGCCTGACATTAATCTGTAACTGCTTTGCTTTAGCAGGAGCTAATGAACTCTGATAGGAAGTCCTGAGTTTGTGAAATATTTCTTAAATGCTAAGAGGTTTTTACTGTTTATCTGGATGGTAACTGTTGGCACGGAATATACTTGATCTTGAGTTTTCCATACAAATCAGCAATGAGCAGCACATCGAGACAATGGATCCCATCAATGTTCATGCTCCTTATTATGCTGAGTTCCTTCTGTAGCACTGGCTTCTGCGCTTGCTGAAAAAAAACAAGGCTGGTCTTGAGGATACCAGATTTCAGGCTAGTTTTTTCACCAGTGTTGAGCATCTCTGGCAAGCATCTCAAAGTGCTGTTTTTCTAAATTTTAATGCTGTTTTCGATGTCATGCATTAATATGTAGATGAAAGGGAAGCTCTCTGGGACTAAGCTCATGGTGTAAACCGTATGGCTCTTAATAACAGCTGAGGGTCTAGAATTGATGCAGTGTCAGGGGTGTGGTTTAGGGTAGGATATGGACATGAACCTTTGTCAGCACTATATGATGGCCTTAGGAATGAGTTAGAGATTGCCAACAGGACTAACATGCTTATTTATATTTCTGAATAGTTAGGTCCAAAGCACGGAAACGTCATTTTCATAATAATAAGATTTGGCCATGATTCTGCCCATAAATTCCAGCATATATTACATAGTTAAAGGATATATGGTCCATCTGCCCACATCTAAGAGCCCCAGATATAGGTGGTATTCAACAATACATGGGTAGTATAATAATCTTGAGGGTCCCAGGGCATGAAATTGGAAGAAACCATAGGTACTAAACTGGTCTGACCTTGGAATTGTAATCTTATTAATCCCAACACCCTGGCAACCTATCCCATTCAAGTGACTTGTACCAATTGTCTATTGGTTTCTCTCCAGCAATGCATTTGTGGGTCCTTACTCTTAACAGATTTTGCAAAAGCACGTCAAGGGCTGTCTTGCTCCCTAAAAATACATTTTGTAGCACCAGTCAACATGTTTCTCAGTTGGCTGCAAGCTAACAAGCTACCTACGCAGGGATCTGCAGCATAATCAGCGGTGCCGAATACATTAAGGGAAAGAGGATTGACTTTGCACAAATGCACTCCTTATAGCATAGATTCCCCCCAATGACCATCTAAGACAGCTTCTCCTTGATGCCTAGGGCTGACCCTGATCCAATTTTGTGAACCACTAACCGGGGCAGATCAAAGATTTCGAGTAGGTCTAATCTGGATTTGAGTCCTGATTGCCGGGTTCGAGTCTCGGCAGCTCTGTTGTGCGATTCGTGCTGCCGTATTCCCGCATACCCGCCCATACCCGCCCACAAGCCCACAACGCCCTCACGCCTACACGCCATATGCTGACGCTGACGTGGACGTCTCGCTGCTGTTGGAGCAGGAAACTGAAGGAGCCGCGGTCGCGGCCGCGGGAAAACGCCGAAATTGAATGCTGCCGAAATCGAGGAGAAAACATAGAGGACGCAGTAAACACCGCAGCGCAGCGGTCACAAGCGGCGAAAATAATACAGGAGCTGTATTTCGTGAGGGAAAACGTGATATAAGGGAAAAACGGCCCCCCAGGAGGACAGAGAATACAGTGAACACCGTTATCCCACGAGAAAGGAGAATCAGCATATCCTATAGGAGGAGAATTGACGAAGCAGAAAGGGCACGGAATCGGGCTCGGGTATACGGTGGTGCACAACAGAGGTAAGTGAGGAGGCACAGGGGGACACACCTGCCCCTTATCTTAACTAAATAAGGATTGGCACTGTTACAGTAAATTGGCAAAAGGTGGGGGAAGATAAAACTGGACTGAGACGTGGAATTACTCCTTAAAGGATAAGCCATGGCCCCCAGGAAGACCAAAAGCACACTGGAACAAAAACAGAGGCAAAGGGACCACTCAGTAGGGCAGAGGGGGTCTAGCGAAAGTATGGAGAGCTCAGGACTAAAAGCAAGGAAATTAATAAAGAAAAAGGCAAAAGGAATGAAGGTCGTAGCGCCTGGTGGAAGAGGGGGCGGCCAAGCCTCAAAATCACTAAAAGACTTCGTGGGGAAGCATTTTAAAAAGGTGTTTTCACCAGCGAGGCCACAAGACATGGAGGATGTAGAGCCCGAACAGCAGAATGAGAATAGCATATCAGACTTGGAGGTGCAGATGCTAGAGTCTGCAATTGTGGCAAACCATTCTCTTCAGTCCTTGCCATGTCATAACGTCTTAATACTCTCCCCACGGCTGTCTTCATCTCCACGGGGGCTGTTTTCACAGTACCCGGAACTAACAAGCCTGGATCAACAGGAACTTAACAGCGAGGTCGCAAGGGCCAATGGGGGGGATGACAGGAGGACCGTAACAAGGCCGATAGAAACTGTAAGCCAAGCTCAGCATGATATCCAGAGTGTGGAGCTAAAAGAAGATGAAGAGCGGAACTATATATCGGAGCTGAACTTAGATATTTCTGCCACACAATCTTCCTCAATGTTGGAAATAATGATAATGCTACAAAGAACTCTCCAAGGACTTTTAGAAGCAACGTTAATAAATACTGATATTTTAAAATCACAAAAAATGCATTTACACAGAATTGAGGGGGAGTTGCAGGGAATTAGGGGTCAAATGCCCACCTTAGTAAGACCAGTACTAGATACTAAACCCACAAATTTGGCAGAGGGCGGGGTAGAGACCGTGGAACCAGCGAAGGTAAACCATGAAGTTTATATTTCAAGATGCCCAATGATAGTAAAAAGAAGGAGTGATTATATAAGATTTGGTCTGCCCAATTATGGGGGCCGAATAGGTAGGAAGGTCAATAGAAAGGTGAAAGATAAGTTAAGGAAAAGGAGGTCTGAGGAGACAAGCGTAGAAGTAGCCACTCAAGTACAGACTCCAACAAACCCCCAAAAGATATAAGGAGGCGGAAGGGGTTACAAAAAGATTTAAAGAAGAATACAAAAAGGGTGCAACCAAATAGAATATCAACCTTACAGCAGAATCAAGGAAGGAGTATAGCACCTATAGTGGCCAAAAACGCTAATAGTACTCCCCATTATGGGGCGTGGCCAGAACCCCATAGTAAGCTCCCGACTGTAATAAGAAAAAACAATTCCCAGCCACACATGCCACCTATATTGGCGAGAAAGGAGGGAGTAGGAAGCAAGTGGATTTACTTTGAGCAGACACAAAAAGAAAAAGGAGGGAAGAAAACGAGGAAGAGCTCACACCTAAACAGGTCACTACTTCTACGATCATTTGCCCAGTGCCAAAGCTTGAAAGGCATTGGTACTAATGACCTGCGACAAGTGGGCTTTAAATTAATTCACGCAGGGAAGGAGATTACGAAGGTATTCGTTTACTCAGACCTGGTAAAGATTGCGATAGGGAAGGCGGAGAAGGAGGTACTAAGGGAAGGGATACGGATAGTACCTGAAGAAGAAGTAACAGGTTTTGAGTTATCAGGAAAAGACTTCCTAAGATGCCACGCAGGCTTAGGGAAAAGACAGGTGAGGCTAATAGAGAATGAAGTAGGGGACGAGAAGGGAAATCTCAATATTGTAACCAACATCAATGAAGATGAGAATTGGTGGGAGAATTGGTGTCAAAGAAGTAGTCCAGCAGGTCCCTCCCGGAGGTACAGTGAGGAGTCTGGTGAAGTAGGTTACCTAGATGATGTTGAATAGGGAAAAGGATCGCCGCATAGCATAAAAGTGATCTTGTGGAATATAAATGGTCTTGGAGATTTAATAAAACAAGAAAATATAAAGGAGCTAGCAAAAAGTAACAAGATCATATGCCTACAAGAAACATGGCTATGCGGCACGACCCCAATATTCGAAGGGTTTCACCAACTCCACCGCCCAGCAAAGAAAAAAAGGTTTGGGCGACCTGCAGGGGGAATCATGACACTCTTATCCACAAGAATTGTAAAGAAGGCGACCCAATTGTCCGTAAAATGTAAATGGTTGCTAGCATGCAGGGTATCCTTATTAGCTGGGGACAAAAGTTTGATAAACTGACGCTGGTAAATGTGTATATGCAATGGGAGAGTACCGAGGAATATGGTGTTGAATTGGGTTATTTTAAAGATGATTTAGATAATATTTGTGAAAAATACAGCACAGAGTTAATCTTAATGATGGGTGATTTTAATCACAAACTAAATCCAATTAAACTTGATTGTTGGTATATAGACATGCTGGAGGCTTATGATATAAAATTAGCAACTTTTCCAGATTGTGTTCTAATAACTCAAGACATAAATTTGGGAAACTACCTAGGGACAAAAAGCTTATTTTGCTTAAACGGTAGGTCAGCTCTAGATTGCCCGGCAAAGAAAACGTTTAAAATAGGCTCACAAAACTGCCCAATAGATTATGCTTTTATGCCAGCCTGGAACTTTGCCTTAGCTAAGGAGTTCAGGATTAGCCACAGAGATGGGAGTGACCATAATCTTCTGGAGCTAGTGCATTCAGACGTCCACCTGAACCCCTGTGGAAACGTACTTGAACAACAGGTGGATTATCCGAGGCGTGTGACAACAAGACTAACGGGGGAATATATGGCAAGGCTTGCAATGCTGCAACAAAAGATTGATCTGGGAGGCATAAGTGGGCAGAATCTGGACTGCTATGTGAGTAAGATAGAACAAGTGGTCCAAAGTCTTCGCGTTAATTTGAAAAAGGATGGGAAGTTTGCAAAGAGACAATATAAAGACCCGATTAGGCAAGTTAAATGGTTTACCAGGGATTGCTTAGAAAAGAAGAGGGAGATAAGGAGAGAAGCACGTCGACTTAGAGTCAAATATGAACAGGATAGGGCCAACAAGCTCGATAAACTGAAGAAGGAATATAAAGCGTTAATTAGTAGAACAAAAGGAATTACAAAGAAAGCTGCTGGGGTAAATTGTTGGAAACAATAGAAACAAAGAATATGCGCCAGTTCTGGAAGCTGATACAATCGGCGGCAGAATTCCCGGTGGGCGCAATGAATTGTGTAGTGGAAGAGGCGTCTTGGGAGGAATATCTGCTGGAATTATATAGCTCGGCAAGGGGGAAAGAAGAGGGTGAGCAGCAGGACTGGAGTGGGTTAGTAGAAGAATTGAAACCTGACTTCTCTGCCCAGAACGTGGAAAAAACAATTAAAAACCTGAAGTTAACTAGAGCAGATGGACCTGACAATCTCCCAGCCATAATAATAAAGTCACATTTGAATTGGTGGGCAGAATTCTTTTCACAAATGTTTCTTGTTATCCTGGAGACTGGAATAATCCCTAAAAATTGGAAGGGCGCTATAATAAGGCTGGTGCATAAGAAAGGGGATATCCATATGCCGAAAAATTATAGATTAATTAATTTGCTGGATATCGGGGAGAAGATCTTTTCTAAAATTATACTAGGAAGGCTAAAGGACTGGGTGGAGCGGGATTCAATCGTCCCAGTGGAACAGGGCGGATTCAAGGAAGGACATTCCACCATTGATCACTGCTTCGCCCTATGGGCGTTGGCCCGGAAGTCGATAGAGCAAAAGGGTAAGCTGTATGGTTGCTTTGTCGACTTCAGGGCAGCTTTTGATTCAGTGGACCGTAAATGTCTATGGGAATCCTTGACAAAATACGGTATACCGGAGGGTATACTGGCCATCTTAAAAGAACTACATAGCGGAAATTGGGCTCAGATCATTAGAGATACAAATGGGTCCCTGACACAGAAAATAGCGATTGAGAATGGACTTAGACAGGGTGCGTCTTGGCCCCTTTGCTCTTTGCCATATTTTTAGCAGATCTACCGGCTACCTTAGAAGTGGAAAGAAGTGCAAGCCCCAGAATGAGTGGAAATAAAGTTTCTTGCCCTCTGTACGCAGACGATCTAGTGATTCTTGATCAAACGGAGATAGGGCTTCAAAGGAAATTAAATGTTTTTAGGAAATATTGTGAGGCCAAGTTTTTAGTTGTAAATATGGAAAAAACAAAGATTTTATGTTTTGGGAAAAGAGATATGAATTTTAACTGGTTTTTAGGTCAAGACAGATTGGAGATTGTAAAAGAGTATAGATACTTAGGAGTTTGGTTTGATTGTGCCCTAAAATGGCATATGCATATAGATGCACAAAAGCAAAAGCTTTTACATCAATCTGTGGGCTAAAAAATGTAATAGAGAATATAGAGATATGTCCCACAGACCCTTGCTAAAAGCATATGAAGCAATGATACCCCATGCAAGTTTTATATGGAGCAGAAGTTCTATACCTAAGTGGTAAATGCGGGTGGGATCTTGAAGAAGGGAAGATTTTTAAAATGCTATTGTCTTTGCCAAGCTCCACAATGGTCCAGGCTATTAGAATGGAGTTAGGTACAATAGCATGGAGCATACAGATCCAAATGTCCCTTATAAGATTTTGGAAACGTCAGGATCCGGGTGGTGTGCAGAAGGTCTCACAATGGTGCAGAGAGGAGTTACGATTGAGTAGCCTAAAATGGGCAAAGGAATCAAGGAAAAAAATCCTCTCTGCAGGGGAAAGGTTAAATGTGAGACCCTCGCAATCTACATTGGATGTAGAATTCACCAAAAGTTCCCTTAGGATTCAGGGTAAAGAAGCCTCAAGGAATATAGATCTGGAATATCTGAAAACAAAAAAATCGGTACAGTGCCTAAGAAATTCCTGGATGAATGAAACTTGGTACCCGTATTTGGACACTTTGCCCAATTATGGGGTAAGTTGTGAGATCTTAAGAGTAAGAATTGGCATAAATCCCTGGCTAATGGAGGAAAAGATAAAAGTAGAAATGATACAGCCAGATGGTAAATGTAAATGTGGGCTAGGATCAAAAAGTGATATCTGGCATATTTTGGTTGACTGTTTTTCTTTTATCTCATTTCGGAAACTGTATTTACGTTCAATATTTGCCAAATATGAAATAAGATCACGAGCCAAAGCAATAGCCTTATTTACGGAGTTGCCAAATCTTGATATTGCTGTTGCTCTGGGAAATTATATGAAAGCGGTAAAAGGGTCCGTAAGAGAGAAAATGAAGGGGAGTCAATGATTTTAGTCGGCTTTTATAAGTTTTAGATGCTCTTCCCGTTATATAAAAGTTTTAAAACTAGAAAGAATTCATTTGGGACTGTAGACTCTTGTCATTGGGAGTAGGAGAAGTGTGCTGAATTTTTATTGTATGTTTTATCGTATGTTTTATTGGTAATGAAATTGGAGAAATTATGTATTATTAATATATTGTATTTTATTGTGTTTAAAAGACTATGGTCTAAATAAACAGAGTTTTTGACTTGAGTAGGTCTAAAGTTACAGAAACCTGCAAACCTGCAGTTGGCTGCACTAAACATGGTCATGAGACAATTCAGTTGCTGGCTTCTATCTAGTAAAATGAACTTTGTTGAACTATCTCCAAATATTTAGAGAAAAGACGCCTCAAGCACCTGTTAGATGTTCCTTCAAATATGTAATGCTGCAACCAAAATACATCCATTGACTGACCAAGTATACACCACCTGTGAGACCATCCAGTTTTGAGAATTCAGCTATTGCATTATAATGCGTTTTTAAATACTTTCAGTCCAGGCATGCACAAGTGGAAGACTCCATGTAAAAACTTCCTATTACTATGGAGTCACTTTCTTTAGATACGCTTAAAGTCATAATCTTATTTGTAAAACATCTCGACTCTTTTATGGAACCATCAGCATGAAGGTCATTGCAGTTTCCTTCATGAAGGGATATTCCACTTCACAGGGTGTTTAAGGTATCTTTCAACATGGATGTCAATTCACAAAAATGTCAGGGGTAGCTGAAGTGAGATCATGTGATCTTCAACCCTGTGGCATCACACGAGGTGGCATCACCACACTTTTGACACTGAATTTTACTCACCCACAAAACACAAAAACACTTCCCGCGTAAGACACATGGCGATTGACTTTTGTTTCAATCAAGTACTTCCACACTGTGTAGCATACTACCCATCCACTAATGTGCTTCGGCTCCTCATCAGGAATACGAAGCGCTATGTAATTGCAAATACAATAAAATATTGCTTAATGTAGATTAGAACTTTGGAATGTTGGGAGCTCCACTGGCCGGTAGAAGCCCGGAGCTCCAACATTCCAATGTTTGTTCACAGCTGTTGCTGTGAACAAAAAGCCTCATGGAGCTCGAGGGAATTCCAATCTCCTCGGGCTCCATGAGGCCTTTCTTTTATAAATTAGAGCATTCTGCCCTCTAGGGGTGGGATGTTCTAATAACCTTAGAGCCCACCGTAGCGGGCTTTACCGGACATTAAAGGTCTGCTCCTTTTTTAAGGCCGGAACTGAAGGCTCGGGCCTTTAACGATGGAGCGGGCATTTAAGGCTATATTAAAATGATAAAATAGAGAAATAACCCTGCTACAGAATGTGCACACAAGGTGATGCTTAATTTCCCTTTTCTTGACACATAATTTAGTCATCAACATTGAATAATTTGATTTTCCATTACCACATAATGTCAATGACCTCGCACAGATGGCATTAAGATCTCACACATGAGCAAACTGAAAATAAGAAAACATCACAAATAAGCAAAGCAAATGCTTGACAATTATGTAGTGCTGAATGAGGCAACATAAATGAATACTACAATATGATAAAACGGAAAGCACTAACTGTGAATGTCTTCAGTGCTGGAAC
Organism: Calotriton arnoldi; assembly: GCA_963921515.1. Lineage (NCBI taxonomy): Eukaryota > Metazoa > Chordata > Amphibia > Caudata > Salamandridae > Calotriton > Calotriton arnoldi. Next base: position 304,250 of record CAWUFW010011831.1, read on the forward strand.
AGTTTGCATGTTGAAGCAATTATGCTTTCTTCAACTTTTGGCAGCACAGCTCTCAGGCTCACAATGGACAGGTAGATTCCAGCAAAACTGGAAAACTAGGAAAACCTGCTGAAGATACACGTCCTTCTAATTTATACCTTTTCTACTGAAGATGAGTGGAGAAAAACAACAAAATCCCTAGTCTGCAGGACAAACATACTTAGGGGCAGATTTACAAGCCCCCTGCGCCACCAGTACGTCACTTTTTGTGACGTACTGGTGGCGTATTTCTCTGCCCCATATTTACAAGGACAGGAAAAGCCACCCTGCGTTGCTTTTCCTGTCCTTGTAAATAAGTCCCCTTTACACGCAGCACTTTGCGTGAAAGGGGCGTTCCATGGGTGTTGCTGTGGGTGTTCCCACGCAACACCCATGGAACAAGACACATTTCCAGATTTACGAGGCATCGTAAATCTGGAAATGCGTTAAAATGCTACGCCTCCCCAGGGGAGGCGTAGGGAGGCTCAACGAGGAGAAATGTTTTCATTTATCCTCGTTTTTTCCTCTTTCAATGCGTGCTGCATTCTGCAGCATGCATTGAAAGAGGAAAATGCCTGTAATGATTGTTTTTGTGCGGGAAGGGGCTCCTTCCTGCACAAAAACAATCTCCCCATGACGCAGGCATCCTTGCACCTTGCTGCAAGGGTGCCTGCGCCGGCGCATGGCAGCTGTTTGTGCGCCAGCGCAGGGGAGAGCAGAGGAATGCAACATATTATTGTAAATATGTCGCATTCCTGTGCTTTGGAAGTGCCGCAGCGTGGCGCAGCCAAAGGGCTTGCGTTACCGCGCTGCGGCACTTCCTCGTAAATCTGCCCCACAGTGCTTAGAGGAGCTTGGGTCTTGTAACACCTTGAAGGGTGTATTGCTTGATGGCTGACAAACAGTAACAAGTTTCAACTGTTTCCTGTCCCACAGCCAGCAGCAGCCTGGAGCACCTGCTTATTTTTTTTTTACATAAATGAGAAAGAAATGAAGAGATACCAAATTTATATTTTTTATTTATTTTCTGCTCTCAGAGAGTGCAACTCTTCTGTCACTGGTGCTGCCTTAGCAACCTCTGAGGCCAAGGGTCATAAGAGGAGTGCCAGGGCTAGCAAGGAGTAAACCATGGGTTGCAGTTGAAACCCCTGGTGACCCTCAAATGACATCCATGTCTTTCAAATAAGCAAACCTCCTTCACACTCTAACAACCGCCAGTCACTTACAAGAGTCACTGAATCAGAGCTCTACTCAGATCAAGTGTCTCCAACTAGTCGAACGAGAGCTACCAATAGCTCACAGACACCTTCAGAGTAGCTCTCAGTCTCCAGTTCATTTTTAAAGAAGCACAGGGTCAAATTTTCCTTTTAAAGTTAAGGGAAGGCTATTTATTTTACATTATTAGAATAAGGCTGCAGATAGCCGGCCCTGATAATGAGCAGTGCTCAGTCAGATTGATGACCAGGCTGGACAGAGGTGAGGAACAGATGCACTGAGGTATAAAAGTCCTGATCAACTCAATATTGGAGCAGAGAACAAAGTAATGTTTCTGAATGCTTTTAAATGTGAGAAAAATAAAATGGAAAGTTACTTTTCAAAGTGTCAAACAGCAGGCCTCTTGCTCCCAGTGGCCAGTAGACATTGTGCCATATTTGTAACTGAAAAATACACTCATTTGTTTAAATGGGAGAAATGTAAAGTGAAGAAAATTATTTCTATTAAACATTAAGGGCCTAATTAGGATGTCAATCAGAAAACCTCTGACCGACATCCTTGGTTTGACTTCCGATCTCCGTATTACGATTACAGCGGTCGGAAGTCAAACCGGCCGCTCATTCCGGCTGCCTTCCAATTGGCTCAAGGAGCCTGTCGACCAGTCGGAAATCGCATCATAATCCCTTATGGGCGGCGTTTCCGCTATCGGGATTATGATGTTGGTTTCAGACAGGCTTTCCATGTCATGCTTCCCGACATGGAAAGCCTGTCGGAAAGCGACTTAGGGGACCCCAAGCAGGGCCCCCATCCCTCAGCGGCCTCTGGTTGAAGGCCTGGGGGGGCACTGTAAATCCCTGCACCATGTGGCAGGCACTGTGAGGTGCCTGCCACTCGGTGCAGGGATTCACAGAAACTCCGGTTTCCGACTGCAGCACAAGCTCCCATAGAGAAATGGGAGGTTGCAACCACACCATGTGCGGCTGCATCATAATAGTGGGTGCGAAACAGCCGACTTATGGTCGGTCGGTTCTCACACCGAGATGGTGTCTGCCCAACATCGTAATAGGCCCCTAAGTCGTAATGTCTTTCTCCACTTTTAATTAAGCCAGTTTCATCTTATTGTTTAATGAATCATGTTTCTTCACCTTAAATTCCTCCCATTTAAACAAATGGCTGTATTTTTTCTGTTATGAATATGGCACCATGTCTACAGACCTCTGGGAGAAAGATGCCTGGTGTTTGAAAATGTGACACTTGGAAATGGGCGAAAATTTAAATGATGAGTTTTATGGAATCTATATTAACATAAATATTACTCTTTAATTTAATTTTCTCCCATATCAAAGTGTGACTTTTACACACAGCAGGCGTCTTTCTTCCAGTGGCTGGTAGAAATGGTGCCATATTTATAACATTTTAACAGAACATTTTTCTGCTCTTTAAATTTCTCCCATTTAAAAAATGGCTGTATGTTTGCATTATACATGTAACGGTGGTGCATATGGCGAAAGGTATGTCCTGTGTCACAAGTACATACAATACAGGCTCCCAGTCACCCATACAAATATATATCTCATTCATACGCACACATGTTCATACATCTCCAAAGACCACGCTCTCACTGACACACATGGCAGACCTGTCATAGTGCCCCTCGTCAAAGAATTTTGTTCAAACCATAGTATCTGGCTCTATGGGCATTAGGCTTATAGTCAATAAAGCTAGGCATGGGGGTGTCTGGTAGCAATATGTGAGTTTCTTAGCATTCAGTAGCTCACAATGATTTTCACTGATCAGAAGTAACTCTCACTACAGAAAAGGTTGGAGACCCCTGACTGAGATGTATTGAACCACTTCATTTGGGGACAACTCATAAGACAAAACATCCTTTTGCAATCAGCATATACACAGTATTTTAATATGAGCTAAACATATTAAAAGAGCAGGTCAGCTTCCAGTGTCGGTGATGACCTTTTATACCATACTCTCTGTGACCATGCAATACATTGCATATTTATCCACATCACTGATATGTGAAAATGAGGCTGTTTTTTTATATATTTGTCTAGCTGGCAGACTGAAAAGTCAAAAGAGTTCAAAATATGGCTGAGCATGAGCACAAGGATCTACGCACAATAATCTGAAAACACGACTTTCAGAAAGTGACATCTGTGCCACAAACACATTTGTCATACAGGCCATCTGGTTAATGACAATCATGCTTCTCTGAATCATAGCTCATGAGCTAGTTGCTCACAATGCTGTGATCGTACTTCACCATCAGACCCTGCGACGCTCATAGGCAGGAGCCACATCTGTCGTGGCCGAATTAAAATCAGAAGGACATCAGGCTGGAACGACCCATCTGAGATTTTAGACTTCAATTCCAGCTGCAGGTGCTTTCTTTTGACAATCATAATACATAAACCTGTTTTCAGATAGACATTGCAATTATCTAGTTACAAACTCTATATTTTGCATTTAGCTGCAGCATATGGGATTTTTGGCCATCAGGCTATATGTTTTTGGTGGACCTTAAGGGTAAGATCAAGTGTAGTATCTGTTCAACCTTTTGGTCAAGGTCACTGCTGGCAGTGGGGTGGTGGGGTTGGGTGGATGCCTGGGAGTGGTAGTGAATCTTCCCAGGCAGAGTCTATCTTTCTCCAGGTTGACAATGTGGTCTACATACTCTTCCAGGAAGAGGTACAATCCGGAATGACAGGTGGAGTGAACCTGCTGTCTTCATAAGAAAAAGACCACTGTGTTTATTTTACAGACTGAGTGTTCCTGAAAAAAAAGAAAATGCAGCAGAAGAGACACCACTAAAAATAAATACTGATTGAAATCAATAGACCACACTAGGCACTACCAGTGGCGGCCTGCATGGATCAGGGGTGGCGGGCGATGTAAAAAAAAAAGGAAAAAGGAAAACAAACTTACTTTATCGCTGCCGCATCTCTCCTCCTTCAGGACTAGGGAACCAGGAAGTACCCAGGCTCCCCTGACCAATCACAACACTGCTTTGCAGCGCTGTGATAGGTAAGCACCCAGGCTCCCCTGACCAATCACAACGGTGCAATGCAGCATTGTGATTGGTATGAGCGTCGTGGTTCGACGCTCAGCCAGGAACTGGGAGCCTGGGTGTGTTCTCCACGTAGGCTGTAGTGAGGCCTGTGTGGAGAACAGCGAAAGTGTGCATGGCTGTTTGGCTGGCCCGAGATTGCCGGCCAGTCATGTGCACTTAGGAGTGGGCAAAACACTCCTCCCCTGCCCTGTCATCAGAACAGCCCCACACGCCCCCGCTGCAGGATCAAATAAAATGATAATAATGTTCAGTTATTATCATTTTATTTTTCCTTTGTTACACAGGCTTAAAAGCAGTGGGGCGAAGCTCCACCACCTTAGCGGAGGAGCCGCCACTGGGCACTACTGACCAAACCCAAAATGTAACTGGGATCAATTTGATGTCCTTAAACTGCTTCAATGAATGTCCAAAATACCTATGCTGATAAATTTGTACAGTAGAAACAATTCAATTGACAACAGGTCAACTGATTCTCCTCCTGTGTTGATAAAATGACAGGTCCTTCAGTTGAGTCACAAAAAGTGATACTTCTCTACTGTTCTTGAAAAACCTTAATTTTCTACAATACAGTCAAACTAAAGGCTCTCAAATCACTAACCAATAATACCTTGTAGAAGCAGACGTAGAGAAATTGCCCCATTTTAGCAGATTCATACCACTGATCCTAAACCCAAGAGATAGCCCTCCTGGGCCCAGTAAAATCACTTTCTGAACACCAAGACACTTATTTCACTTTGCAGGTTTTTTGGTACACAATATAAATGCTTGGCATGGTATTTGTTTTGTTTTGCCTGATTTCATATTTCAAAAAACATTAGAGTCGCAAACAGTAGAGTTTGCAGACTGTTAAGGAAGTATATTTGATTAGGTGGTAGTATTGCAATCCTCCATTTTACAGTGAGCTGATCACAAACTGTTAGGGATGGCCTTAAGTATATATTTGCGATCATAATAGACCCATTCAAACCTAAGGGAAACTGCATTATTGTTGCATTGTGGTTTTATTTATTGTGTTTTACTATCAGAATTGTGCCATTGGTTATACGTTTTTAGTAATTATGGACAGTATATATGTGCATAGCAATGGGCCGTGGTTTTATCACTGTATTGCCCTGCTTTACCTTTTATATCATTTATGTTTAATGTGTGCTTAGTATTATTAAACTTCTAAAGAATTCTGTAAATATATTTATATGTTTAAATATGGTTTAAATTGTTGCATACTCTCAAATCTGTCTGGACATCACATCTTTTGTGCAACTGTGATTATCGTGGCTAGACTTACCCTACACCACCTCTCTTGAGCTAAGCCTTGACTGCTAATCCAAGTCTCCTAAAAGAGTCAAGGAGACCAATTTTGCCATCAGAGAACAAGTATCTAGAGGCCTGATTAGTGGGCAACCCCAGCACTTTCACTGATAATAGTGCTTGCTTGTCTCTGCATCTGCCCAGGCGAGGTAACATCGTAAGACCCATAATGTGTCAAAGGAATCTACAATATGTTAGGGATGCACACCTTATGCTAGGAATTGTCCACATGAAACTGAATGGATGGCACACTATGTGACGGATGGGATCAATATTCCAGGGCCAATATTCTGCCAGGTATGGCCACCTTAAAGTCAAAGATGGCACCCATGTGCAACGGGGATGATTTTAACCAGAACCTACATTTTCTTTCCTATTGTCAAAATAATGTCAAATGTGCTTACAAATTTCCAAGGATGGTCCCCTCATGCCAGAATTACCATTATGCCAGGGAAGACAATAACGCCCAATTCACACACCTTACACCAGTGCCAGCATTATGCTATGCATGGCTAAAGCAATTCTGTGAATGCCTTCACAATGCCAAAGAAGGCCATCATTATGACAAAGATGGCTGGAGGAATGCATTTAAGATTACACCATGCCAAGGAGGTTCAATAATAAAAGGTTTGCTGCTATTCTAGTTATGGCCATAATAATGCCAACATTTCCAAGCACATGCCGAGAAAAGCTACCTTATGCCAAGGCAAGCATTATGCCCAGTATGGCCATTATTATTCGTGGTGGGGTACAACATGCTAAGGAGGGACACCATATACAGACATGGTCACAAAAACAGCCAAAACCTCCTATGACATTGCAAGGTGTCCAACTATGTCAAGAATAGCAAAAACAATACCAACAATGCCCACAACATACCAAGGATGGACACATTATGCAAGAACAACCATTATGCCGGATATTGGCACACTAATAAGGATGCACACAGTATGTCAAGATGTGTCACCATTATACCAAATGTGGCCACAGTTATCTTAGTGATGGACTCTCCATTGATGGAGAGCCATCAGACACATATGCCTGCATATGTGTGCGTGTGCACACACAAACACATACGCATGTATGTCTACTCAAGGAACCAATACCAGCATGATGATGATAACCCACAAGATTCTGGACCACCTCAGAACAGTTCCCACTCCCATCCTTCTCATCCCAGCACTCTCTTCCATGTCCCGCTCTACAATTCTCTGCCAGGAAGCAAGGCTGAAGACACTTCTTGACACTTATTATGGATTGAGTGTGGAGAAGAAATACTCCAAGCCCATTCATGCTAAAATTATTTAAGTGAAGGAAAAGCTGGCAGTCATCACGGAGTGTTGACGCTGTGTGGACTGAAGCTGTTCACCTACTGAAATCATGTTATTGAGCAGACCTCTGACAAGAAACTACAATTCCAAGGAGGCAAAGGCTCTTGAATGTTCTGGAGAGACAGTGACCATGTTGGATATCTGGTAATAACTTCTCTCATGGCCCACAACAACCTTTCCATCATGTTACTATATTACTGCAGCCAGGACCCAATTTCACAAATATTGTATTTCCTTGAAAAGACCTATTGTTTCCTAAGGAGTTGTTATGATGGACATTGAGAATGCAGGGAAATACGCATAAAGTTGGTAAGACAAACTTTGAACTATTTCTTGAACTTTATATGAACTCTTCTATGACTGGGAGTTGTTATATGTCACTAGGGATATCCAAGGACGAAACAGGGATGATTCCTAGACTGGGCAACCTTGTACAAATATATATGAGGGTCACATATAAGGTACTAGAAGTTTCATATGTACAAACAAATTGCCATGGTCACAGAATATTAGCATTCTGCAGCAGTCAAGTAAAAACTCATCTTCTTCCAGAGAGTTCGGAGAGTTCAAAGTGACAAAGCTTGAGGCATGGCATAAGGAGAGGTGTCAGTGTAAATATATTTGAGTTACTCCTTCTTTGTGCGTTTAGTTTTCAGGACTTTTATGTTATACATCACAACACAGAGAGTTGGTTACACAGAAATATTGCTAAGTTGTACGCATTCACTATTACAGTTAAGCATAGAGCCTTATATGACAAGTCAGTTAAGATATCTCTTTGCCTTGTAGATATACACCACATCCTGCAGGCAACCTTGATCAACAGAAGTGACGAGTATGGTGGTAGAGTTCTGTGTCTCTGTTTTCTCTCTTATCCCAGTCCCCTTTTTCCGTTTCTGCCATTAGCCTTCATATCCCCGTATATGTCCCACTGGTAGAGGTGTTGAGAGATAGAAAAGTGAATAACTCCTTTGGGAATCTAAGCCCAAACGTTTTTTTTAACACCTTTATTTGTAATATCCCTTCAACTTGCCAGCCATACAATACATAAACATCTGATCCCAAAAGGTAGAACAACCTGAAACTCCTGTTACTGCCTTAACCCGTAGAGTAAGCAGCTTCATATCTCCACTACATACCACCAACCTTGAAGGTGTATGACCTGAAACTTCTATTGTATACAACATTTTGATGCTTTGTACCTAGGTTTCTGCCTCATAAGTCACATATCTGCAAACAAGAGGTTCAACTAATCACACATGAGAAGGAATATCTTTAGAGCTGTTAAAAGGGTTGGATAAGAGTGGTGCTAAGTCTAGCACTGTAGCTGATGGCAGGTCCTCACAGCTCCAGATGCTTTAATTGATAGACTTGTAATATGCAATGTATTACCACTGTTGAGTGAGACATGATGCCCCTTCCTCTATAAAAGTAATAAAGCGCATATTATGCTCAGCATATATGGTTTATGCTTATGATATGTGTTCATGTGTACTTATTTTGTATGTGTTGTACTTTAACAAAACCAGGATGCAAGGGATGAAATTTGTGTAGTATGGTGAAATCACATTAAAGAGATCTTGTGGGTATTAGGAGAGATTTTTCCCAGTGTAAAGCATCTGTTAGGAAGCAAAACATTATTTTCCACGTCAATTTTACTGTACTGTGGCGGCAATAAAGTTGAATTTGACCTTTGCACTGTGGTAATAAATGAATTTATTGGAACAGTTGCTCTAAATAACATGTGATATATACACACACACATGCACACACACACACATGTACAGAGACTTTCAGTCAGCACTCTTTCGTTATTGGTCTGTTCAACTGTCATTCAAATTTCACTTCCACCCACCAAAGCATACAACAAGGAGTAATGGGTTATGTTATGTTGATTTGTGTATCGCATTAATCACCCGAGAGGGTATCCAGGGGGTGAACCCACTTCAGCTACTGGCTCTCTTAACTGTGAATGATGATGTTTTACTGCTGCACATGTGTACATCTGCCTACAAAAATTCGTCCACTTCAGAGTCACGGTTGGTACACCAATGTGTGCTTTCATTTCTGTTTTCATTTCGGTTTTTTAAAATTTATTTTTGTGATGATATTTTTAGTTTTTTTCCAAATATATGCAGCCCACCATTAGATGGTGGTATTTTTAATTTTTATTACTTTTAAAGTTTAAATGTATATTGCATGTGCTTGTAAAATAATAAATAAATACATACATTCTAGGCATGCTTGGCTTCGCCGGTTTTTGTTTTTTTTGTAATCGCTCTATTGAGTTGGAAAGTTCCCTTTTTAGGTCTCGCCTGAGCCAGCGCGCATGCGCTGCCCTGCGAGGCTTATTGTAAGGACTTCCAAAAGGACTTCCAACTTCCAGAGCTTTTCTCGTGTTTATTTTTTTTACTGCCACGCATTTGATTGGCCATTGCGTAAGGCTTCCACAAAAGAAAGCACGCAAATGGCCAAAGGCTCGGGTATGTCCCGCCTTATCTTTAAATGTCCCCTCCCATAGTCTATGTGTCTCGGGAGCGAGCAGCGGCGCCATCTGTTTCCAATTATCGCGCCCGAGCTTGTTTACATTTGCCTGTCTCGAGGTCGCGTTAGTTTGAAACAGATGGCGTTCACTTTTGCGGCCGCGCGTTTCTTTTTTCTTTTAACTTTGATGCCTATTCCCCCCTCCCACCCGCTCCTCAGCAAAGTACTTGTTTTTAAACTGTTTTGCACTTTTCTGAGTGTCAAGCGTTCTCACAATAAACTTCCAAATTCATCACTAACCCGACTGTGAAAGATCCTGCATTTGTGCCGCCATGTCAGTGGCCTGTGAGGAGAACTCTGTGTGGAAGCATAAAAAACAAGCATTGCAATAGCCAATAGGTCTCGCCTTTGGGACCTTATAAGGGAGAGGGGCGTGTCTATTAGAAAGGTTATTCACTTTAACTGACAAGAGGACAGCTCTGTGTGCCCGTCCTCAAGGTGCCTTGTCCTGGTTTGGAAACCTGTGGAGACCGTGGTTCTGAAGGAACAAAGGCCGGGCTGACCGGCCGCTCTTCAGGCGCGTCAGCCGGGAGCATGGCTGGCTTCCAAGGGTCTCTGCTGCTGGTGGACCACGGAGGGCCCTTTGAAGACGCTGTTCGAAGTTTCAAGAGGAGTGGCGGGGTGTGCAGGAGTTTCGGAGAGATTAGCCCAGAGATGAGGGAAGCTTGTCTGCGCTCGATGCAAAGCATGTCTATTTGAACTCTGTATCTCCTTTATCTCTGTAAATGTAAGGTGACCTGATGCCTCAGTGTAACCACGGACGTAAAGCTCTGGGACTGGCTTTTTCTTTTTTACAAATTACCGTATTCAGGTGTGGTAATCCAAGGGAAGCAACCAGGACAACAACTCCCAGAATTCAGTTGGTTGTTAAACAAAAAAACACAACAGGAGCTGTTACCCAGCCTGCATATACGTGCTTACAACTTCTTGGCGCTTTGTGGCATGTCAAAATACAAGTATGTTTATTACGCGTACAGTGTTGCATTCTCATGGTGTCTCGTGAGAGTTTGTTAATGCTGCCCTTTGTTGTCTTTTAAACAGTTTTTCCTTCCTGGTCATAATGTGTCTTTGCAATGTTCAGCATAACATCTAATAAAAGTTTTTTAAACAAAACCAGACCCGTATTTCCCTGGCGCACTGGGGAGGTACTAGTACTAATAAGACAAGTGGCAATGCGGTGGTAACCCTCGGACTAAGAGACTCCGCTCTTCAGTGGATGCTGAGCTTTCTATCTGGCCGATCTCAGACTGTCAACTTGGGCCCATATCGTTCGGCACCCATGGAATTGTCTAGGGGAGTACCTCAGGGCTCATGCTTGAGTCCCACTTTGTTTAATATCTATGTTGCTCCTTTGGCCAATGTCCTAAGGACACATGGGTTCATCCCAATATCATATGCCGACGATACACAGCTGCTCTTACCCTTCGACAAATTCACTCCTTCCGTACAGATGACCTTCTCCTCGGGAATGAGAACCATCTCACACTGGATGAAGAGTAATCTCCTCCAATGTAATGTCGGGAAAACAGAGATTTTGCTCTTCGGAGAGGCCCCCTTACTTTGGTCGCCCGAGTGGTGGCCGACTGACTTTGGTGCCCCTCCTGCTCCTAAAGTCTCCGTTAAGAACTTAGGCGTCCATCTTGACCAAGCCCTCACTTTGAAGGAGCACATTGCTCAGACAGCGGGCACCTGTTTCCATACTCTGGGCCTACTTCGTCGAGTCTTTCCTCTCCTTCCGGATTGTATTCGGAAGACTCTGACTCAGGCACTTATATTAAGCCGCCTGGACTACTGTAACGGTCTACTGATCTCTGCTAATGAGACCTCGATCAGCAGACTTCAGGTGGTCCAGAACACGACGGCACGACTAGTTCTTAATGTGCCTCCCAGGACGGCCTCCCGCCCTCTTCTTCTGCAACTTCATTGGCTCCCCATACGCCAACGGATAAAATTCAAAATCTGCTGCACCATTCATAAGGCACTCTTTAATCTTGGTCCCAGTTATCTTTCAGAAAAATGTATCCCCTATCGACCCTCAAGGTCCCTCCGTTCTAGCTCCAAACATCTGTTGGAGGTCCCCCGAGTTAGGAGAGCAAGATCAGGGGGAAAAACCCTCTCCTGCCTTGGCCCACGGTATTGGAATGAGCTTCCTTTACATCTGAGACAATGTTCTAATCATCTCCACTTTAGAAAGCTGCTTAAGACCACCCTCTTCTGTCTCTGATTCCAGCTGCACTCGCATATATTTATGATGCCCATCTGAAGTGCAGAGATACTCCTTCGGGAGTCGATTCTGACGCTATATAAACAAATAAATAAATAAATAAAACCCGAGCACTTGTGTGGTGCAAACAATAGTTGAAAAGCTGCAAGGACGTTTTTCAAAGTAATTATTCTAACATTTTACCACGATAAAAGCGGGAGCGCAAGGCACACGAACACAGCAGGCTTTGAGTGTGATGGACGAAACACATTCTCCAACCCTGCTGAGCATGGCAGGGCTAGAATTGTTAAAGACCAGCATGCAATTTCATTTAAAAACAAGCATTTGCAATGCATTAGGTCTCGCATTTACGCGAGTTTGAGCTATTGACATTGCAAATAACAATGCCTTTTATCTTTGTTTTCGTTTTTAAAACATAAATAAAAGGCATTATTATTTACAATGCCAATAGCTTAAACTCGAAATAAATGCGAGACCTATTGCATTGCAAATGCTTGTTGTTTTTACCCCTGTGAGCCCTATAATCATACGAGCTCAAGGAAGGTTCTTCTTGTTTACCGGACTCAGACTTTACTCTGAGGTTGAGATGGCACTCCAAATGTGGGCTGAATTGACACCATTGAAGTAAATGGTCATCAATCGGTGAGCCTTGGTTCTGTGCTCACAAAATCTGGAACTGATCGCAAACAAACTCATTAGCTAATTATTGGTCCTAGACTGAAACCCTAAAGGAAACTATAGCTCTGAGAGTAAGAATGTTGTAATAACATTTGAGGTCTGACTTCTAGGAAGGAGCTAGTGTTCCAGTGTTCTTTCTATATCCTTATTTTTTGTGTAGTGTTTCGTTTATGTGTATGAACATATATATTTTTAAATAAAGTAAAGTAGTGAGCATTCATTCATTCACTTATTAAGGGGTATTGTGTTATGAGTATCTAATCTTTATTGCCTCCTTGAATATGGCTTAGGCTTCTCTGTCTTATCAACATTGGAAGAACTTGGTAATTCAAGTGGGATTCAATAGTATTGTGAGCACAGGGCATCAGTGGTAAATATTTTCATTTTAGGTCTGGCGTTAGCCATGATCTTCTGATTTGACTGAAATAATTTGCATGATATACCTCCTTAAAGGGGCTTTCAGCCATCTTTCTTCACTCATTGGTCTGTTGTTATTTCATTAGCATACAGCATGGGGCAATGAATCAGCCTACTCAAGCCTCTGTTTAGCAACACTTTGAGTGACTGCATTTTGCTCTTCAACAAGGTGGACATCCGCACACAACATTGTTCTTTTTAGTGCAAGTGTTGTCTAATTTGATAATAGGAGGCATTTGAAGTGATTGCAGGGTACATTCCAGCTTTATCAGTTCCTGTCTCCTTCCAATGCTGTTGTTAATTCCTTTTGAAGTGGAGTGTTGCTATTTCACTATATACCATACGGTGTTTCTGGACTCAGTTTCACCAATAGTTTTTTAATAAACTTTGCCCAAGAAGAAAACCCCACTTAACCGTGTTTAGCACTTGTGCCAGTTTTCTATGTTAAAATAGATGGGGTGTAATTTTGATTTTAGCATTCAATATTTTACACTGTGAACCATCTTTCCTTCCTTATTTCCATCTTCTTTCTTTCTTTTCTTTTCTTCTTTCCTTTTTACTTTCCTTCTTTCTTTCTTGTTTACCTTTTACCTTCTTTATTTCTTGCCTTCCTTCCTTCCTTTCCTTTTTCTTTCTTTTTTGCCTTCTTTTTTTTCCTTTCTTCATTTCTTTCTTTTTTGCCTTCTTTCCTTCTCTCCTTCTTTCCTGCTTTTTTGCCTTCCTTTATTTTTCTTTTATTCTTTCTTTTTTTGTTCTCTTCTTTTCTTATTTCTTCCCTTCTCTCTTTCCCTTCTCCTTATTTCTTTCTCTTTTCTTTCTCTTTTTTGCCTTTTTTTCATTTGTCTTTCCTTTTTCTATCTTTATTTCTTGACTTTTTTCTTTCTTTCTATCCTTCTTCTTTCTTTCTTTCCTTCTTTCTTTCTTTCTATCTTGCCTTCTTTCCTTATTACTTTCTTCCATCTTTCTTTCCATCTTTTTTACTTTTTGGCTTCTTCCATACTTTTTGGCTTTTTTCTTTATTTTTCCTTCTTTCTTTCTTTCTATCTTTTCTTCTTTCTTTTTATCTTCTTTCCTTCTATCTTTGTTTTTTGCCTTCTTTGCTTTGTTCTTCCTTTGTTGCTATGTTTCTGTTTTGCCTTCTTCAATTATTTCCCTCTTTATTTATTTTTCCTTCTTTCTTTTTTGCATTATTTCCTTTTTGTGTCTTTCTTTCTTTCTTTCTTTTTGCTGTTTTCATTTATTTTCCTTCTTTCTTTTTTCTTCCTTTCTTCCTTCCTTTCCTTTCTTTGCTTTCATCTTTCCCTGTTCCTATTCTGCTCTCTTTCTTTCATTCTCTTTCTTTCTTTCTTTCTTCCTTCTTTCTTCCTTTCCTTTTTCGTTCCCTTTTCCTTCTTTTTTGCCTTCTTTTCTTCATCCCTCCTTCCTTCCTTTTGCCTTCCTTCCTTTCCTTTTTGCCTCTCTTCTTCTCTTCTTTCCTTTTTGCCTTACTTCAATCCTTTTTTGTCCTTCTTCTTTCCTTTTTTGTCTGTCTTCTTTCCTTTTTAGCCTGCTTGCCTTTCTTTTTCCCTTTCTTCCTTCTTTTCCTCCTTTTGTTCTTGCCTTCTTTCTCAAAGGTTGGGCTTGCAGCCAATACCAGACAGATAACCTTTTAGGTCAGGGTTAGGCAATACCTTTTAAGTTTACTAAAAGTATGTATAACATAGTTACTTATAGGGATTTTCAGCTAGACTTCACCAGTTAGTCTGTGGCTGTGTAATTCACGTTTCTTACACCTCCTCCAGCATTCATCAAGTGGCATTGTTAGCCCACTTCAGCCATTGACTGACTTCTCTATGACTTGCGGTATTCTACCCTTTCACGAGGAGCACACAAGGTAGTTCCCTTTAGTGCCGGATGTACCATGGTAATGTGTACTTTTTGAGCCCAGAAAAACACTTTTGCCTGTAGCCAATGTTGTTGTTTTTTATTTAATGAGGGTCTGGCAGCTTCCAGAACAATAAAGTTTTGCAAAAACCATGACAAACGATTTACCTAAAGTCTGGCGGAAAATGCCAGACCTATTGGCTTAGCCAATGCTTGTCTACAAATGGAGCAGAGTAACTTCTTATTGCCCTGGAACCATAGTAACAAGGTCTCCAACAACGATCATATCTACCAGTGTCCAATAAAATCAGGTGTGCAACGGAATGAGAAATTGTATTGCTTTTTGCTTGCCACTACCTAAATTGGTTGTGTGCGTTTACAATGAAAAACAAACTTGAAGACATTTTTCTGATGAAATGTTTTCCTCAAACCATACTTGACAATTTTATCTTCATGAATAAAGTTCACCAAGTTGTCAAAACCAGCCTGATAACAGCCTTTCTTGAAAAAAACATATTTCTTCAACATGTTGTTGCCTTTGTTTTGTTAGGTAGGTTCCTCCCTTTAACAGCCCACTTAAAATTAATCCCCATGCCGTTTTAGGTCGAGCCTGCAGCGCTTGCACTTCAGGAGGATCTGTTGTTATGCACTTTGTGGGGTTTGACTCCTCCCATCACTTTGGATTTGTCTATTCGCTTGTCTTGTAAAAATCCTGTTTTGAAAGTGGGTAATTGGGTTTCCTGGTCCTCCTCTTTTTGAAGTTGTTCACTCCCCTGGAGTATTGCCGCAGGACCTGTAGGCTTCTGCTTTCTCTCTATTACTTACTGCTCAGCGATTTTGTGGGTACATTTGAGCAGCTTTGTACAAGTGCAACCGTGTTTTCAGTGGTTTTGTATACTACTGTGTTTCGGCGGGTAAGTGTAAATGAGAGCACCTGTTTATTTATTTATATTTGTTTGCATGTGTGTGGCCGACAGTGCTTCAATGTAATCAAGCACTTCCCTGAAGTGTTTATTGTGGCACACGCTTCACAGACACTGTGCTTCATGCAATGTTCTTTTAATTGTTATTTACATCTAGCACTTCTTAGAAGTGCATGCACCTTTAAATCCTGGCTTGCGTGTAGCTGGTCTGCTTTCACCCCTACCTCTTCCTCTCTCTCATCCTGGATTTGTCGAGGCCCCTGGAAGCAGCAGATACTCGTCCTCCCTGTGGCCGATGAACATGGGGGACTACTGGGACCCAGAGCACCCTACTGAGTAAGTATTTGTATCGGGTTTCTGTTTCTGTCCCTTCTCTTGCTTGGTTTACCCTCCACAGTCTAAACAAGCATTTGCAATGCAATAGGTCTCGCATTTGCGAGGGTTTGAGCTATTGGCATTGTAAATACCAATGCCTTTTATTTATGTATTTCGAAAACCTGCAAGCGGTGTGTAAACACGCACTCTGTACTTACAGTTGTTGCTTACGAGAAGCAATGTTGGCAGTAACTACGCCTCTTTTACTGCCAGCTTTGCTTTTCGTAAGCAAGGACTATAAGTACAAAGTGTGTGTTTACGCCCTGCTTGCAGCTTTTCAAAACACATAAATAAAACGCATTGTCATTTACAATGCCAATAGCTCAAACACTTGCAAATGCAAGACTTATTGCATTGCAAATGCTTGTTACAGCTTATGAGGGTGAGCATTTGGAGTTTTCACACCTTTTAAGTTAAGTTGCAGTTAGAAATGCTGTCTGTACCACCTCCAAACACTCCATTATTGGGGAATGTTGAGCAATTCACACTCCAGTGTCACAGACTACTTTAGTGGATAAGGGGGTCCCACATGGATCCATTTTGAGTCCCACTCTGTTTAATATATATGTGGCTCCCTTAGCCTCTATTATCAGGAGCTGCGGGTTTGAGACCATATCTTACGCAGACGAAACGCAGGTGTTACTTCCGATAGAGGCGGACCCGGCAGCAACTAAAGAAAAATTTAAAAACTGTATGTCTAACATAGCCCTATGGATGAGGAAGAACTTTCTCCAGCTGAATTCCATTAAAACAGAGCTACTGCTGTTTGGTAAAGCGGAGGAACTGTGGACGCCAGAATGGTGGCCAGTAGAACTAGGAGAGGCGCCCTCCCCTAAAAGTTGTGGCAAGAACTTAGGCATTAGAATTGATAATAAGCTTTCCATGGAGGAACAGGTGAAGGTGTTGTCGGGCACCTGCTTTGGAATTATGCGGATGCTTAGAAAGATCTTCCCATGGATACCGCTTACAGCAAGAAAAACCCTTATACAGTCACTTTTGGTTAGTAGACTATGGCAACTCTCTCTTGGTCGGAATAAGGGAAGATTTTTTATCTAAACTGCAGGTGGTCCAAAACACTGCAGCCCATCTTGCCCTCAATAAACCGGCACGTACTCCATCTCTACCTCTTCTATGTCAACTACATTGGCTTCCTATCAGAAAAAGAGCAATTTTTAAACTGCTATGTATTGTGTTTAAATCGCTCCATGGGACGGGCCCTTCCTATCTGAAGAAGAAACTTGAACTTTATCTACCCGTGCGTCAGCTGAGATCTAGCAATCGTAAGCTTCTGTGCACGCGGAGAATTAAGAAAGCTAAAATGGGCGGTCGGGCCTTCTCCCATCTAGCCCCCGTTCAGTGGAATAGTCTCCCTGATGAGATCCGTGCATGCTCCAATTTGTCCCACTTCAAGAAACTACTCAAGACCTGGCTATTCTAAGATTCCTCTGCGCATTGGGTGACCTCTTCTCAGGCGCCGAGAGATCCCCTTGGGGATGATTCGTTGCGCAATACAAATAAGTAAATAAATAAATAAATAAATTCATCACAAATAACCCAGGTGCCCCCAATAGACAGCTCTTATAAACAAGCATTGACAAAGCCATTCGGTAGTGCTTGCATTTTGAGTCTTGACACATTAAAGAAAATTGCCGTCTGGTTTCTGAAAGCAGGATGCGTGTGAGACTATGACTCATCGATCACCGACTTGATTCTACAGAGCTGTGCCTTCTAACTAAATTACTCGGATAGAGACTACTGCTCTTCCGGTATAGTTAACAGTGTGCACTGATTGGCACCTTCTCTAACATTTAAACTGGACAGTGGTCACTGCTTTTCCGTTATAGTTCATATACCTAGAGGAGCCCATTCGTAAGGCCCTTTCGGTGTTTTTAAATTTTTAATCATCTGGCTCTAATTGAATACTGAACTAGATTGAAGGGACTTTTTTAACAATTGACTCCATGTCCTGAAGATGGCCTGATGGACAAATCAGCCACAACAGACCGAAACGTCGACTGACACATCTACTTCCCTAGCATTTGTTGCTTTTTAGGAACTGTTTTCTGTTGTTTCAGATTCATTTCCTTTCTCATTCTCATTTGGAATAGATCTTTACACCTATGATCTGCAGGTTGTTTTATATATCCTCTATTATGGTGTTTTGTTGCATTTGAATGTACCCTTTTTTAATTCTGTTTACATTAAAAATTGTGTACCTTTGGAAAAAAGATATACCCGTGTTTGTAAATTTTCTGCTATTGAATATTTATGTTTTGAATAACCTCATTGATGTATTGATTGTTCAATGGTTAGCTACAAATTGGGGCTTAACGCACAAGTTATTATTTTTGTATAAAATTTGACTAAGAGTAGCTAATGAAATCCCTTGAAGGCACCTTTACCTATTATTAGTCTATCTGCCCAAGCCTTCAAGGGTGTATTGGGTTCCCCACTTTTCTGTTACTACATTAAAGAAAAGCCTGCTGCAGCACAAAAAAAAAAAGAAAAAAGATTGCTTTCTGTATACAATGCATCTATGAGATAAAAAGAATTTAGCATACTTTTCAGATGTCACTAGTCCCTCATGCACTTCAATGCAAACGCTTCATAGGAGGTCAAGTGATTACGCCAAACAGCCAATAGCAAGAGGTGAAAGTGTAATTCACCACTGCGGGAACTAAGACAGAGCAGTGCACAGAATGTGCGTGCACCGCTCTCCACTAACAGAGCAGTGCACAGACTGAATGCACCACTGTGCGTGCACTCTCCCACTAACAGAGAGCACTGCACTGACTGTGCGTACTCTCCCACTAACAGAGCAGTGCACAGACTGTGCGTGCACCACTCCCCACTAACACAGAGCAATGCACAGACTGTTCATGCACCAGTCTCCCACTACCAGAGAGCCGTGCACAGACTTTGCATGCACCACTCTCCCACTAACAGAGCAGTGCACAGACTCCGCAAGCACCACTCTCCATTAACAGAAAGCAGTGCACCGACTGTGCATGCACCAGTCTCCCACTAAGAGAGCAGTGCACCCCTAACCCATTACCTAAGCACCGCTCTTATAGCAGACTGTGCGTGCACCACTCTTCCACTAACAGAAAGCAGCGTACACTGTGCATGCACCATTAACAGACAGCACGGCTCTTACAGCAGACAGTGCACAGACTGTACGTGCACCACTAATAGAGAGCACTGCACAGACTGTGCAAGCAACACTCTCACACTGAGAGCAGGACTCCTACAGCAGACAGTGCACAGACTCTCCATGTACCACACCCCCACTAAGAGCATAGCTTTTACAGAAAATAGTGCACAGACTGTGCATGCACCACCAACAGAGAGTATGGCTCTTACAGCAGACAGTGCAATCTGAGCATGTACCACTCTCCCACTAAGAGCAGTGCACAGAGTGTGCCTGCACCACTCTCCACTAACAGAGATCAGTGCATAGACTAAATGCACCACTCTCCACTAAGAGAGCTGTGACCAGATTGAATGCACCACTGTGCGTGCACTCTCCCACTAACAGAGAGCAATACACAGACTGTGCGTGGACTCTTCCACTAACAGAGAGCACTGCACAGACTGTGCATGCACTGCTCTTCCACTGAGAGAGCACAGCTCAGAGTAGATAGCGCAAGTCAGAGAACATGCCAGGGCCCTGGTGAGCAGCCAAGGCTTGGGGGGCATGAGGGAGGAAGGCCAAGAGGAAGGATTATGGAGGTAAAACTGGAAGGAGAGAAGGGGGCAGTAGTACTGGGAGGAGGGAATGGCAAAGCAGTACAGAGAAGAAGGAAATGAGAATCAGTACTGGGAGGAGGGAATAGGGCAGAATGACTGCAAGGAAGGAATGGGGCAGTTGCCCCGGGAGGAGGGAATAGGGCAGAATGACTGCAAGGAAGGAATGGGGCAGTAGCCCCGGGAGGAGGGAAAAGGGCAGAATGACTACAAGGAAGGAATGGGGCAGTAGCTCCGGGAGGAGGGAATAGGGCTGAATGACTGGGAGGAAGGAATGGGACAATAGCACCGGGAGGAGGGAATAGGGCAGAATGTGGGAGAAAGGAACTGGGCAGCAGTACCGGGAGGCGGGAACAGGGCAGAATGACTGGAAGGAAGGAATGGGGCAGTAGCACCGGGAGGAGGGAATAGGGCAGAATGACTGGAAGGAAGGAATGGCGCAGTAGTACCGGGAGGAGGGAATAGGGGAGAATGACTGGGAGGAAGGGATGGGATATAAGGAGTGAGAGGAGGAAATGGGAAGCAGCTCTGGGAGGAAGGAATTGGGCAGTAGTACCGGGAAGAGGAAATGTGGCAGAATGATTGGGATGAAGGAAGATAATGTAGTACCGGGAGGAGGAAGTAGGGCATAATGACTGGGAGCCTCGGGAGGAAGGAATGGGACAGTAGTACCGGGAGGAGGGAATAGGACAGAATGACTGAGAGGAAGGAATGGCACAGTGGTACCGGGGGAGGGAATAGGGCAGAATGTGGGAGAAAGGAACGGGGCAGTAGCTTTGGGAGGAGGAATGGGGCAGCAGTACTGGGAGGAGGGAATAGGACAGTATAACCCCCTAGCATACCTCCACCAGCTCCATCCTAGATTTTCGCAATAAATTGAAAACCTGGTTCTTCCAATGGGTCCCCAGTCAGGACAGGACAACCCAACCACACACACACACTTGTGCGCCAGGTACCCACTGCGTAATATGTGCGCCCTACAAACCTTACCATAGCAGCTGTAATGGAAGGAGGGGATATGGTGCGATACTAGAGAGTGGAATGGAGCAGAAAGTAAGGGGGAAGAAAATAAAGGGGCGGTAGGATTGGGACAGGGGAAACAAGGTAGTGGGGCAGTAGGACTGGGAGAGGCGGCAGCCGGAACGGGGTGGAACGGGGGGCTGCATAGGTAGGGGCATGTGGCAGTAGGTACCCCTGCACCCCCCCTCCCCAGAATACACCAGATAGGCTCCCAGCCTGCCCCTCCGGTGACGAGTCACTGCGGCTGTAATGTGAGCCACACACACCTACCTGGCAGGCAAACAAACACCAGGCCAGACCTGCAGAGTATCAGAGGAGGTGGGGAGACATCACTACATCAACACACATGCACACATATATTAAACAACTCATGCCCTGGCCTTATCGGTTATCAGAGGAGGCGGGGAAGTGTCACTACACCCCTCCCCCCCACACTATAAACAACACATACCCAGGCTGTATCGGTTATCACAGAGGGGCGGGGAGGTGTCACTACATGACCCCCACCCCCAAACTGTAAACAACACATGCCCAGGCAGCCTGGGTTATCACAGGGGGCGGGGAGGTATCTCTACATCTACCCCTGCCAAGTTTACACTACACATGCCCATTCTGCCTTGGTTATCAGAGGGGCGGGGGCGTATCACTACACCCCCACACCTACAAACACAGTTTACCCTACTCCACTCCCGCAGGAGCCACTTCCGTGCATTGTCACCACAACAATAAACCTGGAAAGTGAGACCACGCCCAGCCCTGGTGCACCGGTGCGTGCAGGCCCGAATGGGACACAGTGCCACGTTCATTACAACACAATGAAGCTTCACGGCATGACTAAGCACTCGGGATCACCATAGCTTGGAAGGGAGCCTCCCTCCCCCAAGAGCACACCTGCGAGGGGTGGTGTGTGTAAGGGGGGGGAGCAGGGACTCAAAAAGAGAAGAAAATGTGGTGAGGAGAGAATTACTACAGTGGGTAAAAGAAAAGGGTGGATCTAGCAGATAGAGTAAAGGAGTGAGTCAGAGGAGTCGGGCTGGTTTGAGGAGGGGTAAAGGGGTGTAAAGATGGAGGGGCTGGAGGAGAGGTCAAACATTGTGGTAGGAGAGTACAGAAGATATAAACTAAATGAGGGAGCATGAGGCGGGTGTAAAGTGTGCTTTATAAGTTTACTGATTGATTGCTCTGGATAGAAGAGGAGCGTATGAAAGGAGTGAGTGGGAGTAATGTTATGGGGCAGAGAGGAGTAAACGTAACATTTGTAAAGCACGTGCTCACCCCTGGGTATCCAGGCGCTGCATAACAGAGGTTTATTCTAATCCCACTCAATGGCGCTTATTGTAAGAATGTATTTGTATTTACTATAGCACTGACATCACTGTGGGGCTTCGGGGCGCTGTATATAGGTAGGTGTGGAAAAAACACCAGGCAGAAGTCGACCATGAGGTGACTTGAGACATAGAGCAAATGTTTCCTCCAATACATCGTCTTATAGGAAGACATGGGATTTGAGTACAGTGATATGTATGTTGGGCAGTGGGGATAGTTAAGTGCAGTGTCTGATGAAATACAGAGGATTTATCGACATTGGGAGGCTGATGAACTGAGCGGACCCGCACGTATTTGAGCCTGTGACCATGGGGTCTAACACAGATCCCTGCAGTCGGTACATGTATTAGTTCGCTGAGCAATCAAACTCACCTCCTGTAGAAGGAAGCAAAAAGGGTGATGGGAGAGTGGATCGAGAAGGAGGGGGGGCGGGGGCAGCAGAAACAGAGGGCGTTCCAGACGGCTGTGCAGAGGAAGGAGAGACGGAAGGGAGGAGAGGTGAGAGGTGCTGCAGTGGAAGGAAGCACGAAGAGAGATAGTTATTAACCAGCGAGGGAATGACTGAGCCCAAGAGAGGGCGAAGGAGGGAGTTACAGTAATGACTGCAGGCGAGGAGTGGCTGCCCTGGCTTGAGAAGGGCACTTTTAACCGCAGTTCACCACACACCACCCAGGTTGGCTAGCATTTATTTAGTCCCTGCGTCTTGCACAGCGAGGCGCGCCCCCTTACGACCGCCTCACAGCACTTTATTTCTATTCGTTTTGCTTGGGGTATTTATAGCGCCCAGAGGTACCACTTCTTAGAAGCTTAGCAACGCCCGCGGCTTCTACGCGCTGCACAAGAGATCACCGAGAGGCTTTCAAAAGAGGAACAGAGGAGGGGAAGACGATAGAGAAATGTCCATGACCTAACAGCAGTCACATCCATTTCTGAAAACGCATGCCTTCGCGTTCTTCCTTTCTCGTATCACGCAGCTTTCCTTGTGGTGCCTGTAACTCCTCTCTGCACTATCCTGTTCCCCCCCATCCTGTACCTTTCACCCTGCTGCCCCTCCCCTCTTCTGTTGCATCTCTCCCTGCTATGTTGTCTGTTTTCGTGGTCTCGCTTCCCTTCGGTGGTGCCTAGCAAATGGCAAAACCGGAGATGAAGAGAGCAGTCTGCAATGGGGCCACGAACATTCCGAACTCCCTCCCTTAGTAAGCCCCGCCCACAGTCAGGCTTGGCTCCTGCCTGGCTTCCGCCCCCAAGGCACCTGGATACGGAGCAAAGACTCCGCAACGGCCGGGGCTCCGGGAAGTATTTACTGGTGCCCCCCCGCACCTCCGGCCACAGTGCTCGTTCTTAGCACAGTTGGAGCCATGTTCTCGGGCTCTAGGAACCAGCTAAAAAGCGCCCACCACACACAGTCAAGCACTAGTATAAAAAAAAGTTCTCACCGATTAATTGAAGGAGACAGTATAACGCCGCAAGTAAAAGATCCAGTCCTGATGGGCGGTCCCAAAAGGAGACAGGGCGGTAACAAGGAGGGACTAAGAAGCCTCATTATCAATCGGAAGCCAGCGTTTACCATGGACGATGACGCCAGCCAATGAAAAATATGGGCGGGGCTTCCACACCACTTCTAAAAAATACCCTAATACAGCATGCCTCGCAAAGCGAGCAGCGCTTTGCGCTGCAACGCTAGGCGAGACCTAAAAACAGAACACACTGTGTGCCTGGCACTCCTCCCTCTTAAAATAACGTTGTGTGTGTGTGTTTTTGTTGGGTCGGGGAAACAAGCAGATGTTGCATCCAGCTTGTTTTGAGACGCCATTGTTTGTTTTGAAAGGGCTTCCCCAAAGTGCACAGGTCAGGTAGCCCCAGTCTGCATGCAGGCTCAATGTGGAAGCGATCAGCCATCCAATGACCAAACCAAGAATCCGGGACACCACATGCCGTGAGTAACTCAGTCTTCTTCTCTTCAAGGCACTGTATTTTTTGTTTAGGGGTGAGTGATAGCATTTATAATACAGAGTTCATTACTGCATGCACTGCCATCATGTCCAACAGAGGGCTGTTTGATATGGATATCGAGTGTTTTCGTCACAATTGCACATTTTAAATAAGGGAAAAGGGGATGAAGGGGATTAGCTGGCCCGACAGCTAAATTTCTGTCAATTACGGAGTGAAGCGGGTTGTAGGAAGGTGGAATCTGACTATATGGTTGCCCCCACTTTTTTTTATGGTGTTTTGCTGGTTTATCACTTAGTTGGACTGGGATCCTGCTATTCAGGGCCCCAGTCTATCTGCTTTCTCTGTAAAAAGGTTTCCATGTGCCTTAGGCACATCTCTGATTGGAATCTGGAGTGCCCTTATAAGTCCCTAGTATATGGTATACTATGTACCAAGGGCATAGGTACCTCAGAGGCCTGCCAGGGGCTGCAGCATGTATTATGCCACCCCTGGAAGGCCATCCAAACTGACACCACAGGTCTGCTACTGCAGCCTGGGTAAGGTGGTGCATGCACCCCTTACTGTGATATAGGTTACCTATATCACTAAATACATACACACATATAAACCTATAAGTCACTCCTAAGGCAGGCCTTATCAATCCTAAAGGCAGAGTGCATGGTTCCTATGTGAGAGGGTGCCCCTGCATGAGCAGGGCCCCTCTGCAGCGTTCGGAGACCATCTCTGATGCTGTTTGTAGTGCAGCCTGACCATATACTCTTAAGCGCATTATATCCTCGCGGTAAAATGCTAACTTTGGAATGGCTGCACCTAAACATGTCGTGTTTGGTGTCAAACATCTTGGAATACTACCCCCCGCCAATCCTGGCGGCGGGGGTAGCATTCCACCCTTCTAGAGGGAAAGACATGTTAACTCTGGCTTACCCGGTAACTTCTTTCTGAAGCCCTGGCATCACAAAATGGATGCTGCTGCCACAGACACAAGTCTGGCCTCCTGCTGCTGGACGAAACTCCGGCAGGGGAGGCCTGGACAATAGGTTTCCTGTCCCAGGGAGGTGTGACCACCTCCCCAGACAGGACAATGTGTATTGGGGCTGGGCGGGAGCACTTTCGGGTGCTTTGAAGTCCTGCACTGGGGGCACATTTGGTGTCCCTGTGCATACCCCAGTTCAAACCGGATCAGGGGCTTGCAGCCCCTGCTTTGGTGCGAACTGGACAAAGGGAAAGGGGTGTAGCCCCCCCTCTGCCCTGACCCACCCATAGGTGGGGCCACAGAGTAGTCCATCCCCTATTGTTAGAATAAAGGTAGGAACCCAGTCCTTAGGACTTTAGATTATACCTGGACGAAACTCTGAAACAGAATCCTGGACCTTCGACGCTCTACTCACGATTAGAGGACTGAAGAATCTCCCTTGGGGTCAAGGAGTGACTCCCCTGCTTGGCAGGCACCAAAGAAGCATCTGTCCAGTTCGCATCACTGAAGCTCCCGTCGGACGCCGAAGTCATCGCATCACCAGAGGTGGATTCTCAGACTTCCCCGAGGCTACCCTGAGTCCCCAGCAAAGCTGAGGCCCGTGGCTATCGTGGGTGACTTGAGACCATGACCCCTGGACACCGAGCACATTTGCAAGTGCACCATCTTCTGGGTCTCCCAAGAAGTCGTGCTTTGGGCCTCGAGTAGCCCTAGCCTCCAGCACCACCTGCACCGAAGATCACTGGCCCCCACTCCACGAGTGTCCTGTAACCCAGCTCCACGTGCAGCGTCACGAGGCTCCTTCGCGGTCGCTAGCCCGTTGGCTAGTAGCCCTTAACGAAGGCCAATCTTTTCTTTACTTGGCAGTCTGGTTGCTCCAGGCCTGCCCTCACTTACCCTCGCTGGGTGAGTTCCCCAGACCTTGCTGGTCTGCATCATCGACGATCTACATCTTACACAAGACTTGCCGTTGCCAAGGCTTGTTGGGTCCAATCTGGTCGCCAACACCTCTGCACTCGACAAACATTGAGCAACAGCCCGAATCCTGCTCCTGGTCACCGACAACGCCTCCCGGACCTCGTGGCTGAAGAGTCAAGACAACCGTCATCGAACCTGAAGCACTCAACATCGGTGGGCATCTGTCCATCACCTCCCTGGTCACTGGCTAGTGACCCAGACTCTGTCCCCTCTGCTTTCAGGTTCTTCAGAACTCCGATCCACTCTTGGATCCACCCGGACACTTTTCTCCTGGTCGCCAGCAGCACTTTGCAGCAGATCGCCATAAGAACCGACGACGAAACCCGACCCCGAAAGGCACCTATGCACCCGGCTTCCCTGGGTGAGGTAACACGAGTACTCCGGTGCTCCCGTGGGTAGAGACTCTTCAAAGTCCTAGATCTCAAGGGGTTTTGTCCTAGTCCTCTTTTAAGTGTCCCTTTCCTCTATTGTCCCGATCCCGACTTTCTCCATAGAAGTTAACGGCGTATCGCGGTTGTGTATTTACACTGCACGCGTCTCCCGTGGGTCCCCTGTGTCACTACCTTGGGTGGTTCCTTGTGGTCCAAGCACTTCTAGAGGCTCTAGGCCTAGTGTCTAGTTCAGTCGTGGTTCGCATACCACTTTATTGGTATATGGTTTGGTACGCCCCTAGGGCCCAAACTTGTATTTGTGCTATTACTGTGATTTAAGATCTTATAACCTATGTACTTCGAACTCTAGCCTCATAAAGAGACTAGAGGGGTGTGTTTAGTAATAAATACATATATTTTGAATATATACCTGGTGTGGTGCTCTTTCATTTGGTCACTCAAGAGATTATAGACTGGTAAAACAAGCTGCTTTACATTCCTTCAAGACTTAGCCTGAAGGCTGCTCTCCATAGCTACCACTAGGATAGCTTTCAATAAGGTTGTCTTTAACCTACCTACCATAAGAGTCGCTTTGGACTGGTGCACGGTGCCCACTATAATTAGTGGACAGCATATGCCAGGCCAACTTCTCACATTGGTGTGCAGCGTGTGGGATTCCAGCTTGCTATTGTTTTACCAGATAATCTCAATTGAATTGATCAACTGAAAACCACTAAAGGTACCTAAGGTACATATAATTTAAGCTTAGAATAACAGTAAGTTCTACTGAACTTAGAGTTGTGTGTTAAGGGATAGCACAACCCTTTCTACAACTCAAGAGAGTTTAGTAGGCCACACTAGAGTAGGTAGTGCATACACCACACCACACTAGTAATGTCTTTAAAAGCAGGATCCAAAGATGCCCTGCAGGAAGCCATTGAGCTTCCCCCTCCAAGTATGACACACTCCCATTCTTGGAACTGAGAGCTTTGTGTAACGTGAGGAAATTAAGGACAGGCCAAAGTCCCACCACCCAACACCTCCAGGAGTTGTTGGTGGCTTATGATCTTAGTAAGTCCTCAGAGACTGAAGGGGTAGGAGCAGAGGGTGGGCCAGCAGATGAGGAAGGGGCCAGGGGTACTACTACCCCCAGCCCCCCCACTGAAACTGATCAGGAGGGTGACAATGACCCTGACCTGGAGAACCCAATCCCTTCTGGGGAAGATGAAGATGAGGATCTGGAGAACCACACCTTTGTCCCCCCAGGAAGGATTATGAGTGTGCACAGAAAGTCTAGGTCTCCTTCTCAGGAGTCTAACCACTCTGGCACCTCAATAGGGAGCTCTGTTTCTTCTCACAGGAGGGAATCCTCTCATGAGAGAAGAAAGAGACTGGTCCAGTATGAGGAAACTCAACTAGAGATCAGGAAGAAGAATTGGCTTTAGATAGAGAATCCCTAGATCTCCTTAGAGAGAGAAGAAAGTTGGGACTAGAGTCCCATGGTGGCAGCAATATCCCTAGAGATAGGGAAAGGTCTTATGACCATAGAAACCTAAACAAGATTGTCCCTCCCTACCAGAGTGGGGATGACATCCACAAATGGATAACTGCACTGGAGAGGGCCTGTAAAGTTCAGAAGGTCCCCCAGAGGCAGTGGGCAGCAATCTTGTGGCTCTCCTTTGCAGACAAAGGTAGAGACAAGCTCCTCACTGTAAGAGAAGAGGATGCTGACAATTACACAGTCTTGAAGAGTGCTCTGATAGATGGGTTTGGCCTAACCACTGAACAGTATAGGTTGAAGTTCAGAGACACCCAAAAGCTCAGACTCAAGACTGGGTTGATTTTGTAGATTGTGCTACAAAGGCTCTGGAAGGTTGGATACATGGCAACAAAGTGCATGACTTTTTAGGATTGTACAATTTGATTATGAGGGAGCAGATCCTTAATAATTGTCAAAACCAGCTTTTGCACCAGTATCTGGTGGACTCTGATCTGACCTCTCCCCAAGAATTGGGAAAGAAGGCAGACAAATGGGTCAGAACCAGAGTAAAAACTAGAAATCAGGGTGGTGACCAGAAGAAAGATTCTACTAAGTCCCAAGAGAAAGGTGGGGATAAATCTAAGGATAAGTCCCCTACAGGGCCCCAAAATTCCTCTTCTGGGGGTGGGTCCCAAACTCCTTCCTCTCCTGAAAAGAAACCATATTGCCATGTCTGTAAAAAGCCTGGGCACTGGAAAACTGATCCCAGTTGCCCCAGGATTGGCAATAAAGAAAATGTTCCTCCCACAACTACTACCACCCCTCCTGGTACTACCAGTAGTAATCCTCCAGTTGGGAGTAGTGCACCCAAAAAGTTAGGTGCTTTTGCAAGAGGAACAGAGGTGGGCCCTAGTTTAGACAGGGACCCCTCAACAGACTCCTCTGACTCTGATGGTGGTATAGGATTTGCCACCTTTACCATGGGTCCCATAGCATTGGGCAGGTACAGACTGGAGCCAATGATTAATGGTCAGAAAGCTGTGGCATTTAGGGACACAGGGGCTAGTGTCACCATGGTGGCAGGGAAACTAGTCCCCCTCACCAGCTTTTACCTGAGTTTAAATACCAGGTGACCAACATTGATGGTGTCAGAACAGATCACCCCATGGCCATAGTCAATCTCAGCTGGGAGGGGGTCACAGGCCCAAAAGAGTGGCAGTGTCCCCAACCCTACCTGTAGATTGCCTGATGGGCAATGATTTGGAAATTTCAGCCTGGGCTGAAGTTGAACACCAAACCCATCTTAGGATGTTGGGCGTCCCTGCAAAGGTTAGTGGGGCTGTGATGGCCACAGCCCCAGCCCAAGAATTTGGAGAGATGGAGCCTGAAAGAATGGCCCACTCTCCCCCAAAGAGAGCACAAGGGTTGAAGAAAAGTCTTCTTCCCCCAGACAGTAGGTAAGGGTCAGTCTCCTCAGGGAACTGACCCTACCCCTAGTGAAGGAACTGCCACAGAGGTAGTCAGGCCTGGCCTGGCCACACCCCTGATGGCAGAGGACCCTTCCAAGGTGGTACCCAGTCTGGAGCAGGTAACCTGCCCCTCTCTACCCTGCCTCAGTCAGCCCAGGGCTGCAGAGGTCAGGGAGGTCAGTGGACCCCCCGGACCCCCTGTCCAGAGGAAGCCCCCATCAGCAGATTAGGGGCACCCAGTCTAGTAGCCCTAGCCAGGTGAAAATTCCTCTACACACTGAGGGATCCCCCATACCTTTATGTAGGGACCTCCCCCAGAAGGACTCTGGTAGGCAAGGGCAAACCTGGGACCAGAAGGTTCCAAACCTGCCATGTCCCTCCAGTGTTCCATCCAAAGGGACCCAACCCCCAGCTGTAGGCAGCCAAAGGTTGACCCTTAGAGCAAAGTGCAACTCAGTCATGGAAAGACAGGCATACATGGTGACCAGTGATCTGAGGAAGCTGAGGCCAACATTCCTAGGGCCTCACTTCCCTACTCAGACACCTCACCAGCCTTGTACTTTACCTAAGCACACCAGAGGTAGTGATTCCCCATGGTGGAGACCCTCTCATACCCTTAGGGTGAGGGATTGCTTAGTGGACCATAACATAGGGGGCAACCATGCTAGTGCAGGTGCTTCCTTATATGGCCACTTAGTCAATATAGGCTCAACTGGCCAAGGTTAGCCTTATCTCCTTTCGTTTGGGGGGGTTATGTAGGAAGGTGGAATCTGACTATATGGTTGCCCCCACTTTTTTTATGGTGTTTTGCTGGTTTATGACTTAGTTGGACTGGGATCCTGCTATTCAGGGCCCCAGTCTATCTGCTTTCTCTGTAAAAGGTTTCCATGTGCCTTAGGCACATCTCTGATTGGAATCTGGAGTGCCCTTATAAGTCCCTAGTATATGGTATACTATGTACCAAGGGCATAGGTACCTCAGAGGCCTGCCAGGGGCTGCAGCATGTATTATGCCACCCCTGGAAGGCCATCCAAACTGACACCACAGGTCTGCTACTGAAGCCTGGGTAAGGTGGTGCATGCACCCCTTACTGTGATATAGGTTACCTATATCACTAAATACATACACACATATAAACCTATAAGTCACTCCTAAGGCAGGCCTTATCAATCCTAAAGGCAGAGTGCATGGTTCCTATGTGAGAGGGTGCCCCTGCATGAGCAGGGCCCCTCTGCAGCGTTCGGAGACCATCTCTGATGCTGTTTGTAGTGCAGCCTGACCATATACTCTTAAGCGCATTATATCCTCGCGGTAAAATGCTAACTTTGGAATGGCTGCACCTAAACATGTCGTGTTTGGTGTCAAACATCTTGGAATACTACCCCCCGCCAATCCTGGCGGCGGGGGTAGCATTCCACCCTTCTAGAGGGAAAGACATGTTAACTCTGGCTTACCCGGTAACTTCTTTCTGAAGCCCTGGCATCACAAAATGGATGCTGCTGCCACAGACACAAGTCTGGCCTCCTGCTGCTGGATGAAACTCCGGCAGGGGAGGCCTGGACAATAGGTTTCCTGTCCCAGGGAGGTGTGACCACCTCCCCAGACAGGACAATGTGTATTGGGGCTGGGCGGGAGCACTTTCGGGTGCTTTGAAGTCCTGCACTGGGGGCACATTTGGTGTCCCTGTGCATACCCCAGTTCAAACCGGATCAGGGGCTTGCAGCCCCTGCTTTGGGCGCGAACTGGACAAAGGGAAAGGGGTGTAGCCACCCCTCTGCCCTGACCCACCCATAGGTGGGGTCACAGAGTAGTCCATCCCCTATTTTTAGAATAAAGGTAGGAACCCAGTCCTTAGGACTTTAGATTATACCTGGATGAAACTCTGAAACAGAATCCTGGACCTTCGACGCTCTACTCACGATTAGAGGACTGAAGAATCTCCCTTGGGGTCAAGGAGTGACTCCCCTGCTTGGCAGGCACCAAAGAAGCATCTGTCCGGTTTGCATCACTGAAGCTCCCGTCGGACGCCGAAGTCATCGCATCACCAGAGGTGGATTCTCAGACTTCCCCGAGGCTACCCTGAGTCCCCAGCAAAGCTGAGGCCCGTGGCTATCGTGGGTGACTTGAGACCGTGACCCCTGGACACCGAGCACATTTGCAAGTGCACCATCTTCTGGGTCTCCCAAGAAGTCGTGCTTTGGGCTCCGAGTAGCCCTAGCCTCCAGCACCACCTGCACCAAAGATCACTGGCCCCCACTCCACGAGTGTCCTGTAAGCCAGCTCCACGTGCGGCGTCACGAGGCTCCTTCGCGGTCGCTAGCCCGTTGGCTAGTAGCCCTTAACGAAGGCCAATCTTTTCTATACTTAGCAGTCTAGTTGCTCCAGGCCTGCCCTCACTTACCCTCGCTGGGTGAGTTCCCCAGACCTTGCTGGTCTGCATCATCGACGATCTACATCTTACTCGAGACTTGCCGTTGCCAAGGCTTGTTGGGTCCAATCTGGTCGTCGACACCTCTGCACTCGACAGACATCGAGCAACAGCCCGAATCCTGCTCCTGGTCGCCGACAACGCCTCCCGGACCTCGTGGCTGAAGAGTCAAGACGACCGTCATCGAACCTGAAGCACTCGACATCGGTGGGCATCTGTCCATCACCTCCCTGGTCACTGGCTAGTGACCCAGACTCTGTCCCCTCTGCTTTCAGGTTCTTCAGAACTCCGATCCACTCTTGGATCCACCCGGACACTTTTCTCCTGGTCGCCAGCAGCACTTTGCAGCAGATCGCCATAAGAACCGACGACGAAACCCGACCCCGAAAGGCACCTATGCACCCGGCTTCCCTGGGTGAGGTAACACGAGTACTCCGGTGCTCCCGTGGGTAGAGACTCTTCAAAGTCCTAGATCTCAAGGGGTTTTGTCCTAGTCCTCTTTTAAGTGTCCCTTTCCTCTATTTTCCCGATCCCGACTTTCTCCATAGAAGTTAACGGCGTATCGCGGTTGTGTATTTACACTGCACGCGTCTCCCGTGGGTCCCCTGTGTCACTACCTTGGGTGGTTCCTTGTGGTCCAAGCACTTCTAGAGGCTCTAGGCCTAGTGTCTAGTTCAGTCGTGGTTCGCATACCACTTTATTGGTATATGGTTTGGTACGCCCCTAGGGCCCAAACGTGTATTTGTGCTATTACTGTGATTTAAGATCTTATAACCTATGTACTTCGAACTCTAGCCTCATAAAGAGACTAGAGGGGTGTGTTTAGTAATAAATACATATATTTTGAATATATACCTGGTGTGGTGCTCTTTCATTTGGTCACTCAAGAGATTATAGACTGGTAAAACAAGCTGCTTTACATTCCTTCAAGACTTAGCCTGAAGGCTGCTCTCCATAGCTACCACTAGGATAGCTTTCAATAAGGTTGTCTTTAACCTACCTACCATAAGAGTCGCTTTGGACTGGTGCACGGTGCCCACTATAATTAGTGGACAGCATATGCCAGGCCAACTTCTCACACGGGTGACTTCTAGTCCAAGAGTGCCAAGCTCCAGGTCCTGGTAACACTTTTACAAACATTAGGCTCTGGTATCTTAGCCCAGGAAATTGAACTAAGACTACAACTCACAAGATGCATTATTTTCTAAAAGGCTAGCCCGAGGCTGGAATATTGCAGTATTTCTTCATCTAGCATGGGTGACAAAACTGCATTTGTTTAAGTGGGTGAGACTGAGACTATAGCGGGTGCTGTATGGACGGTCAGTGTTGTTGACACCACTGTTGCCTTCTACAGAATCTACTCACTGGGCAGAAATAGCAGCGGGGGAGAGTAGACCCACTCCGTGCAAACCCGGTGGTTCTGACCACTTCTAGGCAATTAATTCTAGTGTCGAGAACACGTCTGACAATGGAGGGCGGGCTGTGCTATCTCGCTGGACAGCTCTGGCTTGGACACTGTCTTTAGGGGTAGTGGTGCTGGGGGGAGAAAGAGAGAGAGGAAAAAGAAAGATTTTTTGGTGGGGCAGGGGCAGCAGCGCCAAGACACCTTCCAGGGGCAGAGTAGGTCCCTCCTGCTTCCTTCCTTGATTTAAACAATCTATCCAGTGAATTGCTGTCACAGTAGACTCTATCAAAGAGCTACAAAGTCATACAATAGGCAGAAGGTGCTATACACACTGGGATAACATAACAAAAAGCTCAGAATCCTTATTGCGGTGATGCGAAATATTGATGCAGAATTAAGCAGAGATCTTTTTCAGATTTTCAATGGATTCCCCTTCTCCTCCCTAAAAAAAGGCATGACCGCAGTGGTCCTTATTAGCATTATATGTGTTTTTATCCCTGATCTGCAGCTGGAAATAAAGTTAATTGACCATTCCCTTCCCCCCCTTAGTTCCAGCTGAAGGGCCGAAGCATCCCTGTCTTGCCACAGCACTAAAAAAAGAAGCAGACACATTTCCCTCCCTCAACACCTCCACTGGGTCCCAGTAGAATGCAGCCGGTAGTTCAAATTGAGTTCCTACTCCGAAAAGATAAAAGGCTGAGCACTAGAACATGCGGTTTCTGCAGCAGGTGCTCTTCACACTGAGATATCCATGTGACTTGTGCCTTAACATCATTCACAGACTCACCAGTTTGTGTATTGTTGACCTCAGAAACAAATCTGAATCCGCAAATTCGACATGTATTGTGGGGATTATATAGAGCAGTATAGAGCGGTGCATTAGCCCACTGAGCTTTCTTGGCAGAACTGGTGCGAATGTTCTGCAAGCGTCGATATATTCACAGCATGTACATTCACACATGCAGCTATATTTTAACAAATTTTCTGAAAGGAGGCATTCCCTCTTAAAAGAGAGACTCGATGAGACTGACTTTTGAATGGTTTTCATGAAAAGAGAGGTCTCATTAGCATACCGCTGCACTAGTAGTAAATACGTTTATTGTATTGACAAGTATCAATCAATAAATCAGGGTTCTTATAAAGCGTGACTACTCACCCATAAGGGTCTCAATGCGGCAGGGGGGGGGATTAGTAGTTTAGTCAAAGAGCCAGGTCTTGAGGTCCTTCCTGAATTGAGGCAGTGACAGTGATTGCCTGAGGTGCAGAGGTAGGAAGTTCCAGGTCTTCCCAGCGAGGTAGGAGAAGGATCTTCCTCCAGCTGATGTTTTTCGGATCCATGGGATAGTGGCCAAGGCAAGATGGGCGGAGCGTAGGTGTCTTGTCTGTGTATAGAAGGAGAGGCTCTGATTGAGGTACTCTGGTCCAGTGTTGTGCAGGACTTTGTAGGCGTGCATGAGGAGTTTGAAGGTGATTTGTTTGTTAACCAGAAGTCAGTGGAGGATTCTTAGGTGACTGAAGATGTGGTTTCAGCAGGGGATGTCCAGGATAAGTCTGGCGGAGGTGTTCTGGATGTGCTGCAATTTCTTTTGGAGATTTTGGGTCATGCTGGCATAGAGTGCGTTGCCGTAGTCGAGCCTGCTGCTGACAAGCGCCTGGGTGACCATTCTCCTGGACTGGGAGGGAATCCATTTGAAGATCTTTCAGAACAGGTGGAGCGTGTGGAAGCAGGAGGATGATACGTGGTTGATTTGGCGGTTCATAGTGAGCGAGGGGTTGAGGATGATGCTGAGGTTGCATGCGTGGTCGGTGGGTGGGGGGATCAGAGTGCTGCTGGCCACCAGGATTCGTCCCAAGCGGAGGGAGTGGAGCCCAGGATAAAGACT
Source organism: Calotriton arnoldi (assembly GCA_963921515.1). Lineage (NCBI taxonomy): Eukaryota > Metazoa > Chordata > Amphibia > Caudata > Salamandridae > Calotriton > Calotriton arnoldi. Next base: position 339,264 of record CAWUFW010011831.1, read on the forward strand.
TCGGTTTTGTCGAAGTTGAGTTTGAGGCAGCTCTCTTTCATCCAGGTGGCTACTGCCTTCAGCCTTTCGCAGAAGTTGCTCTTAGCGGCTGTGGGTTTGTTGGAGAGGGAGATGATCAACTGTGTGTTGTTGGCATAGGAGACAATGTTGAGTCTGTGGTTTCTGATGATGGCTGCGAGCGGGCCATGTAGAAGTTGAAGAGGGTGGGGCTCAGGGAGGAGCCCTGGGGCACTCCACAGGTGATCTCTGTAGGATTTGAGGGAAATGGTGGGAGCCTGACTCTCTAGGTTCGGCCGGTGGGAAGGAGTGGATCCACTCTAGCGCTTTGCGGTGGATACCGACATAGTGAAGTCTTGTGCAGAGGGATTATTGGGAGATGGTGTTGAAGGCGGCAGAGAGATCCAGGAGGATGAGGGCTGTGGTTTTGCCTCAGTCGAGGAGTGTGCGGATATCTTCTGTTGCATTGAGGTGTGCAGTCTCAGTGTTGTGGTTGCTTCTGAAGCCTGATTTTGAGGGGGCAGGGTTTGGTTTGTCTCAATGAATTCTGTGAGTTCAGCATTGATGGCCTTCTCAATGCCTTTGGTTGGGAAGGGGAGCAGAGAGATGGGTCTGTAGTTCTTGAGGTCCGTCGGGTTGGCAGACGGTTTCTTCAGCAGGGGGTTGATCTCTGCGTGATTCCAGTCTCCAAGGAAGGTGGCGGAGTCGATGGAGCAGTTGATGGTGTGGCTGAGTTCGGGGGCGATGGCGGCGTCTGCTCGGTTGAAAATGTGGTGGGGGCAGAAGTCCAATGGAGCCCCAGAGTGGATGGTGTTCATGATCCTTAGGGTGTCGTCGGCAGTGAGGGTAGTCCAGTTGAGCAGTGTCGGTGATCTGGAGCATTTGGGTGCGGTGGTTGCAGTTGGGTGGGGTGGGGTGGGGTGGGGTGGGTGGGTCCTGACTTGCGAAGCTGTCGTAGATGTCTAAAATCTTATGTTGGAAGAAGGTGGTAAGGTTGTCGTAGGGATCTTGGGAGGGGGATGTCTGTGGTCCGTACAGAATTTGGCAAATTCTTTGATCACAGTGAAGAGTTCTTTGCTGTTGTGTGCATTGGCGTTGATGCGTTCCTGAATGGTAGTTTTCCTGGTGGATGTGATGAGGTGGTGGTGCGTGATGACAACTGTCTTGAAGGCTGCGTGGTCTGCCGAGGTCTTGCTGCTCCTCTATCTTCTTTTGAGCCGTCTGCAGGTGCGCCTGGACTCTTGGAGGATGGGGGAGAGCCAGCTGGCTTTCCCAGGGCTGCTTGCCGGCAGGTTTCCTATGGGGGGCCAGTGTGTTGGTGCAGTTGGAGATCCATTGGTGGAGGTTGCGTGCTGAGGGGTTGCGGTGGGTGTGGTGGTGTTTGGTGAAGGAGAAGTGGATGCAGTGGTGGTCTGTCCAATGTAGTTCAGATGTGTAGCTGACAGAGATGTTGTTGCCTGCGGAGAAGTTGGGGTCAAGCTTGTGTCCTGCTGAGTGGGTTGGGGAGGAGACCAGTTGTTTCAATCTGATGGTGGCAAGATTCTCCAGTAGGGATGATGTGTTGTGGTCGTCGAGGTTGTCCAGGTGGAAATTGAGGTCGTCAAGGAGGATGTAGTCCGTTGAGGTGAGAGCATGGTGAGCGATAAAGTCGGCTGTGGCTACGCTGAAGGGGGGATGGGGTCCGGGAGGTCTGTAGACAAGGGTGCCATGGAGGGTGGCGTTTGGGTTGGTCTGGAAGTGGAGGTGTTCCATGTTGGGTGAGTGGTCATCGGAGGTGGTTGTGAGGCGGAGGGTGTTTTTGTGCATGATGGCGATGCCCCTCGGCCAGTTGGCATGGTCGTTGTGGATGATTTTGTAGCCGCTGGGGATGGCGATTGCGATGTTCGGGCTGAGGTGGGGTTTATCCAGGTTTCTGTGAAGAAGGTGACGTTGGGGGAGATTGAGTTGAGCAGATCCCAGATCTCCACGGCGTGTCTGTTGGGGGAGCGGGTGTTGAGTAGGATGCAGCTGAGGTGGTCGGGTCCTTTACCTGTGGTTCATGTGATCGCAGGTCTCGTGTGCAGAGGCAGGAGAAGGTGCAGTTGTGGCAGGTTAACAGTCCTTGGGTGTCCTTAGGTGATGTGAGGTGGCAGGCGGTGGAACGTCCGGAGTTTAGTGCGCGGCGGGTGCTGGTGTCGTAGCAGTGGAGGCCACATGGACCAGGGTCCGTGGTGCTGGGCGCGGTCCAGGTGTGGATGGGCACAGACAGGCTTGCCTTTGGTGCGCTTTCAGAGCGCCACCATTAAGTTGTGTTGGGGCGCTGAGAGGGCTGGTCATCTGGGAGGCGGAAAACAGGAAATTGTGTTGGCAGGGGGCGGGCCGGACGGAACGAGCAGCGGCGAGGGCGGGAAGGGGGACACGGAGGAGGGGAAAGGGAAAGAAAAAAAACTAGAGCAAAAATAAGGACAGATCAGGCAATGAAAACAGAAAAACTGGACAGAAAAAAACTGAAAAATGAAAGACAGAAAAAGGCTGTTAGCGAAAGCAACAGGCTCACCACTGGGCCACATGGGCTAAAGCACAGGCAGGAGCCAGCGGGTGGAGGAGGGCCTCGAACTCAGAAACTAGGGCTCGGAGGGCAGACCACTACTAGGTGGAGCTGCGCGGTGGGGGGAGCAATGCACACTGACAAGGTCAGTGAGGTATGACAATAAAGCACATTACATCTCAAACAGTTGTGCTGCACGGTACTGCCACCTGCAGCGCAGATAATGTTCGCTCATCTTGGCCTGATGTCGGGAGCAGGGTAAGGTGCAACGCAAGGATGAGTGCTATAGTAGCGAGCCCTAGACTTCTTTGATTCAAATAAGACAGGAAGTGACTATTGCCACCAGACAGCAGCACTTTCTCACCATGACTCCTTAAGGTTGCAGCCTTGCCCTATCTGGGCATGAATGACATTTCCAGTGTTCATTAAACAGCACAAAAGCCCAACCTTGGGTGTGTGTGGCTGTTCACTGGTGGCACATGAAGTAACAGTAGATGTTGTAGCACCCAGGATAATGTGCTGCATGGCTAAACACTTATAAGGTCCCAAAAGTGAGACCTTACCATTTAGCACTACTTTACTCTATAATACACCACTCAATACTAAATATCATGTTACTATTACCCACTCAAATGTATACAACTGCACTATACACCACTACATTATAAACCACTACACTCAACACCACTCCATACCACACTACACTCTACGCCTCTATACCACTCTACATCACTCCACTGTACACCATTGCACTCTACACTACACCACTCTACTGAAAACCACTACACTCTACAACACTTCACTCTACATCATTTTACTCAAAAAAGACACTCCACCCCTCTATACCTATGGCAACTCCTTTACACCACTACACTTTACAACAACGTACACTACAACATTCTTCTATATGCCACTGCAACATACGTCACTATACACCATTGCACTCAACATCACTACATTCCACACCAATTCACTACACTCTAAAACAATATACTATATGTTACTATACTCCATACCACTACAAAACATGCAACTCGATGTCACTACACTATACACTACATCACTATATGCCTCTACAAACTATGCTATGCCACTGCAGTCCAAAACTGCACTATATACCAATACACTCAACACCACTTTACTAAAAATGAATATACCCTACACCACTACACCTACAACAAGCACTTTGTCCCACTGCACATTACCCCCTATAAAAAACTACATTTTAATATATACCACAGCACTCTACAACACTACATGCTACATCACTCTATGCCATTACACTATATATCACTACACTTTAACAAACACTACTGCACTCTAGAACACTATAATTCCCTATACCACACTCCATTACACTATATACAACTACATTATACTCCATCCCACTATACTCTATACCACAGCACTCTATACTACTCGACCTCACTACACAAAAACACCGATACACTCTACACCGCTTTACTCAAAACAAATACTCATTACACCACTACACTCTATACCAATCTAGTCTGCACTACTGTACTTTCGCTATACTCTACAACACTCTACACAACACCCTCTATACTACTACAATATACTGTACACCACTACACAGCGCTATAAAACAATACACTCTACAACACCATACTAATTTATAATACTATAATCCACTCTACAACACTGTACTCCCTCCACAACACTTTACAACACTTTAACCTACTGCATAACACTACTCTTCACTACTCTTCACTCCTATTCACGCCACTAAACTCAACTATACGGCAAGACCTATTGGCATTGCCTATGCTTGTTTTTCTTTAGGCAGGGTTCCCCACATTATCCGCACTGCACATTCCTATCACTCTCACCTCTACCTTAAAATCCCCCTGGTGGTGCTGCATCTTGGGCTTTATACCCCCTCCTATCTCCTTAACCTATCCTTGCCACCCCCACTCTCTTTTACCGCCACCGTTTCCCTTCTTACCTCTGTCTCATCTTTGTTCTTCCTGTGTCATTTTTAGGTCAAGCCTGAGTCAGCGCGCATGCGTTGCTCTGGAGATCTGCTGTAGAAGAGTATGGAAGAGAAGCCCCGCCCACTCTCCGCCCATATTTGTCATTGGCTTCTGTCTTTGTCGTAAATGCAGGCTTCTGATTCAGTAATCAGTTTGTTAGTCCCTCCTTAGTACGGCCTTTTCTTCATTTGTAACCTGCCATGGCTACTGGCCCCTTTACTTCGATTGCTAAACGGTATGTGTTATTTAATCCGTAAGCACTACTTTGTTTAATGAGTTTTTCCTACTGCAGGCACGACATGCTTTCTTGCAACATTCACCGCCACTTTCACTTTTGGCCGGGCACCTTTATTTATTTAATAATACAGCCGCTTTCACTTTTGGCACAGCGCCTTTATTTATTTAGTAATACCGCTGCTTTCACTTTTGGCACAGCGCCTTTATTTATTTAGTAATACCGCCGCTTTCACTTTTCACGGGGCATCTTTATTTATTTATTTAATAATAGCGCCGCTTTTTGGCTGGGTGCATTTATTCCTTTTTCAACAGCGCCGCTCTCTAGGCTGGCGCTGGGTTGTCCTGCATGTCTAGGTGTCCTCTTCCTTGGCATGCTCGTGGGGCAGTTCACCACGGAGGATGTGTTGTCTAGTGTGGTGGATTGTAAGTAGGCAACACAGAATAGTGCAGTCTTCGCTTGTTGCTCACAGTGCACTTAGACGAGTGCAGTGGGCTTTACTTCCTCATGGTTCAGCGTGCCTCCATGTTGGGGTCCGTGAGTGGGCGGGATGTGGAGGTTGTTGCGCCCGGTGGGACTGCGGCCCTGCATAGGTCAATCAGCAGGGGTTGAACTGGCACATATTTGGTGGAGTTGTCATGTTCCCTCGGTGGATATTCCTGTTTAGCAAAGCTTAGGAGGAGGAGAAGTGAGGATTTACCACAGCCATAATGGCTCCTGCAATATACATTCGCTGTCCAGTGCCTAATCACCCATGAACTGCTCTGTGTTTCCCCCAGTGCACTGCCCCTTCAGTCGCAACTCCCCATAAGTCACTTCCTGGTCTTTCCCCCAACCACCCCTGCGTCGTGGAGTACCCTGGTCTGGAGGAGCTTTCGTTATCAGTTTCATGTTTTGTGTAATGAGGGACGCGCAGACGCCGTTTTTATTTTTCTATATATATATATATATATATATATTTTAAATCTCCTGTCAGTCTCTCCTTGAAGCCCCGGGGGTTGGGGGGGTCCTTGTACTAGGGACGGGACAGCCATAAACTTTTACCTCCGCCTTGTTCGCTACCCCAGAGATGGGCACCCCATCACACAGTTCAGCAAATATGTATTTTGCAGCCAGCCCGGGTGAGTGCTCTTCTTACTCTCTTTTGTCTGCACACCCTTGTGGTAGGCTCACACCGCGCCCTCGGACTGCAGCCTAGAACACTGGCTGCCTGCTGTGCTAGGTCTCTTCTCTACTTCGTGCCTCCCATTCCACTTCACCCCCTTCCCTGCAGGAAGGAGAGATGTGATGCAGAAAGTGAAACCATCATCACTCTGGAAAAGTTTAGAGAAGTTTAATATTGATGCAGGAGAAGCAGGTTGTAGCAGAAACCTGGCACAAAGGGCCTGAAAATATCCAGGAAATCAAATTGTAGCTCAGGAGGGCCTGTAGCAATGAGGTAGAGACCTCAGGGGCCCTCTATGGGAAGGCTGGAGTGCACCCTGTGAGCAGTCCCTTCTCTTGGAAATTTTGAGATGCGGATTTCCTAGCTGTCTGCTGTCTGCTGTGTACCTTCAAGCTTTGGAAAGTGGATAGACGGCATTTCTGGAAATCAAAATAGAGGTATGACGCTTTATTCTCTTTCATGTGCCACTCTGCTACCTTCTATTTTGCAGCTGTTTGTCTTAAGCATTGAAATATCGGAGATTCTATTAATTTGATTTACTTGTAGAAGATTTAGGAAAATGTGCCTTCTGTTGGTGCAGTGATTGGTGTTTATCAGCAATGTTTCTGTCCCATTGATCTGTTCACAGTGCATTGTCGGATTTAATTCACTGCACTGGGCCTGGTTACCGATTTACTCCACTGTAGTGGGACTTCTGTACTTCGCTGCTGTGTGCGCTGAGTCTAATCTACTTCACTGCAGTGTTCATTGTGTCTGGTGTACTTGACAGCATTGTATTCAGTCCCTATGCTTTTCCCTGCAGTGCTCTGTGCACTCACTGTAGCAAGCTTTGCGCCTAATGTATTACACTGCAGTATGCTTGCTTTGTGTGACTAATACTCTTCACTGCGGTGTGTTTTATGCTGCACGGTGCTCTATACCCAATGCCTACTATGCTTATTATTACAGGTGCAGGGCGGATCTTTTTTCTCTAGTACACCTGAACGTCTGTACACTCATAGGGGCATATTTACAAGCCCCTTGCGCCACTTTTGCGCTGCCGTTGCGTCACGCATGTGACGCAGCGGCGACGCAAAACATGCGCCGCGTTGCGCTATATTTACAACGTGACGCATCTAGGGAGATGCGTTACGTAGTAAACCCCTGCGCCACATGAAACCTGCGTCAGATTTTATGTGGGCGTACCGGCGCAGGGGGGGGCGTTCCGGCGCAGGAACGCCTCGGCAAAGTGACATAGTGAAATCTACAAGATTTCACGCAGTCACTTTTCGGCGCTGGTGCGTCAAATCCTTACGCCTGCTTCAAGCAGGCGTAAGGATTGACGCACCATGTTAGGGATAGGGAAGGTTGGAACAGTGCTGGAGTTGCGTCGCGCTTGCGACACAACTTCAGCACTGCGCCAACCTTCCGCCCGGCAGATGCGTCACGCATCTGCTTATCCCTGCGCCACGATGCGCCGCATTATAAATGCGGCGCATCGGACGTGGCGCAAGGGTAAACTTGCGTGACGCATTTTCCCTGGCGCATCCCTGCTGATATGCAGGGATGCGCCAGGGAACGTAAATATGCCCCCATAGTTGCTAAGGTTTCAGATTGCTTATCTGAGACATTTACTTAATTTCAAAATACTATGGGAGCATGTGGCTTGCAGTACTTTTCCTGGATATTCTCAAGATTTCTGATGTGTGTTAGGAGCACCTAGATGATTTCTTGAAAATGACTGAAACCGGGGGTTATTGGTACTGAAAAGTAGAAAGAGCCCTAAGAGCCTTTACAGGAACAGGGGTTGGTGGGAAAATGCTGCATTCACTAATGAGTTAGATTAACTGAATCTAACAAAAATGGAATGCAGTGCCAGTCTCCTAGTGCATGCCTTTTTTGTTGTTGAACCATAACCTTTCTGTGACCACACTTGTGCATTAGCAGAGCCAATAGCTCTGGCTAAACACTTATAAGGTCCCAAAGGCGAGACCGATTGCATTGCAAATGCTTGTTAACTAGTGGGTCGTGGTAGACAGAAAAGAAGGTCTACTGCGAACCTTCATTTTTTTTTTTTTTTTTTTAAATGTTATTCTTATAAGTCCTATCGTATTAGGAATTGCAATAATATGCTTTTTTCTGAGCCAAGATTCAGTCCCAGTGTATCTATTTCACAAAAACAATCTATTTTCATGGAAAAGGTATGTCGTCATTGTGACATTTCTCCAAACCGAGCTCTCGTCAGCCTGATTTCGTCAAGTTAACTTTCTTCAATTTGGAAATTAGTCACAATAACGGAATACCGCTTAAATCGGCATTTTAATTGCAACGGCATGTTACCACTCTCGTTCTCTCACTTTCTGACTTTAATGCAAAGTCGCCCAAAAATACGCCATGTTATAAAAGTAATACTTAGAAACGAATAACATGACCTCTGCTGTGTTCTTGAGTAATAACATGGCTTGGACGGAGCTAATAAACGAGAGCGTCAAATAGGCCATTGAGGTTAGAGAGACCAGAGGCATAGAGGGCATGTGCTCTTCTGTACATCCAAGTGACAACACAGGTGATGCTTTGTCTGGAAATAAAATGGGAAACGTAAAAATAACCTGCTTGTTATTATTTGGGAGCCAGAGAAAATATTTAACATCCCAGCTGGAAGGCAGCCAAACGCGAAAAATAGATATTTGGTATATTCAACCTGAAAAGCTCATACTTAAGAGCTGTGTTTGCTGCCTGGATAAACGTGCGATTCTTAAATATCCTGATGTAATTCTGCAGCCAGAGACGTATTTCCTGGAGTTTTTCCAGCACGCGTCAAGCTCCATATTTGCATGACTTACGAGAATCATTACTTGAGGTAATGAGATTAGAGCACTGCATTATCCAAGCCAAAGACACATCTGCTTTTAACTTTTCTTTTGTAAAGAGAAATAACAACATGTAACTTCCTCATTCGAATCAAGCAATGTTCACCCTCCTTGCAGCCATCCAAAGAAAAGTCAGTAGACCCTGGGTGGAAAATGTATTTGTTAACAAAATGTCTAAATATATGTCTACACAGCATATTAACAAGAGATACTAAAAATAGCTTCTGTAAGAAGTTTACCCAAAATGATATCAGAAAATATGTATCTTGCTCTGTTTTCTCCTTTTATGAAACACGTTATCAAGTAAGATACAATAAGATAGCACTTCATCGAAAGTTCTATTTTTTCACTATAGTCAGTTTAAAAACTAGGGGGCATATTAGCAAGACCCACGTTAAAATTATCGCCGTTTTAGCGGCAGGAAACTGCCGCTAAAACGGCGATAATGGGCTTGATAATATGCGTTATAGAATTCCAATAGAAGCCCAGGTTAGATGTGCAGGACATCTAACCTGGGCTTCTATTGAATTCCATAACGCATATTAGCAAGCCCATTATCGCCGTTTTAGCGGCAGTTTCCTGCCGCTAAAACGGCGATAATTTTAACGGGGGTCTTGCTAATATGCCCCCAGAGCAGAAAAACCCACGAATTTTACTCTGTAAAAGCTGATAATTTTGTGCCGATCAACAAATCAGGAAAGACTCTGGGTTTGACTTTATACTTCCAAATACGCTGTCATCCATTTTCTTAACTTAGAATTAACATGTTTTTTTACTAATCAGTTCAGGTGTTTTAATCGTGTAAGATGTGATTTCTTACATGTAATATTCATTGTCCTTGTCTTCCTTGTCCCAGTTCTTACCCAAGTGAGCTCAGCTTCCTATTTTATAAAGTTTTACATAGCGCGAACATGACCCTTTTGGGTGTCAGAGCACTTTACAAATGGTCAGGAAGGAAGAAACAGGTAGAGCAAACAACAACATAAACGAGAGCCGCACAGGATGTATCAGCTCCACGTTGAGGTAAGAGACCTCCACAAGGTCCAGGCCAACAAATCAGCATACAGGACCAAAACGGGTGAGTAATAGACATGGGTGTAGACACTGTGCTAATCAGGGGTAGGAGAGTGGAGTACGTGGTATCTAGATCATACATTTGTTCATCAATAGCACTTACCTTATTTTCTGAATGAGGCAGTTGAGGGGTTCAGTCTGATTTCAGGGGGCAAGTTGTTCTAAATTCTCAGTCAATACCAGAGAAGGCTCTGTTGTACGTTTTCTTTTTATGAAATTTCTGGGGTTTCAGCAGTAAAGTGCTGATGGTTTTAGAGGATCTGCTACCACCAGATAACTCCAGTTTTTGTGCCAGGTACCTCAGGGTGGTGAAGTGTAGGGCTTTGTGGGTCATGCACACAGTTTTTAACTGTATCCTTCCTTCATATGGGAACCAGTTTAAGGATTTCATATCAGGAGTGATGTGATTGTTTCTTTTTGATCCTGAGATGAGCCTTGCTGCAGAGTTAAGAGAAGCCCTTAGTGGAGCCAACTTAGGTCTAGGCAGGCTGCAGAGGGTTACACTTCCGTAGACCAAGCTGGGATTCATTAGGGCTTCCACAGCTGATTTGAAGTCATCGAGGGGAAGGAAGGATTTTATTTTTCTTAAGATGTTCATTTGGAAATTTGATCCTTTGGTGGCAGTACTGATGTGCTCCTGCATGTTCAAGTTCTTGTCAAGAGTTATTCCCAGCGATCTCGTGGTAAGCAGTTAAGAGCTATTAGTTGCTTCATCCATTCTTCGATATCAGGTGACTATTCGGGTGGGGTGATTAATAGGAATTCCTTTCGGAGAGCATTTAGTTTGAGATGGTTGCAGGTCAGCCAGTTTTGGATTTTGTAGAGTTCTGTTGAGGGACCTAATATCTTCAGGAGAAGAGATTTGTAAGTACAATTGGGTGTCGTCAGCGTACATGTGATAGTGGATGTTGGAAAATTTCAGAATTTCAGTTAAAGGTTCCATGAACAGGTTAAAGAGAGTGTGTGAGAGCCCGGACCCCTGTGGTACCCCTAATGTGACCGGTGTGGAATTGGACAAAGACTGCATAACCTTGATTCTTTGCATTCTGTTCTGGAGAAATGAGGCAAATTAGTTTAGGACAGACACTGATAGCCCCAACCTATGTTCCAATAAGTCTAGGAGGCTGTCATGTTTAACCGTATTGAAAGCTGAAGATAGGATGAGGAGGCTTAGAAGGCAAGATTAGTTCTGATCCAGCATTTTTAGCTCGTCGTTTACTATGTGGGTGAGAGCCGATTCAGTGCTGTGGCTTTGGCGGAAGCTGAATTTAAATTGGTCTTGAAGTTGAAATTGTTCTATGTGGCTACAAAGTTGGATGTGGACTTCGCCAGAGTTCGAAAGTTGGAGATTGGGCGGAAGTTGTTTAGGTCCATACCATCTGCTGTGGGTTTTTTAAAATGTGGGTTACCCCAGCTTTTAGGCAGTCAGGAATAATGCCTTGAAGTAGTGAGGCATTTACTATCTTGCTCCGAAGTGGGAGTATAGCTGTTTTGATCTCACTGAAGATGTTCAAAGGCAGAGGGTCGGTGAAGTGTTTGGAGGGTTTCAGTGCTGATAGAATTTTGAGAATGCCGCTTTCGTCAAAAGTTTTGAATGTGTTCCACGAAGTGCTGTATTTGGGTGTGTCTTGGGAGACAAGGGTGCTCAACGATCCGGGGAGGAGGGAGGCTGATAAGTGGTATGCCCGACAGGTGCTCCATTGCTGTCCGCAACTCATTTTTAATTGTTTTCACCTTTTCCCGGAATAAGGAGGCAAATTCCTTGCAGTTTAGCTGCGGGCTAGACCCAATTGAGGAAGGGTTGGGTTGGTTATTCAAATGTCGTCTGACAAGTTCAAATAGTTTTTGGGTCGATTTCTAGCTTGATCTAGTTGGTTTCTAAAGATATTCACTTTTGAACTTCTAATGCGTTTGTTATAGATGTTCCTCAGTGATCTTACGTGCTTTAGGTGTTTGAGGGATGGTAAGAGTCTCCACGATCATTCTGCTACTCTCACATTATGTCCTTCTGCATTTAGGGTATCATTGTACCATGGTTTGGAGTCTTTGGTAGACATTTTAGCAAATTAGTCTAGAATGTTCCTCATCAAATTGTTGTAGTGATCTGTGAGGACATGGACATCTAGCATGTCCACAGGAAGGGGCAAGATGTACTTGCTGAGGGATATCAGTTCATTGTGGTTTATGCTTCGCATTCTCCTTTTCCAATGATTGGGTTTCTTCAGTTGAACCTTTTTTGTTCTCACAGATTCTATGATAAGGAAGGTGTTTCGGTGGTCTGTCCAGTCGCAAGGGATGAAAGATTCAAGTTGAATGGAGTTGACCTTAGCAATGATTAGATTCAAGGTCTCTCCCTTGTTGTGTGTAGGGCTGTCACAGATTTGGATCAGGTTGAGGGCAGCAGGTTCACTGCAGGGTAATTCAGGTAATTCCAGTGGAGGTTGAAATCTTCTAGGAAGATCTGGGTGTATTGATGTCCCGCGTTGGATGTGATGATGTTGTCTCCTGGTGGATGGGAGATTGTCTCCTGGTGGATGTTAGAATGCATGCAATTTGCATAGTGGTCAGTTATTACTTGCAATATCAATGCAAAAGTATTCACATGCGGATAGAGCAGTTGTTTGTAACTGGTTCACTGAAAGAATGTTACAGTAAATGCAGGTAATACCAACACCTGGTCTGTTAGCTCTATCTAATCTTATGATGTTGTGACTAGGAGGGACTAGTATGTCAAGCATAGGTGCAGAGGAATCGCTTAGCCATGTTTCGGTCAGGATTAAGAGGTTCGAGCTCCTGTGTAAGGATGAGGTCAGCATTGTCTGACGCATGTCTCAATGCCGATCTGCAATTGAGTAGCATACATTTCAGGTGAAGTTTGGTGTCTGCTGAGGAAGTCTGTGTGATGGTAATTCGCTTAAGGTTGGAATTATTTGCAGCTCTGGAGTTGGGCCTAGGTTCTCTGTGTGGGTTTGCAGGAACTGTTTGAATTCAGTCCAGTCTGTTTTACAAGAGTTATATGAATGGAGGAGGTAGTGACTGTCACTGTCGGATAGTGAATCATTCAGTCTAATGGGCCGAGTGGGGGCGTTGGGGTAAGGTATAGTTCTCTATCTCATTTGGGGAGAAGAAGAGGTAGTTTGGCTCACTTTAGCTGGGGGGTGTTATGGCAGCCTGGTGCAGTAGTTAGCAGATTGGGCATGATTGTGATTAATCTTCCTCGAAGTCCTGTTGGGCCACCGATTGTACGTCAGCTCTGAGGTGATGATTATTAGGCTTTGTAGGTCTGCCTTAAGTTGTTGTAGATCACATTTAATCTCACCTAGTCTGGATTCAAGTGAGGTGTGGAAACGAGTTGCAGTGGTTTAGGTCAAGGAGCCAGGTGTGGAGGTGCAAGGGAGGGAAAGGGGTGGAGCGCTTGATATGGTGAGGAAATGCAAGGGCACAACTAGAGGTTCCTGGGGGTTGCCAGAAGGACTAGGACAGTCTTGGGAGGGGGAGTATTCATGTCTCGTCACAGCGTTCTTGATAATAGAGAAAATATCATCAAATATTTCTAGGTTGTGGTCAGATGATTGGATGAGGATAGTTTCATGATTGTATAGGGAGATGGTTGGATCTGCTCTGCAAAAGTGTGAGGGAGCTACCAAGAGTCTTAGACCATGAGGAGTTTTCCAGGATGAGGTGATCAAGGGCAAAGAGTATAGGGCTTTGCTCCATTGCGCTCGTCTTTTCGTGAAGAAGATAAGATCACTTATAATAACTCCTTTGTTCGAGTAAAAGTAGGGGTCAGATATTTGAGTTTCTGGGTGAGATTTGAGGAGTCTCTGTTTTAAGCTCTTGGATGCTTTTTTTGTTAAATTAGGAGGGAACTTAATTTTATAGGCATTGTGGCCGGCCAGCTCCAGTTGTGTGTCAAGTATTCTTAATGAATTAGGATCCATGTCTGGGCGAGCAACTAAAACACGATAGACGAATGAAGTCGGGGGTTTCAGACTTATTATTGAGCATAGAGGCCTCATTCAATTTCGGTGCAATTGCAATAGGAACACAGGTTAAGGGTTCAGGATTGCCCTACTTAGAGTCATTCCAGGCTACCAATGGCGTAAAAACACAAGAAGATGTAACCAATGAGAAAGCTGACGAGGGAGGTGTAATTCCAGGTTACAAACAGGCATCCAAAATATAGGAGTTGTCACCATGTAACCATTGATAAAGTACTGATGGGGGACACATTGTGGGAGTGAGGAAAATGTAGATCAAATCCTGAAACAATTATAATAAGGCAGGACAATGAATGGTAGTGAAAAAGGTTGCATTGTGATAGTGAGTAAAGGTTATACAGGTTAGAGTAAGTATCAGACTAGTGCCTTTTCAAGATAGCTGCTCCTTTGGAGCCTCTGGGCTACCAGTCTAATGCTAGAGCCATAAGTCCTGCTTTACTTTCCATGAAACTGCATGTGAGCAGTCCTCTGTCAGTTTCACTTTGATAGGGAAAGGACTGCCATCTTAGAATGAGGCCTCATGTTTGGGGGGGAAGAGGAAAACCTAAAATGGATGTTGGGCCACAGCCAGCACGATCTCCCTTGACCCAAAGTGCACGAACAGCCATGGAGCATCCGGTGCATTTGCAGAGGGCACACCCCTGAAGCAAGCAGCGCAAATACGTGTCAGGTCGGCTCGGGTGAGAGGAGGAGGCATTGAGTACAGAGTTGAAAGTGCGAGCCATCCCTGCTGAAATACTCGAGAGTTGGTCAGTCTTACATCTGACTGCCATGACACGGTGCTGCAGCAAAGTCAGATTGCCCTCTTGGGAGAGAGATAACCCCAATGACACGGCAAGGGACGGCGGGCGAGATGGCCGTCCGATCAGGGAGGGAAGAGAAACATTCATCAGGCGTCCACAACCTGATTGCGGCAGGCTGACTTCGTCCTTGGTACTCTGTCAGTCAGAAACTAGTGTGGAAGGTGGGTGGGTTGATAGTTAAGCTTGGGCTTCTGGAGGGTTACATCTCAGTTGCCGGAGTTGTTTCGAAGGTCACCTGGGTCTATGGTTTATCCCACAGGCACCAAAGCGGATGTCTTGCTGCAACTCGAGCCTGCGATGACGTAGGGGGATCAAACTGAGCCTTCATGTTTGCAGCAATGGGCAGAACGTGTCTGTCTGCCTGGAGTGGGTCCAATTCGGTCAACAAGGTATCACCCTATTGAGTGGCTAATAACTTCAGAAGAACATATACGCGAGTAGAGTCAGTTTTGTGATATTAGTTCTCAGGTTATTTTCTTTGTGAAGGTAGATAGTAGTGGGTGGATGGGAGAGTATAACAGGGATATTCAATTATTATTGATCCCAAACCTGGAAGCTTCCTCCATGGACCTCCACCTCGGACGCCGTCTTGAGACAGATACCTCTATATAGGGCCTAAAGTACATTTTTGCAAAAGGAAAGGAAATTGCGAACTGACCTATGTATTAATAGGTTGGTTCACAAAATTCAGAATTGTAGTGGGACGCAGTTCGACCTTCCTCATTAATAGGCTTGATGCAGGTTGCAAATTGCGACCCACTACGATTGGCTAGAGTCACTGGCATGGTGACCTGCCGGGGTCAGCAGACCACAATGTGTCTGATTGCTTTTAAATAGAGTAATGTATTTTTTTAAATGGAACTAGAAAACGGGACATGTTTAAAAAAGAAATGAAAAGCTAAACAAATCTTTTTTAGGAGTAGGTCCTAGGCACCACTGCCTATTCCTAAAATATGTTTTTGTCAACATTCTCAAAGGGGAGAAGGACCCCTGGGGACTCCTTCCCGTTTGCGAATAGCTTGTCATCAATTTTGACTTGGTGGCAAACCAGATTTTAGTCGCAAAACATCAATATATACTTTAAGAAATGAGTATTTGAAATGGGCACCCTTAACACACTCCTTCCATAAAGCGATTGCTTAATGTTTACTTAACCCATTAACAATTTGGAAAACCTTTTTCAAATCATTCATTGGGTTTTGACATTACAAAAATTATTTTTTTCTCAGAAATATTTTTATTGTGTTTCAGAAAACATGCATACAGTAAACAATAAGCAATAAACTACCAAACCTCCTGCACAATGAGACAGAGGGCAGTGGGCCAGCCGCTTAAACAGGTGTGTGACTGTGCCAATCTGAAACGCCTGGCAGCTGTCTTAAACCGCTATAAACAATCACAACAAAAATTGTAGAGAATTGTAGTAGAAGAAAAAGGAATAACAACTGTTATGAAAGGGAGGAGAGAAAGAGAGGGGGGATTGAAGAGTACCCCTGTGTGGTTAGTGCGACCCGACTTCCAGAATACTGCTGATATTTGTTCGTCTTGTTGATTCAAAGAGAGGAGGGTTTGGGGGAGCCCCCTGGGAATGGAGGGGGAGGCAATTGGTGTTCTGAGCTCTATGTCTGTACTAGGTTTTTAATCATGAATTTGTGGAGGTGACAAACAAGGGGAGTGTCCAGGGCCCTCTTCAGTGGCTCCGCGGTGTGAAGGAGGTTATATTGGGGAGCTCGGGAGAGAGCAACTGAGAGCCCTTGTGATGCTTAGCGGAGGAGTTGCCAAGCCCAGAGCCTCTGGGATTAGAAGCAGTGGAACTCCAAGCGTTCCATATAATCTATTATTGGTTGCCACACTTTGTGAAGCACTCATCTGAGTGGGTCAGTGCATGGGTGATCTTTTCCATGGCGAGCACTTGCCACATTTTGTCAAACCAATGGAATCTTAGATGGCGATTCTGTTTTTTTTTAACCAAGTGCTATGAGTTGCCTAGTGCCTCCTAGCATGTGGAAGAGGAGTGTCTTGTCTTGCTGCATGACGCCTTTCATGGTGGAGGGCAAGATGTCAAAGAATGTGGTAAGGGGGATGGCCAGTATGGGATATCCAAGTGTGCTTCTAATGTGTTCAAGAAGCTTATTCCAGTGTGTCTGGATGATAGCGCAGTCCCACTAAATGTGTAAGGTTCCCTCGGCCCCACCACATCTCAGGCAAAGTGCTGAGGCATTCAGGTACATTGTGTGAAGGTGGGCCCAGGAAAGTTACCACTGGAGCATGAGTTTGCAGGTGGATTCTTGTTGATTAATGCTGCCCAGTTTTTTGGGACTGTCTGCCATAGTGAATCCCAAGCTAGAGTCTCAATCTGTTCCCCCTAGGGCATGGTCCCAAAAAGATTGAAAGTTCTGTATGTCTGAGATATCAGCCCTTTGTTACCCGAGAAAGACCTTAATAAAATCTTAAATGGTGTCAGTTTGCGCATTGCATCCCCTGCATCAGCTGGATGAAGCGCCCAATGAAGAAAAAGTATTTTAGCTGTCTCAAACTGTCAGATTTACTGAATCTGAGGGTTTGCAAATGTGAAAACACTTTGTACATCAGGCCCTTAATTTGCAAAACAATAAGTCCTAGGGCCCAAAGATTTGCTCAGAAGCTTACGGACGGCGTTATTGAAGGTTGATGTGCCAAATATCAAGGCTGCATGGCCTTAATTCCACCACATACCTCTTTAATGTACCATCAGACCTCTGCTTATTTATCTCACTTTCATAGGTTCTTTTTCGTTCCTGCTTTCTGCCTTTGTTACTGTTTTTCTGCCTTTCTCTTCCTCCTTCATTCCCCCTTATGTGTTTTTATCTCTCTTACTTTGGATCAAAGGGGGTGATTAGGATGGCGGGCGGATCGCCATCGCCGGTGGTGGCAATCCTCCCGCCATCCCAAACCGAATTACCCCCTGCCATATTATAATGGCGGGGGTATCGCGGCGGACGCAAAGTGCGTCCGCCGCTTTTCCGCCGGTCGGCAATCGTTCCAATTGCCGGCCGGGCGGAGCTGGGGCTTAATATGGTGGCGGTGCCTAGCAGGCACCGCCATCCATATTAAGATGTATGGTTTTGAAAGCCTTTCCATGGCGGCGATGCCGCCATGGAAAGGCTGGCGGGGAATCGCTTTGGGGGCCCGTTGCGGGCCCCCGGGGGTGGGGTGGTGGGGGGGCTGCACTTGGGGGGTACCTATGGTACCCCCCACATTGCCATGCACAAGGTGGCAGGCACCGCGCGGTGCCTGCCACGTTGTGAACGGCAATGCACAACATGGCACTTTGGCATTGCGGCGGGTGCTGCTTACAGCAGCTCCCGCCGCAATGTACAGTATGCGGAATGCGACCGCCAGGGTGGCGGTCGCATCCTAATTAGCGGTGCGGGACCGCCGCATGTCTGGCGGCTGGTCCCAGCACCGCTAGGGTGACGGGCGGACTAAAGTCCGCCCGCCATCCTAATAACCCCCAAAGTTAGTTGATGAAAATTAATTGCTGATCTTCAAACATAAGTGTTGTGAGCTCCACCTGAAACCACCAGCTCAAACTAAGCATTGCTTACATATAAATCTGGGAAGAAGGCTGTTTACTCGATCTCTGTGCCTAAAGCGTTTCTTACCTTTCCATAAAGTATTTAACAAAACATGCATCTTTTTCTATATAACCTGCTTCCTCTTGAGAACATCTGAACATGTCAAGCAAGAACCCTCAGTCTGGGTCTGCTGAAAGTACCCAAGAGGAGACAAGAAGGGAAGGGGGCACAGATATGACATGGATGAGGATGACTAGTGCTCAGAGTAATGAAGATTACTGGAAAGTAATTGGAACATTACCCCTTTGTCCTTCTTCTTCCTCCCACTGCAGCCCACATGAGGATGTTTCATGCCTCGATCAACTGCAGGCATTAAAAAGGACAGTAGTAATCAGCATGCCATGCTCACCAAGCAAGGCTTCAGTAACAGCAAGTTACAAAGAAAAAGCAACCATGCAACACTCCAGAACCCAACAATCCTCTTCTGAGCACCACAAATCTAGATGATAATGGGGCATAAAGATATGGGTGTGAGCCTATGTCGCAGCCTTACAAATCTCAACTAAAGGAACCCCACTAGATTGAGCCCAAAAGGTTGTAATTCCCTCACTGAAGTGACCCTTAACACCCACCAGAACAGGCTACCCTAAAGGACACAAGGGCTTGTGAAATAGCCAATCAAACCCATTGGCTCAGAGTGTCCATGGAAGTATTCTCCTTCTTAAAAATCATGCCCGAGAAGACAAACTGGGTTTTGGAATTTTCTTAATCTGAGCCAAATAAATGAGAAACATTCTGCAGACATCAAGGGAGAGGTTTAGCCCAACATCAACCCCTGGATCAAAAACAAATCAGAAAATTAATTGAGAGAAAGTAAGAAAGGATTTTGGGAGTCAACTAAGGAGTAAGGCACAAGACCACCTTATCAGTAAAGAAAAAGGTAAGGGGTGGTGATCAGCAGGGAACTCAACTCACCTAATCGCCTGTTGGAGATGATAGTCACAAACCTTTGCTGACAATAAAATATAGGAAGTCTGTGTTCAGAGGTTCAAAGTAAGAACCCTTCAAATACTGCAACACTGTACGGAGATCCCAGATAGGGAGGTCGGCAGGACCACCGGCTTTCTGGGATGGAAACAGCTTTGATATATTCATTCAAGAGCTATATATTACACCAAGCATCAGAACTGTGGATCACAATGCACCCAACGTGGAGGCTGCCGATCCCTTTAAGAATCCGTCCCTAGAGAAGTCAGGAAACTGCAAAGGGTAATACATTCTCCGATAGAATCAACACTCAAAATGTTGAAAGAGCTTAACATAACAAGATTACAGATGGTTGTTTTGAAGCCGGAACACCGATAGCTACTCCCCAGGAGCAACCTTTCTGTTGCAAACTTATTCATTCAGCCTCTAACCTATATGATGAAGTTGGAGGGGACAATGCGGGGAAGAAACTGGAGTGAAGAAGGCAGAAGAGAAAGGTAGTAAGAAGCACCAACTGCTGTTTGAAATATAACCAGGAACCAAGGATTATGATGCCAATAAGAGGGACAATATCACTGTCTCTACCTTCCCCAAAAATCCTTGAGTGCCTTCAACCGGAGGGAGGTGGGGAGAAAGTCATAATGCATACTCTAGGCTGAGGGAAGGCTGAGGGTGCCCACCTTCAAATTTCCAGATGCCACGTCTCCATACAAAAGAGAGGAAAAAGAGTGCGGCTCAAAGAGGGAAAATGATCCAATCAGAGTATGCCGAATCACTGTTGTGGGAGATCATCTTGAAGGCTGCGGAGAGATTGAGCAGGATGTCAGGTGCTGTTTCTCCTTGGTCCAGGATGGTTCAAATGTCATCTGTTGCTTCTATGAGTGCAGTTTCGGCACTGTGGTTCTTTCTCCATCTCCTCCTCTCTTCTTGAATTACGCAAGAAGCTGAAAATGGGGCTTTTCAATTACCCAACGTACCACAGGAAGGGCTAGGCACACACCTGCTCAGCACCAGGATATCCCCGCGTGCAATAGTGCACTTTACAAATGCACATAACATTACAAGTTAGACAAAATAGGGTAAAGATCATTAACCCGAATTAGGTATATAAACACGAGATAATTATGTCTTATTCCAAGCTTTGTACTTTGCACAGGGATTTGAATTTAGCCCTGTTCTTGTAATGAGGGCCTTTGTCTCCTTGCCTCTGGAAGAAACACATGCCACAGGCAGTTTAAAACAGGGCCCTGATGAAGAGTCTGTCCTCAGCTGGGATCATATGTGACTTAGTAATATTTAACAAGAACCCAAGCTTCCTCAGGCTACAGCAACTTTTCTTTGTATCAGACTCAACCATATGGAATAAATGGAGCAGAAATTAGCCAGTCATCAAGAGAGCAAAAAAATAGACCCCCTGCCAGCTTGTTGGGTAGTTAAATAAAGGAAAAAAAAAGAGGGGGGTCATTACGATGGCGGTGAACCCACCACGGACAGGCTGTTAGTGGCGGGTTTACCATCGTGAGGCCATTTCCCACCCGCCAGATTTTGATGGCGGGCGGTGTGCTGGCGGGCGGAAAGTCCGACCGCCACGGGTCCGACAGTAGCAATCATTCCGATTGCCTGTCGGCCCGCTCCGCATCCCCAGAATGGTGGCGGTAACTACCAGGCACCGCCATAGGGATTAGGATGGTCCATCCCCGCTAGCCTTTCCATGGCGGTTCACCTGCCATGGAAAGGCTGGCGGGGATGGACTTTGGGGGCCTGTTGGCTCCCCTTAAGCAGGGGCACTCCAGGTTTGTACTTGGGGGGGCACCTATGGTGCACCCCTACATTTCCCTGCACCATGTGGCAAGCACCGCATTCTGCAAGGAAGCAGCAGGGACAGGCAACAATTGGTAAATGCATTAGGTTTTGCCTATGTTACTAATAATATTTTTTTTCTTCTAAGTTTTAACTTGGTGAACAGTTGTGCATTATGGTATTCAGACAAAATATCGAGTTAGAAATGTCGACTTACACAAATATCGAGTTGTAAATATCGTGACACAGAAGTATCGACAGCAAGAATATTGTGGTCAAGAATATCGATTTTAAGGTAAGAAATATAGTTTTTAAAAATATAGAAGTCATTAATATCGTTTGCAAAAATATAGTTGTTTAAAATATTGATTTTTTAATTAGTGTTATGTATTTTAGTATATATTTTAAATGTATGTGATGTATTTTTTTGGTATAAGTATTGTTTATGTTTTTTAATAGTGTTAAATTTTTAGTAGTTATCAATTTTATTTTAATAAAATTGTGCGCTTTTAGTTCAATAGCGGGTTGTGGGTTATAGGGGTAGGGTGGGAAGTAATTTAAATATAATAAATTAATGATTATTTTTTATGTATTAATATTTATTTAATTGAGATTAATTGGTTGTTAATTAGTATTAATTAATTAATTGGTGATTAATTATGGTCATTGCGTAATTTGTTTTAGGTGCGGGATGTGGGGTTTATAGGGGTAAAGGGTGGCAAGAAATTTATTTTTAATTATTAATAATTAGTTGTTAATTAATATTAATTAATTAATTGAAAATTAAATATGGAAATTGTGTAATTAATTTTAGGTGTGGGTTGTGAGGTTTATAGGGGTAACGGGTGGGAAGCAATTTATGTTTAATTAGTTACTAATTAGTTGATAATTCATATTAATTAATTGAAAATTAAATATGGGAATTGTGTAATTAATTTTTGGTGTGGGTTGTGGGGTCTATAGGGGTAAAGGGTGGGAAGTAATTTATGTTTAATTGATTAAAAGTTGATCATTAATATTAAATAACTAATTGATAATTAATTAGGGTAATTGTTTATTTTTTGGTGTGTGGGTTTTTACAGTTTAATTTTAGCTGTGGGTTATGGGGATTATAGTGGTAAAATGTGGGAAGTTAGGGGCACATTACGATGGCGGGCGGAAGCACCACCGCCGTGCTGGCGGATGCAAAAACCACCAGTTACCGCCGGCACGCAGCAGTCCACACGCCCGTCCAATTACGATGCGAAAAGTAGGCCAAACACCGCCGGCAAGCCAGCAACACCGTCCGCCATCAAAGTGCGCCCGTACATGTAGCGGCGCAGCCTAACTGACACACACCGTCCGACGAAACACGTCCCGCCCGGCGCATAAATTACGATGCCGCAAACAAACGGCTCCCACGGCCAAGAGACACCGTACGCCAAACCGAAGCGGTAACACGAACGCCGAGCACGGACAACGAAGAAGCGGCTCCCCGAGCATGAATCCAGCACTGCAGGCCCTCCCCATGCTTCTGCTGATGCACCACCAAGGACGCAACGTACCGCGGAGACGCAGGTAGGCACACACACAACAAGTGCACGCAAACAGCGCACACAGTGCAAGGGCGGAAAAAGCGGACAACCCCCACCAGCGCGTGTACACAACACATCCACCATTGCATCCACATATGACACACAGGCCAAATCGTAACATCGCGGAACACATGTGTACACACCACCTGGGACTAGTAACCAACCACCCCGTCACGGCCCCAAAGCGCCGATGACGCCGCCACACATGCGCACAACGCAGAGGCCAACCGCAGCGCCATGCATGCGTCGCACACAGACACAGGGACACAACCAAGCAGCACACACATCAGCCCCACCCCGAACGCACATGACACGTGACAGGCCGGCCACAGACATGTCCTCAACGCCCAATTCACGGACAACACCCAACGCCACACAACCGACGCACACATGTCAGTGAAGACACGCAACAGCAGGACACACCCCAGTGTAACAAACATGGCGTAGCACACAGCGGCGGCAACACCAACTAGGAGAAGCAGGGCCCCTTCGGGAAGAGGAACGCCAGTACCACACAGAAACACCCATACCACCCTGCACATATGAACAAGACATATAAAACGGAACACCAAAGAGCCCGGGGACCGACAACAGGTGGCCCAAGAATAACATTCACACACAAGGCCCAACGCAGAGCGTAAAGGCA
Organism: Calotriton arnoldi; assembly: GCA_963921515.1. Lineage (NCBI taxonomy): Eukaryota > Metazoa > Chordata > Amphibia > Caudata > Salamandridae > Calotriton > Calotriton arnoldi. The sequence continues at coordinate 362,473 of CAWUFW010011831.1, forward strand.
GCCTGCCGCCCACACAAGGGAGAGCAGACAGCACTGAATGACCTTCCATTCCAACTCCGAAACCACAGCCCTACGACAGAAGCCGGTGAATACAGCCATTGTCCAAGAATAGACCAACACAGGCATGCCGAGGAGACCGACCACAGGGCAGATAGCGCATATCACAGAAGCACACAACGGACGGGGAAGAAAGAAGAAAACACTCCCCCATGTCGGCCACATGCAAGTTAATTGGAAGGAGTCACACAGCACTGACCTTGAACTGTCTGAGAAGCATGTGGGAAGAGGGCCCGTGTCCTCCAAACAAGCCAACAGAACACAAGTCCTGTCTCCCTACGACTACACAGAGCTCACAGCAACCCCGGAGCGTGCACATTGCAGACTGCACACACAGCCGGAGCACGCCACCTCAACGAACCGCTGCGAAATGGCAACCGCAACACACCTACCCAACTACGCCGAACAGCTCAAGCTGTACAAAACCAACCTGTGCCATACATTGGGATGCGATCTCCTGTCCCTGCTGAACGTAAGTTACCGACTGACTTACCGCATCACATTGTTCAGCTGCGTCATGCCCGTCTTCTACTGTCGGAGGTGTCCCTACCAGCATCCCGTCGAGATATGCCTCTCCAACCCGGCATGTCTGAAGGCGGACCTGCTACCACTACTCCTCCCTCTGGACGCACACGACAGGGCCTGCTCTGCCTATGGGGGCATGGCGTATGTGGCCAACATCGCACCCGCACTGAAATGGGACCACTGTGCCTCCACACGACGGATCATCGATAACAGCTACATCGAATGTCACCCAGCATGCCCCATCATGGTCCTCCAAGGGACAACTTACGAACAACACCTTGACAGCCACCATCCGCTTCATTGGCTGGCAAACATGTAAACCACCAATGACATGGAAGCCCTGCTGGACGGCATCGCATACCTGACAACCTGTAAATACGTCGGACCACAACGCAGGTTCCCGAGTGACCTATGATGTCCAACCCCGCACCCATGCTTAGCTTCCGCACGGACTGGCCAGTCACCACCACAACAGCCATACCAAACGACCGGCAACTGTAACCACACCATCAACGACATCGCCATGACATCGGATATGACCGGGACATGCACACTGTTCCCCATCACATCCAGGAACACCGCATGCATCGTGGGAGGCAGTGGCATGGGCTCTGTGTATCTCACCCACATGGACGGAACTGCACGAACAACCAGGACACGACATGGATCCAGCGCCCATGGACACACACACCGCTCAGTGGACATGAATAGGTCGCCTGGAGTCTGTGGGTGCTGCACCCCTCCCACCCCCGCCCCGGGAATCCCATACCAGGACCTTTGCATGGACGACAAGTGCATACAACAACAACACGACCCCAGTGACTGTGACATGTCCAGTAACCACCACAGTGCAACAACAAGTGGCACGCCGCTGCATGCACGCAAGCACATGCCCTGATGTCATCTCACATGCACGCGTGCATGAGGAACAACCGCAGCACACCTGTCACATGGAACTGAGATGGACTGTGCCCATGATGCCAAGCGGTCTGGTAGGCTACATGTATACCGTCTGTGTCAAAGTCCGCAGCTCCGCAGCTATACGTAAATGTACATTAGCACAGCCTTGGCCAAGCAGATGTCACTCTGAAGCCCACATCCCACATGCAACAGCCAATCACATGTAACCCCACACCCTATCCCATTTGCAATCATGCTCAGTATATCCTCAACATGTATTCCGCTGCCAGTAGTGTCCACTATACTGCATCACAGAGGACAGAAGACTCAATATAATGTTCGAAACCAAAACTGTCTCCGCTGACTCATTTCACAAGTACGAATGAGAGAGGATGAGAGTATGTGAAGTACACGGCAGTCGTGACATGACCATGTAGTCCACTGGTATTGGATGTCAACGCAAATGAGTAGCACTACTGTGGAAGACACACATGTGTCGTGTGAAGTCGTATGGACGCAGTGCTCAGGTGGGTGGGTGCGACGGGTAGATGCGCACATGCCAAGTTGGAGCACGCCGTGTTGGGAGGGGTCATGAACAGTACACCACCGCTTCCCTGGGCATTGTGAGAGGACACCCGTCGGGGGGAGTGAACACGTGTGTGCACAGCAGCCGGGCACACGTACAAAGCGGTACCAGGCGCACCTCAGCCCACCCTCTGTGGACAAGCTGGATCCTGTTGTGCGCCCGCCATGCCCCTGACAAGGCACACACAGCCCCAGTCGACCAGGTGTAACCCCAACATAGTCAATCCGCACAGGCGATACAGGGCACGGGATGGCAGTGGAGCATGGTGTGTGAGAGGTCTCCTCGCGCTCCTCCTGGTCATATCACGCAGGCAATAGAACCTCAACGTCTAGCATGGCACAAGTCAGATGGAAGTGTAGGGGGACGCACCACAGCACGAGCAGCACTGACGTCACGGGAGGTGGCTCGCACCATCCCATCCATTGCCCATCATACCAACCACGCCACATGCCATTGCGACTAAGTGCAAGCGCGTGCGCCACCACCCCGAGCCCTCCCCAGAGAGGCCAAAGAGTGAATGTGTGGGCCATCAGCCACAGACGGACGCGGCCTGGCCGCAAGGGCAGCCACAGCCAATGGGTGTCGCAGGTGGCGGATCCGGAAGGCGAAGACTGTGATGCATAGTCCATGCAGGCCGGGTCTCCATTTGGGGCACCACGCAGGTGGACGGCGTCCCGCAACACATCATACCCTGAGACAGCCCACTCGTGCGACTGGACCCACACATACACTCCTTGCCCTCTCTGGTGCGAGCTTGGGGCTGCCTGTGCAAGCGCTAGCCTCGCAGGTGAGCATGCATATTGGGGGAGCGAGGGGAGGACATGAGGGCTGGGGCGAAGATGACTGTATCACTGTCAGTTAGTACAAGGGATGACCCAGATGTGGAAAGGAAGAGACGTGTCCCGTGTGTACTGCAACTAGTCGCCAATGCAACTACACCCCCATGTCCGGAATGTAAGCCCGCACCTAGGCCCGCCCATCCGCCACATCGAACATACCACCAGCACGACAACCTTCCCATTCGAAACACTGACTGGGGGTGGCGACCAGTGTACAATCATGTGTAGCCTACCCACGCGTACATGTGGGCCCTCCATGATCCATGTCACCTGCGGCAAAGTCATGACATGCGCAATGAGGGAAGTGAGGAGAGCTGCCCGCCCCACGCGCAGAAGGTGCATCAGCTCCACAGACCCAGCAGCGAGTCCAGCAGGGGTCACATGTGCAGGGGCAGCTGTGCCTGGTGTGAAGGCACATGCATATAGACAGCACATCGACCAATGTGTAGTCTGCCCACATCTACAGTCCATCATCATGCGGACATAGGAATTGAACACAGGGCAACACATCTTAGTGGGTGCACCCACCGTGACCAACAATGCGCAATCATCGACGTACCCGCCCTGTGCATGGCCCCCCACCCAACGGAGGCACATCCAGTGCCACCATCCCACACACACAAGCCTTCCACGGAACATGCTGTGTCCAATGGTCAGTACAGAGTCAGCGCCCATCTGGTGGATCCTGAACAGGAGACACATGCACACACATGCCAGCTCCCACTATGCACGACTGCCACCTGGCACGTGCAATTTAACCTCTCACCTGTGACGTGTGACTGCAAGCACACAGCCGTCTTGGCATGGGGCTGTCAATGTGGACATCTGTCAATGTTTCGGGAGGTGTGATCCGTACAGTGCTGTACATAGGGTGCAGTGCTGACACCTACTACTGTCTCATATCCCCTCGTGCCACAGGTCCCACTTGTTTTGGCCGCTCAGCCTGTGCCCACATCGTCGTCGTCGTGTGCCATACTCATCCAGCCGCGGAAGCAGTTCCATGCTCAGCAGACATTCATGTTGCCGTGGCGTTGCCGCTTGACGGATATGCAGTCAGTCCCCATCAGCACGCCCCGCAAGTCATTGGGGCCTAGATCCCCATGTGCATGCACATGGCAGTGGTTTGTATCACTAGCCATTGCCATTGTTGGGAGACCTGTGTAAGTGTATTGTGGCCGTGCCGTCCCAGCTTGACAGCTGGGCTGTGGCTCATGTGCTTGCTCAGTCATGTCAGTGATGTGTATGCGAAATTGCTATGTGTCGTGTTGCATTGACATGTGTCCTCTGCCATTGTCCCTAGGCGGAGACCGAACATTGACCGCCCATACCAATTGCTGGCGGACATGGACGATACAGAGGTTATTAGGAAGTTTCGGCTGGACAGGCCAACCCTGCATCGACTGTGTGCCATGTTAGAACCCCATCTCCGTCCCCGCAGGGTGTATCCGACTGCTGTCACCCCCACGGCTAAGGTGATGGCCGCCATGCATTTCTTCGCCACTGGGTCATTCCAGCACACAGTGGGCAGTGGAGGAGGGATGTCCCAGCCCATGTTCAGCAAGGTGCTGAGGGATGTACTGGCAGCCATGATGCTGTACCGAAACAGGTACATCCGCTTCCCCAGGGCTCGTGAATTGGCGGCAGTGAAGGGTGCATTCTATGCCCTTGGCAGAATCCCACACGTCGTTGGAGCCATTGACTGCACACATGTTGGCCTTGTTCCACCACAGGCCACTGAGCACCTGTACCGCAACAGGAAGCACACGCACTCCCTGAATGTGCAAGTGGTGTGCCTTGCGGACATGGTGATCACCCACGTGTGTGCAAAGTTCCCAGGCTCGGCCCATGACGCACACATAATGCGCAACAGCATCTTGCCACGACTGATGTCCAATCTGCAACAGGATCGTGGCTGTATTGTCGGTGAGTATGTGGAGTGGTGTAGCGTGCTGGTTGTGCGATGCTGTCCCCTGTCCAGTTGGAATAGCAACGGTTCTCTGTGTCCCTCACACCCAGGTGACTCTGCGTACCCGAATGGGGCATGGCTGCTCAGTCCATTGAGGAATCCTCGCACCCCAGCAGACGATCGCTACAATGAGGCACATGGGAGGACCAGACGTGTGGTCGAGCGTACCTTTGGCCTCCTCAAGTCCAGGTTCAGGTGCCTGGACCGCACCGGGGGTGCGCTGGCGTACTCCCCACAGAAGGTGTGCCAGATAGTGGTGGCGTGCTGCATGCTGCACAATCTGGCCATTCGGAAGCAGATCCCCCTCATTGTGGATGACGGAGATCAACCAGGGCCCCAGCCCGCAGACCAGGACAGCTCGAGTGAGGAGGACAGCGGAGAGGAGGAAGCTGGGAATGTGCGCCAGCAGCTCATCGCCCGCTACTTCACTTAACGGTGAGTGTCCATGTACGACGGCTGATGTGTCTGTATTTGTGCAGGTGTGTGTGTGCTGTGTCAGGGTGGCCTTTTGTTCACTGCGTGCTGTGTGTCAACGCTCCATGCCCAGGTTAGTATGCCACTGATGGTGGCTGTGGCATTGTGCCCTATTGCTCTGTGCGATGTGTGTACATTGCTTGTAGTTGTTGACATGTACTGTGTGATGGGTGTGTGACACACTCAGTGAATGTGCTCCTGTTCTGTCTCCCACCCCTAGGTCCCTACAGGCCCTCCGGTTCCATTGCCATGCCACGCATCAGGTGCCTTTCCGCCCAAGGTGGCCGTTGTATTCCGTACAAATAAAACACAGGGCACAAACAGCAGTTTGTGTAAGAGGTGCATTTATTTCAAACTGTGACATGTGATTGTGTGTAAGGTGATGACAAAAGTGGTGCGTGCAGTGACAATGAGCTGTCGGTCATGGCTGCGTGATGCTCAGGGTGTACCCACTGGTTCTATGTCCATAGTCCAACACACACATGCCATCCAGATGGCTGTGTGGAGTGGGATCGTAGTCCAAGTCAATGCAGTGGCTGGTCAAGGAAGGCTGGCGGAAGGCTGGCTGGCTGCCTCACTTGCGTTTGGAGCGTGCGAAGTCCTCCCGGGAGATCTGTTTCCACTTCGGACGGCCCCTTCCACGTTTGCGAGGGGGTGCCTGCTTGCGACATGCTGGTGGTTGAGGTGTGATCACTGGCTGTGGACGCAGGGGAACTGGACACTGCTGCTCCACCCTGCGCCCCGGCAGGTGGTGGCGGAGGGGAGCTGCTGTCCCTGGCTGTGACCTCACCGCCACCACCAGCTGTCCCATGAGGTCCACGATTTGGCCCATACGGGCGTCCATGGACCTCAGCACCCCCAGCACCTCACGCGTGTCTGAAGCAGACCGGACCCATTGTCCTTGGGCCTCTTCATAGGCCCCAAGGACTCTGGCCATGTGAGGCAGGGCATGGCTCCCAGGGGAGGCTGGCGTTTCCCTGACCCTGCTCCTCCTACCAGTCCTGCTGCCACCGGCCTGCCCACTAGCCACATTGCTCACCACGGTCCTCGCTGTGGCTCCCAGGGTGGATCCAGTCGTCCGGGCCACCACCTGCGCTGGGGCTGGTGCCAGCGAAGACGTGGCGGTGGTGGCGGCGGTGGTGGTCGGTGCGGCGATGGTGGCGGTTGCGGCAGTGGTAGTGGCCACAATGACCGTGGGTGTGGCCGCAACGACAGTGGCAGCAGGGGGCTGGGAATGTTCAGGAGCCCTGGATGATGGGTTGGTGGGTAGGAGGGGTCCTGGGGAGCGGCTGGGCCCTGCCACACCAGATGGGCCTGCTTGGTTGTCCGTGTCCGAAGAGGAGGACAGATCCTCCAGATCCGTGTGTCCTCGTTGGGGGCTTGTAGGCTGGCTGTGCTGGCTGCTGTCTCCATCCCCAGCATCCGGCAGTTCGTCACCTGTGGAGAGAATGAGATTTGTTATTGTGTTGCACCTGGCGAAGTATGTATTTGTCGTCTGACATTGACAGTTCGTGCAATCTCGTACATGGGTTTCCCGGAGGCGTGTGTGTGGCTGTAGCATCTGTAGTTGTGTGTGCTTGGCAATGGGACTGTGTGCTGTGCACATGTGGCATGGGACGGATTGGCCATGCCGATGGGTGTGTTGCTGTGCCCCTACTTATTGTGACTCTGGTGTATGCGGGCTCCTGGCCCATCCTGGGTCTGGTTTGTACTTTGCTTTTGGGGTTCAAATGGAACGCTTAGGAACGCATATGGCAACATGGGGGCCATGCCCCGGATTCGCATTTGGGAGGGAATATGCTTTTGGGGTACATGCTGTGAGCCATGGGTGCCGAACGTGACATGTGTTGTGGCAGCATGACAGTGCATGGTTTGAGGTGTGTGCATGCTTGACATGGCCTGCATATTTGCTGTCTGTTGTGATTACTGGACATGGCATTGGACGCATCGTTATGAGTGAGTGATGGTTGTGTGCCAGCCAACGTATTGCAGTTGTCCCATCTCCTTGGTGTGCGTGCTGCCCGGTGCCATGTGCATCACTGCAGTGCTCGGGGGGGTGTGTGGCCCATGTTGTGTGTTGTTGCTCACAGTGTGTCGTGCACTTCATTGACTTCTGGCACATGGTTGGTCATGGGCATGTATCTTAGCGTGACTGCTGTATGTGTGGCAGCTGTGCGGATGACATGCCTTTCATGAGACTGGGGCTGACGGATGGGATGGATGGTATGTTGTTTGTGCATGGTGTGTCTGTGTGTTTGATGGGTTCAGTGGTGTTCGTGTGCATTTATGTTGTTCCGCTCTGTTGCGTCTAGTGTTGTTTGTCTTACATAGGCGTAGTTGTGGGGTGTGTGGTTGACAGGCAGTAGGGGCTACATGGACAGGACTTCAATGGTGTTTCGGTTGTGTGTGATGAGTTGCACAGTGGCTGCCGTGTGGGACTATATTCAGTGTGGCTTGTGCATGCAGACGTGGCTCCTTGGGTGTTGCTATGTCTGTGATGGGTCATGTGGGGTGTGAGTCTGTTGTTCATGTCCGTGTGCACATTGTTCACTTGTTCGTGACGGTGGGCGGTGCTGCGTGTTCGTCTGCTACGTGACATGTCCCATGTGTTGGTCGTGTTATGGTCCTCATGCCTCCAGTAATCCAGCCCTGTCCAGTTTCCCACCTGCAAGTTGTTCGTGCGTGCACTGTACTGGATGCCACATGGCTCTTAGCGGGGGTGCTCCATGTTGCAGGTCTGTGGGGGTGGGGGGTGTTGTGGGTCGTGGGGGTGGCTGGACACCCACTGACACCGATTGCTGTGGACCATGATGTCTGCCTTTCGGCTGTCGTTGTGCACTGCGGTGGCTGACACGTGGCTGTGGGGGATGCTCCTCCTTGCTGTGCTGTGGGACTGGGGCCTGGTGTGTGTTGTACTTGGGCTGTCCACCCTCCCACCCACTGCACTTTGTGTTCCTGCCACTTACCTGTTACTTGTCGGTTAGTGCAGCTGTGGCGGACACATGGGTGTGGTGGGTGCTCGTTGTGGCGCTTCTGGCATATTTGTGGACCTGTTGGTGGTTACGTGGCTGGCTTAGTGTACACATGTCCCCACGCATCTTACAGTTGTTCGGTTTGGGCTGTGTGTGGTAGTGTCTGTTGCATGTGTGTGTGATGTGTTGTATATTGTGTGCTGGACATGGGGGTGTTTGTCCCTGGGAGCTGTGGCATGGTGGTAGTGCATGTGAGTACATAGCGGTGTGCTGGTATACATTAGTTTGTACTTACCAGCCTCCACTCCCCCTGCTAATCCGGTGAGGATCTCCGGATGTATTACGACTCGCACCTTCTCCTCCCACGCTTTGAAGGTCTTAAAGAGCGCGGGATTCCCTCCGCCAGTGACGGCAGCCAGCTCTCTGTTTTTGCCCTCCTTCTTCTTGACCAGGCTCTTTACGTCATTCCAACGTTTGTTAATCTCGACTCTGTTCCTGGGCAGGGTCCCGACTGCATTGACCTGGTCTACGATCCGGTTCCACATTCTGTTTCTGGTGGCTAGTGGTGTGTGCTGGACCATGTTCCCATAGATTTGTGGGTACACCTTGATGATCTCGTCGACCATGACCGTCAGCTCCATGGGCGTGAACTTGGGCATTCTTTGTGGTGCCATGATGTTTGTGGTGCTGGATGCGGTGTGTGTTGTGTAATATGCAGGGGGTTTGTGGTGCCGGTGTTTGGTGGTGGTGGTGGTGGTGGTGGTGGTGGTGGTGTTTGGTGGTGGTGGTGGTGGTGGTAGTAGTGATGTGTGCGTTTCTGTGGTGTGCTGCTGTCCTTGCTGTGTCACTGTGTCCTCTCCTCTCCTCTCTGGTTTGCAATGTAGCAAGGGGTTGTGGTCTGTGGGAGTGCTGCTTTTGTACTCACCTATGTGGGTGTGTCCTCATGGTCTGTTGTTTTCAGGTGTGTTGTGTCTGGGGTTCTGGCCTTTGTATTTTTTGTTTGTCCGGGGGGTGTTTTCGGGATGTGTACTGTGCTTGTGTATTTGTGCGTGCCTTGCTGTGTGGACTTGTTGGCCATGTTGTGTGCTATTGGTTTTGTGTGCGGATGGTTTCTGTGCAGGTACGTTGGCGCCATGGCTTCTGCCGTGTCGATTCTCATCGGCGTTGTTTGCGCTGGCGGGCGGTATATTTGTGGTTTTTCCGCGCTCATGTCGGTGCGATCGTAATTTCACGTGCGGTGTGTCGGCCGTGAGGGCGGGCGGTTTTGTGTTGTCGTGCGTGTTTCCGTCCGTGGCGGGCGGTTTGACTCCGACTCGGACGTTGGCGGGCGGTATTTTGTGTGCTTTTTCCGCCGATGGCGGTATTCGGTTTGTTTAATCGTAATGGCGTGGTCGGTGTTCAGGCGGTGTGTGCGGGCGGATTTTTGCCGCTTCCATGCCTGGCGGAATTATTTACGCCGGGTATCGTAATGGGCCCCTTAATTTTCATGTGTTTTAATTTGTTTTTTAATTAATAATATTTCTTTAATTGATAATTCATTCTGTTAATTATGGAAGTACATTTTGTTTCTAATTTTAGATGTGGGTTGTGAATTGTGTGGTGTTATAGGGTAGGAAATAAAAAAACTAAATTTATGTAATAATTAATGTTTTTGTTTCTAAATAATTTCTAATTAAAAATATATATTTGTTTGAAGATTATTTTTTATTTTATTTAATATAATATTTGTAGGTATTTGTCATATGGATTTAACATTATAATATGTTTTTAATTTTTAATATTAAATATATTTGTATTTTAATTTTTAACATATTTGATATTTTTTATTTATTTTGTTTTTTAAATATGTTTTTGTTGTTGTTGATATTTTGTTTGTTTTTAATTTTGAACTGACTGGAGTAGGAATATTAATTTTTACCCCTCCGCAATCCAACACTTTCCCTACTGTTGCACTGACTGGAGCTGGAATAGTAAATTGTATCCCTCCGCTATCCAATACTTTCCCTACTGTTGCACTCACTGGAGTGGGAATAGTAATATTTACCCCTCCGCAGTCCAACACTTTCCCTATTGTTGCATTCACTGGAGTGGGAATAGTAATTTTTACCCCTCCGCTATCCAACACTTTCCCTACTGTTGCACTCATTGGAGTGGGAATAGTATTTTCTACCCTTGCACTATCCAACACTTTGCCTACTGTTGCACTGACTGGAGTGGGAATAGTAAATTTTAACCCTCCACTATCCAACACTTTCCCTACTGTTGTACTCACTGGAGTGGGAAAAGTAATTTTTACCCCTCCGCTATCCAACACTTTCCCTACAGTCGCACGGACTGGAATGGAAAATTTAAGGTTAAAGATTTTTAAATAGTTTAATGTTTTAATTTATAATAGAATGTTTTTGTTTTTAGATTTTACGTTATTGGTATATGTGTATACACCACGTATAGTAAGGAAAGTGGGATGATAATTAATAAAATTAAGAAATACTGGCACCTTATCTCTGGAGACCCAGATATTGGGAAAATTTTGGGGAAGAAACCTGTGGTAACCTATAGAAAAACAAGATCGTTAAAAGACATGCTTATCCCAAGTCATTTTCAAGAAAAGCCCAAAACAAATTGGCTATTGGACCAGCAAAAAGGTTTTAAAAAATGCAATACATGCAAGGCTTGCAAAATTGGCAAAAATATGCGAGCAATTGTGGAAACAAATGGAACAATGACGAACATTGATCAAAGTATATCATGTATATCTCGCTTTGTAATTTACATTATTGAGTGTGACTGTGGAATGAAATACATCGGAAGCACCACATGTATGCTCAAAAAACGGATCCTGGAGCACATACGTGCAGTAAAGAACAAAGACATGACATATGCTACAGCCAAGCACATGCAGCAATGCCAGAATGGAGATTGGACAAAGATGTGCTATTATGGAATCCATATGATACCAGTGGGAGAACGTGGTGGAGATCGGATTAAACGATTAAGGCAAACTGAATCACGTTACATTGTTAGATTAAGAACTAAGGCTCCTAGGGGCATTAACAATGATGAGGAACTTTTTATACATCTAGGATAAAAGATGTAAGAAACTGATACTTGAATGAGAACAGAAAAAGCTAAATGAATGGTTTATGGTACTATACCAATAACTTGAATTGTCTGCACTTTATAATTTGATGCACATTGATTATAATATTACACTAAATATTTTTTATAATGTTGTAGGAACTATTCCTAATCACTTATGTGCACAATATGGTCACCAGTCTAATGTGACACATGACGTGGTACTAGATCTAGAAATACTATGAAGTAAAAAATCATAAAGTGTAAATGTCATAGAGAGCGCTCGACTCATGAGCATTTGAAATAGATATAGTAATCGGATCATTGAACCTGACATAAAATGCAAAGTTCGTATGTTAACCCTTTTTTAATGTTAAATAAAGTTTTTTAGATAATACACTACATATCCCACAATGCCTCATTAAGGCTACATGTGGGTATAAATAAGTGTAATAAACATAGGACTCACTAACCGTGAGAAAAGCCGTGGGAGGGCTGAAACGCGTTGGTCTGAGCAGTTGCCAAATAAATTGTGTTACAACCCAGTTCTGGAGTGCCGCGTACTTTGTTGGCAAAATTGTTTTGGGCCAGGATCCGGCCCCCTTGCAGAGCACCAGCTGGTGAGCGCGCCGAACAAAAGGATCACTTTGGGGCTAATATATATATATATATATATATATATATATATATATATATATATATATATATATATATATATATATATATATATATGTATATATATATATATATACACGAGTAGAGTCAGTTTTGTGATATTAGTTCTCAGGTTATTTTCTTTGTGAAGGTAGATAGTAGTGGGTGGATGGGAGAGTATAACAGGGATATTCAATTATTATTGATCCCAAACCTGGAAGCTTCCTCCATGGAGCTCCACCTCGGACGCCGTCTTGAGACAGATACCTCTATATAGGGCCTAAAGTACATTTTTGCAAAAGGAAAGGAAATTGCGAACTGACCTATGTATTAATAGGTTGGTTCACAAAATTCAGAATTGTAGTGGGACGCAGTTCGACCTTACTCATTAATAGGCTTGATGCAGGTTTCAAATTGCGACCCACTACGATTGGCTAGAGTCACTGGCATGGTGACCTGCCGGGGTCAGCAGACCACAATGTCTCTGATTGCTTTTAAATAGAGTAATGTATTTTTTTTAAATGGAACTAGAAAACGGGACATGTTTAAAAAAGAAATGAAAAGCTAAACAAATCTTTTTTAGGAGTAGGTCCTAGGCACCACTGCCTATTCCTAAAACATGTTTTTGTCAAAATTCTCAAAGGGGAGAAGGACCCCTGGGGACTCCTTCCCGTTTGCGAATAGCTTGCCATCAATTTTGACTTGGTGGCAAACCAGATTTTAGTCGCAAAACATCAATATATACTTTAAGAAATTAGTATTTGAAATGGGCACCCTTACACTCGTTCCATAAAGCGATTGCTTAATGTTTACTTAACCCATTAACAATTTGGAAAACCTTTTTTAAATCATTCACTGGGTTTTGACATTACAAAAATTATTTTTTTCTCAGAAATATTTTTATTGTGTTTCAGAAAACATGCATACAGTAAACAATAAGCAATAAACTACCAAACCTCCTGCACAATGAGACAGAGGGCAGTGGGCCAGCCGCTTAAACAGGTGTGTGACTGTGCCAATCTGGAACGCCTGGCAGCTGTCTTAAACCGCTATAAACAATCACAACAAAAATTGTAGAGAATTGTAGTAGAAGAAAAAGGAATAACAACTGTTATGAAAGGGAGGAGAGAAAGAGAGGGGGGATTGAAGAGTACCCCTGTGTGGTTAGTGCGACCCGACTTCCAGAATACTGCTGATATATGTCCGTCTTGTTGATTCAAAGAGAGGAGGGTTTGGGGGAGCCTCCTGGGAATGGAGGGGGAGGCAATTGGTGTTCTGAGCTCTATGACTGTACTAGGTTTTTAATCATGAATTTGTGGAGGTGACAAACAAGGGGAGTGTCCAGGGCCCTCTTCAGTGGCTCCGCGGTGTGAAGGAGGTTATATTGGGGAGCTCGGGAGAGAGCAACTGAGAGCCCTTGTGATGCTTAGCGGAGGAGTTGCCAAGCCCAGAGCCTCTGGGATTAGAAGCAGTGGAACTCCAAGCATTCCATATAATCTATTATTGGTTGCCACACTTTGTGAAGCACTCATCTGAGTGGGTCAGTGCATGGGTGATCTTTTCCATGGCGAGCACTTGCCACATTTTGTGAAACCAATGGAATCTTAGATGGCGATTCTGTTTTTTTTTAACCAAGTGCTATGAGTTGCCTAGTGCCTCCTAGCATGTGGAAGAGGAGTGTCTTGTCTTGCTGCATGACGCCTTTCATGGTGGAGGGCAAGATGTCAAAGAATGTGGTAAGGGGGATGGCCAGTATGGGATATCCAAGTGTGCTTCTAATGTGTTCAAGAAGCTTATTCCAGTGTGTCTGGATGATAGCGCAGTCCCACCAAATGTGTAAGGTTCCCTCGGCCCCACCACATCTCAGGCAAAGTGCTGAGGCATTCAGGTACATTGTGTGAAGGTGGGCCCAGGAAAGTTACCACTGGAGCATGAGTTTGCAGGTGGATTCTTGTTGATTAATGCTGCCCAGTTTTTTGGGACTGTCTGCCATAGTGAATCCCAAGCTAGAGTCTCAATCTGTTCCCCCTAGGGCATGGTCCCAAAAAGATTGAAAGTTCTGTATGTCTGAGATATCAGCCCTTTGTTACCCGAGAAAGACCTTAATAAAATCTTAAATGGTGTCAGTTTGCGCATTGCATCCCCTGCATCAGCTGGATGAAGCGCCCAATGAAGAAAAAGTATTTTAGCTGTCTCAAACTGTCAGATTTACTGAATCTGAGGGTTTGCAAATGTGAAAACACTTTGTACATCAGGCCCTTAATTTGCAAAACAATAAGTCGCATTGCCCAAAGATTTGCTCAGAAGCTTACGGACGGCGTTATTGAAGGTTGATGTGCCAAATATCAAGGCTGCATGGCCTTAATTCCACCACATACCTCTTTAATGTACCATCAGACCTCTGCTTATTTATCTCACTTTCATAGGTTCTTTTTCGTTCCTGCTTTCTGCCTTTGTTACTGTTGTTCTGCCTTTCTCTTCCTCCTTCATTCCCCCTTATGTGTTTTTATCTCTCTTACTTTGGATCAAAGGGGGTGATTAGGATGGCGGGCGGATCGCCATCGCCGGTGGTGGCAATGCTCCCGCCATCCCAACCCGAATTACCCCCTGCCATATTATAATGGCGGGGGTATCGCGGCGGACGCAAAGTGTGTCCGCCGCTTTTCCGCCGGTCGGCAATCGTTCCGATTGCCGGCTGGGCGGAGCTGGGGCTTAATATGGTGGCGGTGCCTAGCAGGCACCGCCATCCATATTAAGATGTATGGTTTTGAAAGCCTTTCCATGGCGGCGATGCCGCCATGGAAAGGCTGGCGGAGACTGCTTTGGGGGCCCGTTGCGGGCCCCGGGGCGGGGTGGTGGGGGGCTGCACTTGGGGGTACCTATGGTACCCCCCACATTGCCATGCACAAGGTGGCAGGCACCGCACGGTGCCTGCCACGTTGTGCACGGCAATGCACAACATGGCACTTTGGCATTGCGGCGGGTGCTGCTTACAGCAGCTCCCGCCGCAATGTACAGTATGCGGAATGCGACCGCCAGGGTGGCGGTCGCATCCTAATTAGCGGTGCGGGACCGCCGCACGTCTGGCGGCCGGTCCCAGCACCGCTAGGGTGACGGGCGGACTAAAGTCCGCCCGCCATCCTAATAACCCCCAAAGTTAGTTGATGAAAATTAATTGCTGATCTTCAAACATAAGTGTTGTGAGCTCCACCTGAAACCACCAGCTCAAACTAAGCATTGCTTACATATAAATCTGGGAAGAAGGCTGTTTACTCGATCTCTGTGCCTAAAGCGTTTCTTACCTTTCCATCTTTCCATCTTTTTCTATATAACCTGCTTCCTCTTGAGAACTTCTGAACATGTCAAGCAAGAACCCTCTGTCTGGGTCTGCTGAATGTACCCAAGAGGAGACAAGAAGGGAAGGGGGCACAAATATGACATGGATGAGGATGACTAGTGCTCAGAGTAATGAAGATTACTGGAAAGTAATTGGAACATTACCCCTTTGTCCTTCTTCTTCCTCCCACTGCAACCCACATGAGGATGTTTCATGCCTCGATCAACTGCAGGCATTAAAAAGGACAGTAGTAATCAGCATGCCATGCTCACCAAGCAAGGCTTCAGTAACAGCAAGTTACAAAGAAAAAGCAACCATGCAACACTCCAGAACCCAACAATCCTCTTCTGAGCACCACAAATCTAGATGATAATGGGGCATAAAGATATGGGTGTGAGCCTATGTCGCAGCCTTACAAATCTCAACTAAAGGAACCCCACTAGATTGAGCCCAAAAGGTTGTAATTCCCTCACTGAAGTGACCCTTAACACCCACCAGAACAGGCTACCCTAAAGGACACAAGGGCTTGTGAAATAGCCAATCAAACCCATTGGCTCAGAGTGTCCATGGAAGTATTCTCCTTCTTAAAAATCAT
This sequence comes from Calotriton arnoldi, assembly GCA_963921515.1. NCBI lineage: Eukaryota > Metazoa > Chordata > Amphibia > Caudata > Salamandridae > Calotriton > Calotriton arnoldi. Next base: position 378,456 of record CAWUFW010011831.1, read on the forward strand.
GCACGAGAAGACAAACTGGGTTTTGGAATTTTCTTAATCTGAGCCAAATAAATGAGAAACATTCTGCAGACATCAAGGGAGAGGTTTAGCCCAACATCAACCCCTGGATCAAAAACAAATCAGAAAATTAATTGAGAGAAAGTAAGAAAGGATTTTGGGAGTCAACTAAGGAGTAAGGCACAAGACCACCTTATCAGTAAAGAAAAAAGGTAAGGGGTGGTGATCAGCAGGGAACTCAACTCACCTAATCGCCTGTTGGAGATGATAGTCACAAACCTTTGCTGACAATCAAATATAGGAAGTCTATGTTCAGAGGTTCAAAGTAAGAACCCTTCAAATACTGCAACACTGTACGGAGATCCCAGATAGGGAGGTCGGCAGGACCACCGGCTTTCTGGGATGGAAACAGCTTTGATATATTCATTCAAGAGCTATATATTACACCAAGCATCAGAACTGTGGATCACAATGCACCCAACGTGGAGGCTGCCGATCCCTTTAAGAATCCGTCCCTAGAGAAGTCAGGAAACTGCAAAGGGTAATACATTCTCCGATAGAATCAACACTCAAAATGTTGAAAGAGCTTAACATAACAAGATTACAGATGGTTGTTTTGAAGCCGGAACACCGATAGCTACTCCCCAGGAGCAACCTTTCTGTTGCAAACTTATTCATTCAGCCTCTAACCTATATGATGAAGTTGGAGGGGACAATGCGGGGAAGAAACTGGATTGAAGAAGGCAGAAGAGAAAGGTGGTAAGAAGCACCAACTGCTATTTGAAATATAACCAGGAACCAAGGATTATGATGCCAATAAGAGGGACAATATCACTGTCTCTACCTTCCCCAAAAATCCTTGAGTGCCTTCAACCGGAAGGAGGTGGGGAGAAAGTCATAATGCATACTCTAGGCTGAGGGAAGGCTGAGGGTGCCCACCTTCAAATTTCCAGATGCCAGGTCTCCATGCAAAAGAGAGGAAAAAGAGTGCGGCTCAAAGAGGCAAAATTATCCAATCAGAGTATGCCGAATCACTGTTGTGGGAGATCATCTTGAAGGCTGCGGAGAGATTGAGCAGGATGTCAGGTGCTGTTTCTCCTTGGTCCAGGATGGTTCAAATGTCATCTGTTGCTTCTATGAGTGCAGTTTTGGCACTGTGGTTCTTTCTCCATCTCCTCCTCTCTTCTTGAATTACGCAAGAAGCTGAAAATGGGGCTTTTCAATTACCCAACGTACCACAGGAAGGGCTAGGCACACACCTGCTCAGCACCAGGATATCCCCGCGTGCAATAGTGCACTTTACAAATGCACATAACATTACAAGTTAGACAAAATAGGGTAAACATCATTAACCCGAATTAGGTATATAAACACGAGATAAATATGTCTTATTCCTAGCTTTGTACTTTGCACAGGGATTTGAATTTAGCCCTGTTCTTGTAATGAGGGCCTTTGTCTCCTTGCCTCTGGAAGAAACACATGCCACAGGCAGTTTAAAACAGGGCCCTGATGAAGAGTCTGTCCTCAGCTGGGATCATACGTGACTTAGTAATATTTAACAAGAACCCAAGCTTCCTCAGGCTACAGCAACTTTTCTTTGTATCAGACTCAACCATATGGAATAAATGGAGCAGAAATTAGAGAGTCATCAAGAGAGCAAAAAAATAGACCCCCTGCCAGCTTGTTGGGTAGTTAAATAAAGGAAAAAAAAAGAGGGGGGTCATTACGATGGCGGTGAACCCGCCACGGACAGGCTGTCAGTGGCGGGTTTACCATCGTGAGGCCATTTCCCACCCGCCAGATTTTGATGGCGGGCGGTGTGCTGGCGGGCGGAAAGTCCGACCGCCATGGGTCCGACAGTAGCAATCATTCCGATTGCCTGTTGGCCCGCTCCGCATCCCCAGAATGGTGGCGGTAACTACCAGGCACCGCCATAGGGATTAGGATGGTCCATCCCCGCTAGCCCTTCCATGGCGGTTCACCTGCCATGGAAAGGCTGGCGGGGATGGACTTTGGGGGCCTGTTGGCTCCCCTTAAGCAGGGGCACTCCAGGTTTGTACTTGGGGGGGCACCTATGGTGCCCCCCTACATTTCCCTGCACCATGTGGCAAGCACCGCATTCTGTAAGGAAGCAGCAGGGACAGGCAACAATTGGTAAATGCATTAGGTTTTGCCTATGTTACTAATAATATTTTTTTCTTCTAAGTTTTAACTTGGTGAACAGTTGTGCATTATGGTATTCAGACAAAATATTGAGTTAGAAATGTCGACTTACACAAATATCGAGTTGTAAATATCGTGACACAGAAGTATCGACAGCAAGAATATTGTGGTCAAGAATATCGATTTTAAGGTAAGAAATATAGGGGCCCATTACGATACCCGGCGTAAATAAATCCGCCAGGCATGGAAGCGGCAAAAATCCGCCCGCACACACCGCCTGAACACCGACCACGCCATTACGATTTCACAAACCGAAAACCGCCATCGGCGGAAAAAGCACACAAAATACCGCCCGCCAACGTCCGAGTCGGAGTCAAACCGCCCGCCACGGACGGAGACACGCACGACAACACAAAACCGCCCGCCCTCACGGCCGACACACCGCACGTGAAATTACAATCGCACCGACATGAGCGCGGAAAACCACAAATATACCGCCCGCCAGCGCAAACAACGCCGATGAGAATCGACACGGCAGAAGCCATGGCGCCAACGTACCTGCACAGAAACCATCCGCACACAAAACCAATAGCACACAACATGGCCAACAAGTCCACACAGCAAGGCACGCACAAATACACAAGCACAGTACACATCCCGAAAACACCCCCCGGACAAACAAAAAATACAAAGGCCAGAACCCCAGACACAACACACCTGAAAACAACAGACCATGAGGACACACCCACATAGGTGAGTACAAAAGCAGCACTCCCACAGACCACAACCCCTTGCTACATTGCAAACCAGAGAGGAGAGGAGAGGACACAGTGACACAGCAAGGACAGCAGCACACCACAGAAACGCACACATCACAACCACCACCACCACCACCACCACCACCAAACACCGGCACCACAAACCCCTGCACATTACACAACACACACCGCACCAGCACCACAAACACCATGGCACCACAAAGAATGCCCAAGTTCACGCCCATGGAGCTGACGGTCATGGTCGACGAGATCATCAAGGTGTACCCACAAATCTATGGGAACATGGTCCAGCACACACCACTAGCCACCAGAAACAGAATGTGGAACCGGATCGTAGACCAGGTCAATGCAGTCGGGACCCTGCCCAGGAACAGAGTAGAAATTAACAAACGTTGGAATGACGTAAAGAGCCTGGTCAAGAAGAAGGAGGGCAAAAACAGAGAGCTGGCTGCCGTCACTGGCGGAGGGAATCCCGCGCTCTTTAAGACCTTCAAAGCGTGGGAGGAGAAGGTGCGAGTCGTAATACATCCGGAGATCCTCGCCGGATTAGCAGGGGGAGTGGAGGCTGGTAAGTACAAACTAATGTATACCAGCACACCGCTATGTACTCACATGCGCAACTACCATGCCACAGCTCCCAGGGACAAACACCCCCATGTCCAGCACACAATACACAACACATCACACACACATGCAACAGACACCACCACACACAGCCCAAACCGAACAACTGTAAGATGCGTGGGGACATGTGTACACTAAGCCAGCCACGTAACCACCAACAGGTCCCCAAATATGCCAGAAGCGCCACAACGAGCACCCACCACACCCATGTGTCCGCCACAGCTGCACTAACCGACAAGTAACAGGTAAGTGGCAGGAACACAAAGTGCAGTGGGTGGGAGGGTGGACAGCCCAAGTACAACACACACCAGGCCCCAGTCCCACAGCACAGCAAGGAGGAGCATCCCCCACACCCCACAGCCACGTGTCAGCCACCGCAGTGCACAACGACAGCCGAAAGGCAGACATCACGGTCCACAGCAATCGGTGTCAGTGGGTGTCCAGCCACCCCCACGACCCACAACCCTCCCCCACCCCCACAGACCTGCAACATGGAGCACCCCCGCTTAGAGCCATGTGGCATCCAGTACAGTGCACGCACGAACAACTTGCAGGTGGGAAACTGGACAGGGCTGGATTACTGGAGGCATGAGGACCATAACACGACCAACACATGGGACATGTCACGTAGCAGACGAACACGCAGCACCGCCCAACGTCATGAACAAGTGAACAATGTGCACACGGACATGAACAACAGACTCACACCCCACATGACCCATCACAGACATAGCAACACCCAAGGAGCCACGTCTGCATGCACAAGCCACACTGAATATAGTCCCACACGGCAGCCACTGTGCAACTCATCACACACAACCGAAACACCATTGAAGTCCTGTCCATGTAGCCCCTACTGCCTGTCAACCACACACCCCACAACTACGCCTATGTAAGACAAACAACACTAGACGCAACAGAGCGGAACAACATAAATGCACACGAACACCACTGAACCCATCAAACTCACAGACACACCATGCACATACAACATACCATCCATCCCATCCGTCAGCCCCAGTCTCATGAAAGGCATGTCATCCGCACAGCTGCCACACATACAGCAGTCACGCTAAGACACATGCCCATGACCAACCATGTGCCAGAAGTCAATTAAGCGCACGACACACTGTGAGCAACAACACACAACATGGGCCACACCCCCCGAGCACTGCAGTGATGCACATGGCACAGGGCAGCACGCACACCAAGGAGATGGGACAACTGCAATACGTTGGCTGGCACACAACTATCACTCACTCATAACGATGCGTCCAATGCCATGTCCAGTAATCACAACAGACAGCAAATATGCAGGCCATGTCAAGCATGCACACACCTCAAACCATGCACTGTCATGCTGCCACAACACATGTCACGTTCAGCACCCATGGCTCACAGCATGTACCCCAAAAGCATATCCCCTCCCAAATGCGAATCTGGGGCATGGCCCCCATGTTGCCATATGCGTTCCTAAGCGTTCCATTTGAACCCCAAAAGCATATCCCCTCCCAAATGCGAATCTGGGGCATGGCCCCCATGTTGCCATATGCGTTCCTAAGCGTTCCATTTGAACCCCAAAAGCATATCCCCTCCCAAATGCGAATCTGGGGCATGGCCCCCATGTTGCCATATGCGTTCCTAAGCGTCCCATCTGAACACCAAAAGCAAAGTACAAACCAGACCCAGGATGGGCCAGGAGCCTGCATACACCAGAGTCACAATAAGTAGGGGCACAGCAACACACCCATCGGCATGGCCAATCCGTCCCATGCCACATGTGCACAGCACACAGTCCCATTGCCAAGCACACACAACTACAGATGCTACAGCCACACACACGCCTCCGGGAAACCCATGTACGAGATTGCACGAACTGTCAATGTCAGACGACAAATACATACTTCGCCAGGTGCAACACAATAACAAATCTCATTCACTCCACAGGTGACGAACTGCTGGATGCTGGGGATGGAGCCAGCAGCCAGCACAGCCAGCCTACAAGCCCCCAACGAGGACACACGGATCTGGAGGATCTGTCCTCCTCTTCGGACACGGACCACCAAGCAGGCCCATCTGGTGTGGCAGGGCCCAGCCGCTCCCCAGGACCCCTCCTACCCACCAACCCATCATCCAGGGCTTCTGAACATTCCCAGCCCCCTGCTGCCACTGTCGTTGCGGCCACACCCACGGTCATTGTGGCCACTACCACTGCCGCAACCGCCACCATCGCCGCACCGACCACCACCGCCGCCACCACCGCCACGTCTTCGCTGGCACCAGCCCCAGCGCAGGTGGTGGCCCGGCCGACTGGATCCACCCTGGGAGCCACAGCGAGGACCGTGGTGAGCAATGTGGCTAGTGGGCAGGGCCGGTGGCAGCAGGACTGGTAGGAGGAGCAGGGTCAGGGAAACGCCAGCCTCCCCTGGGAGCCATGCCCTGCCTCACATGGCCAGAGTCCTTGGGGCCTATGAAGAGGCCCAAGGACAATGGGTCCGGTCTGCTTCAGACACGCGTGAGGTGCTGGGGGTGCTGAGGTCCATGGACGCCCGTATGGGCCAAATCGTGGACCTCATGGGACAGCTGGTGGTGGCGGTGAGGTCACAGCCAGGGACAGCAGCTCCCCTCCGCCACCACCTGCCGGGGCGCAGGGTGGAGCAGCAGTGTCCAGTTCCCCTGCGTCCACAGCCAGTGAGCACACCTCAACCACCAGCATGTCGCAAGCAGGCACCCCCCTCGCAAACGTGGAAGGGGCCGTCCGAAGTGGAAACAGATCTCCCGGGAGGACTTCGCACGCTCCAAACGCAAGTGAGGCAGCCAGCCAGCCTTCCGCCAGCCTTCCTTGACCAGCCACTGCATTGACTTGGACTACGATCCCACTCCACACAGCCATCTGGATGGCATGTGTGTGTTGGACTATGGACATAGAACCAGTGGGTACACCCTGATCATCACGCAGCCATGACCGACAGCTCATTGTCACTGCACGCACCACTTTTGTCATCACCTTACACACAATCACATGTCACAGTTTGTAATAAATGCACCTTTTTCACTAACTGCTGTTTGTGCCCTGTGTTTTATTTGTACGGAATACAACGGCCACCTTGGGCAGAAAGGCACCTGATGCGTGGCATGGCAATTGAATCCGGAGGGCCTGTAGGGACCTAGGGGTGGGAGACAGAACAGGAGCACATTCAATGAGTGTGTCACACACCCATCACACAGTACATGTCAACAACTACAAGCAATGTACACACATTGCACAGAGCAATAGGGCACAATGCCACAGCCACCAACAGTGGCATACTACCCTGGCCATGGAGCGTTGACACACAGCACGCAGTGAACAAACGGCCACCCTGACACAGCACACACACACCTGCACAGATACAGCCACATCAGCCGTCGTACATGGACACTCACCGTCAAGTGAAGTAGCGGGCGATGAGCTGCTGCCGCACATTACCAGCTTCCTCCTCTCCGCTGTCCTCCTCACTTGAGCTGTCCTGGTCTGCGGGCTGGGGCCCTGGTTGATCTCCGTCATCCACGATGAGGGGGATCTGCTTCCGAATGGCCAGATTGTGCAGCATGCAGCACGCCACCACTATCCGGCACACCTTCTGTGGGGAGTACGCCAGCGCACCCTCGGTGCGGTCCAGGCACCTGAACCTGGACTTGAGGAGGCCAAAGGTACGCTCGACCACACGTCTGGTCCTCCCATGTGCCTCATTGTAGCGATCGTCTGCTGGGGTGCGAGGATTCCTCAATGGACTGAGCAGCCATGCCCCATTCGGATACGCAGAGTCACCTGGGTGTGAGGGACACAGAGAACCGTTGCTAATCCAACTGGACAGGGGACAGCATCGCACAGCCAGCACGCTACACCACTCCACATACTCACCGACAATACAGGCACGATCCTGTTGCATATTGGACATCAGTCGTGGCAAGATGCTGTTGCGCATTATGTGTGCGTCATGGGCCGAGCCTGGGAACTTTGCACACACGTGGGTGATCACCATGTCCGCAAGGCACACCACTTGCACATTCAGGGAGTGCGTGTGCTTCCTGTTGCGGTACAGGTGCTCAGTGGCCTGTGGTGGAACAAGGCCGACATGTGTGCAGTCAATGGCTCCAACGACGTGTGGGATTCTGCCAAGGGCATAGAATGCACCCTTCACTGCCGCCAATTCACGAGCCCTGGGGAAGCGGATGTACCTGTTCCGGTACAGCATCATGGCTGCCAGTACATCCCTCAGCACCTTGCTGAACATGGGCTGGGACATCCCTCCTCCAATGCCCACTGTGTGCTGGAATGACCCAGTGGCGAAGAAATGCATGGCGGCCATCACCTTAGCCGTGGGGGTGACAGCAGTCGGATACACCCTGCGGGGACGGAGATGGGGTTCTAACATGGCACACAGTCGATGCAGGGTTGGCCTGTCCAGCCGAAACTTCCTAATAACCTCTGTATCATCCATGTCCGCCAGCAATTGGTATGGGCGGTCAATGTTCGGTCTCCGCCTAGGGACAATGGCAGAGGACACATGTCAATGCAACACGACACATAGCAATTTCGCATACACATCACTGACATGACTGAGCAAGCACATGAGCCACAGCCCAGCTGTCAAGCTGGGACGGCACGGCCACAATACACTTACACAGGTCTCCCAACAATGGCAATGGCTAGTGATACAAACCACTGCCATGTGCATGCACATGGGGATCTAGGCCCCAATGACTTGCGGGGCGTGCTGATGGGGACTGACTGCATATCCGTCAAGCGGCAACGCCACGGCAACATGAATGTCTGCTGAGCATGGAACTGCTTCCGCGGCTGGATGAGTATGGCACACGACGACAACGATGTGGGCACAGGCTGAGCGGCCAAAACAAGTGGGACCTGTGGCACGAGGGGATATGAGACAGTAGTAGGTGTCAGCACTGCACCCTATGTACAGCACTGTACGGATCACACCTCCCGAAACATTGACAGGTGTCCACATTGACAGCCCCATGCCAAGACGGCTGTGTGCTTGCAGTCACACGTCACAGGTGAGAGGTTACATTGCACGTGCCAGGTGGCAGACGTACATAGTGGGAGCTGGCATGTGTGTGCATGTGTCTCCTGTTCAGGTTCCACCAGATGGGCGCTGACTCTGTACTGACCATTGGACACAGCATGTTCCGTGGAAGGCTTGTGTGTGTGGGATGGTGGCACTGGATGTGCCTCCGTTGGGTGGGGGGCCATGCACAGGGCGGGTACGTCGATGATTGCGCATTGTTGGTCACGGTGGGTGCACCAACTAAGATGTGTTGCCCTGTGTTCAATTCCTATGTCCGCATGATGATGGACTGTAGATGTGGGCAGACTACACATTGGTCGATGTGCTGTCTATATGCATGTGCCTTCACACCAGGCACAGCTGCCCCTGCACATGTGACTCCTGCTGGACTCGCTGCTGGGTCTGTGGAGCTGATGCACCTTCTGCGCGTGGGGCGGACAGCTCTCCTCACTTCCCTCATTGCGCATGTCATGACTTTGCCGCAGGTGACATGGATCATGGAGGGCCCACATGTACGCGTGGGTAGGCTACACATGATTGTACACTGGTCGCCACCCCCAGTCAGTGTTTCGAATGGGAAGGTTGTCGTGCTGGTGGTATGTTCGATGTGGCGGATGGGCGGGCCTAGGTGCGGGCTTACATTCCGGACATGGGGGTAGTTGGATTGGCGACTAGTTGCAGTACACACGGGACACGTCTCTTCCTTTCCACATCTGGGTCATCCCTTGTACTGACTGACAGTGATACAGTCATCTTCGCCCCAGCCCTCATGTCCTCCCCTCGCTCCCCCAATATGCATGCTCACCTGCGAGGCTAGCGCTTGCACAGGCAGCCCCAAGCTCGCACCAGAGAGGGCAAGGAGTGTATGTGTGGGTCCAGTTGCACGAGTGGGCTGTCTCAGGGTATGATGTGTTGCGGGACGCCGTCCACCTGCGTGGTGCCCCAAATGGAGACCCGGCCTGCATGGACTATGCATCACAGTCTTCGCCTTCCGGATCCGCCACCTGCGACACCCAGTGGCTGTGGCTGCCCTTGCGGCCAGGCCACGTCCGTCTGTGACTGATGGCCCACACATTCACTCTTTGGCCTCTCTGGGGAGGGCTCGGGGTGGTGGCGCACGCGCTTGCACTTAGTCGCAATGGCATGTGGCGTGGTTGGTATGATGGGCAATGGATGGGATGGTGCGAGCCACCTCCCGTGACGTCAGTGCTGCTCGTGCTGTGGTGCGTCCCCCTACACTTCCATGTGACTTGTGCCATGCTAGACGTTGAGGTTCTATTGCCTGCGTGATATGACCAGGAGGAGCGCGAGGAGACCTCTCACACACCATGCTCCACTGCCATCCCGTGCCCTGTATCGCCTGTGCGGATTGACTATGTTGGGGTTACACCTGGTCGACTGGGGCTGTGTGTGCCTTGTCAAGGGGCATGGCGGGCGCACAACAGGATCCAGCTTGTCCACAGAGGGTGGGCTGAGGTGCGCCTGGTACCGCTTTGTACGTGTGCCCGGCTGCTGTGCACACACGTGTTCACTCCCCCCGACAGGTGTCCTCTCACAATGCCCAGGGAAGCGGTGGTGTACTGTTCATGACCCCTCCCAACACGGCGTGCTCCAACTTGGCATGTGCGCATCTACCCGTCGCACCCACCCACCTGAGCACTGCGTCCATACGACTTCACACGACACATGTGTGTCTTCCACAGTAGTGCTACTCATTTGCGTTGACATCCAATACCAGTGGACTACATGGTCATGTCACGACTGCCGTGTACTTCACATACTCTCATCCTCTCTCATTCGTACTTGTGAAATGAGTCAGCGGAGACAGTTTTGGTTTCAAACATTATATTGAGTCTTCTGTCCTCTGTGATGCAGTATAGTGGACACTACTGGCAGCGGAATACATGTTGAGGATATACTGAGCATGATTGCAAATGGGATAGGGTGTGGGGTTACATGTGATTGGCTGTTGCATGTGGGATGTGGGCTTCAGAGTGACATCTGCTTGGCCAAGGCTGTGCTAATGTACATTTACGTATAGCTGCGGAGCTGCGGACTTTGACACAGACGGTATACATGTAGCCTACCAGACCGCTTGGCATCATGGGCACAGTCCATCTCAGTTCCATGTGACAGGTTTGCTGCGGTTGTTCCTCATGCACGCGTGCAAGTGAGATGACATCAGGGCATGTGCTTGCGTGCATGCAGCGGCGTGCCACTTGTTGTTGCACTGTGGTGGTTACTGGACATGTCACAGTCACTGGGGTCGTGTTGTTGTTGTATGCACTTGTCGTCCATGCAAAGGTCCTGGTATGGGATTCCCGGGCGGGGGTGGGAGGGGTGCAGCACCCACAGACTCCAGGCGACCTATTCATGTCCACTGAGCGGTGTGTGTGTCCATGTGCGCTGGATCCATGTCGTGTCCTGGTTGTTCGTGCAGTTCCGTCCATGTGGGTGCGATACACAGAGCCCATGCCACTGCCTCCCACGATGCATGCGGTGTTCCTGGATGTGATGGGGAACAGTGTGCATGTCCCGGTCATATCCGATGTCATGGCGATGTCGTTGATGGTGTGGTTACAGTTGCCGGTCGTTTGGTATGGCTGTTGTGGTGGTGACTGGCCAGTCCGTGCGGAAGCTAAGCATGGGTGCGGGGTTGGACATCATAGGTCACTCGGGGAACCTGCGTTGTGGTCCGACGAATTTACCGGTTGTCAGTTTTGCGATGCCGTCCAGCAGGGCTTCCATGTCATTGGTGGTGTACATGTTTGCCAGCCAATGTAGCGGATGGTGGCTGTCAAGGTGTTGTTCGTAAGTTGTCCCTTGGAGGACCATGATGGGGCATGCTGGGTGACATTCGATGTAGCTGTTCTCGATGATCCGTCGTGTGGAGGCACAGTGGTCCCATTTCAGTGCGGGTGCGATGTTGGCCACATACGCCATGCCCCCATAGGCAGAGCAGGCCCTGTCGTGTGCGTCCAGAGGGAGGAGTAGTGGTAGCAGGTCCGCCTTCAGACATGCCGGGTTGGAGAGGCATATCTCGACGGGATGCTGGTAGGGACACCTCCGACAGTAGAAGACGGGCATGACGCAGCTGAACAATGTGATGCGGTAAGTCAGTCGGTAACTTACGTTCAGCAGGGACAGGAGATCGCATCCCAATGTATGGAACAGGTTGGTTTTGTACAGCTTGAGCTGTTCGGCGTAGTTGGGTAGGTGTGTTGCGGTTGCCATTTCGCAGCGGTTCGTTGAGGTGGCGTGCTCCGGCTGTGTGTGCAGTCTGCAATGTGCACGCTCCGAGGTTGCTGTGAGCTCTGTGTAGTCGTAGGGAGACAGGACTTGTGTTCTGTTGGCTTGTTTGGAGGACACGGGCCCTCTTCCCACATGCTTCTCAGACAGTTCAAGGTCAGTGATGTGTGACTCCTTCCAATTAACTTGCATGTGGCCGACATGGGGGAGTGTTTTCTTCTTTCTTCCCCGTCCGTTGTGTGCTTCTGTGATATGCGCTATCTGCCCTGTGGTCGGTCTCCTCGGCATGCCTGTGTTGGTCTATTCTTGGACAATGGCTGTATTCACCGGCTTCTGTCGTAGGGCTGTGGTTTCGGAGTTGGAATGGAAGGTCATTCAGTGCTGTCTGCTCTCCCTTGTGTGGGCGGCAGGCTGCCTTTCCGCTCTGCGTTGGGCCTTGTGTGTGAATGTTATTCTTGGGCCACCTGTTGTCGGTCCCCGGGCTCTTTGGTGTTCCGTTTTATATGTCTTGTTCATATGTGCAGGGTGGTATGGGTGTTTCTGTGTGGTACTGGCGTTCCTCTTCCCGAAGGGGCCCTGCTTCTCCTAGTTGGTGTTGCCGCCGCTGTGTGCTACGCCATGTTTGTTACACTGGGGTGTGTCCTGCTGTTGCGTGTCTTCACTGACATGTGTGCGTCGGTTGTGTGGCGTTGGGTGTTGTCCGTGAATTGGGCGTTGGGGACATGTCTGTGGCCGGCCTGTCACGTGTCATGTGCGTTCGTGGTGGGGCTGATGTGTGTGCTGCTTGGTTGTGTCCCTGTGTCTGTGTGCGACGCATGCATGGCGCTGCGGTTGGCCTCTGCGTTGTGCGCATGTGTGGCGGCGTCATCGGCGCTTTGGGGCCGTGACGGGGTGGTTGGTTCCTAGTCCCAGGTGGTGTGTACACATGTGTTCTGCGATGTTACGATTTGGCCTGTGTGTCATATGTGGATGCGATGGTGGATGTGCAGTGTACACGCGCTGGTGGGGGGTTGTCCGCTTTTTCCGCCCTTGCACTGTGTGCGCTGTTTGCGTGCACTTGTTCTGTGTGTGCCTACCTGCGTCTCCGCGGTACGTTGCGTCCTTGGTGGTGCATCAGCAGAAGCATGGGGAGAGCCTGCAGTGCTGGATTCATGCTCGGGAGCCGCTTCTTCGTTGTCCGTGCTCGGCATCCGTGTTACCGCTTCGGTTTGTCGTACGGTATCTCTTGGCCATGGGAGCCGTTTGTTTGCGGCATCGTAATTTATACGCCGGGCGGGACGTGTTTCGTCGGACGGTGTGTGTCAGTTGAGCTGCGCCGCTACGTGTACGGGCGCACTTTGATGGCGGACGGTGTTGCTGGCTTGCCGGCGGTGTTTGGCCTACTTTTCGCATCGTAATTGGACGGGCGTGTGGACTGCTGCGTGCCGGCGGTAACTGGTGGTTTTTGCATCCGCCAGCACGGCGGTGGTGCTTCCGCCCGCCATCGTAATGTGCCCCATAGTTTTTAAAAATATAGAAGTCATTAATATCGTTTGCAAAAATATAGTTGTTTAAAATATTGATTTTTTAATTAGTGTTATGTATTTTAGTATATATTTTAAATGTATGTGATGTATTTTTTGGTATAAGTATTGTTTATGTTTTTTAATATAAGTGTTACATTTTTAGTAGTTATCAATTTTATTTTAATAAAATTGTGCGCTTTTTAGTTCAATAGCGGGTTGTGGGTTATAGGGGTAGGGTGGGAAGTAATTTAAATATAATAAATTAATGATTATTTTTTATGTATTAATATTTATTTAATTGAGATTAATTGGTTGTTAATTAGTATTAATTAATTAATTGGTGATTAATTATGGTCATTGCGTAATTTGTTTTAGGTGCGGGATGTGGGGTTTATAGGGGTAAAGGGTGGCAAGTAATTTATTTTTAACTATTAATAATTATTTGTTAATTAATATTAATTAATTAATTGAAAATTAAATATGGAAATTGTGTAATTAATTTTAGGTGTGGGTTGTGAGGTTTATAGGGGTAACGGGTGGGAAGCAATTTATGTTTAATTAGTTACTAATTAGTTGATAATTCATATTAATTAATTGAAAATTAAATATGGGAATTGTGTAATTAATTTTTGGTGTGGGTTGTGGGGTCTATAGGGGTAAAGGGTGGGAAGTAATTTATGTTTAATTGATTAAAAGTTGATCATTAATATTAAATAACTAATTGATAATTAATTAGGGTAATTGTTTATTTTTTGGTGTGTGGGTTTTTACAGTTTAATTTTAGCTGTGGGTTATGGGGATTATAGTGGTAAAATGTGGGAGTTAATTTTCATGTGTTTTAATTTGTTTTTTAATTAATAATATTTCTTTAATTGATAATTCATTCTGTTAATTATGGAAGTACATTTTGTTTCTAATTTTAGATGTGGGTTGTGAATTGTGTGGTGTTATAGGGTAGGAAATAAAAAACTAAATTTATGTAATAATTAATGTTTTTGTTTCTAAATAATTTCTAATTAAAAATATATATTTGTTTGAAGATTATTTTTTATTTTATTTAATATAATATTTGTAGGTATTTGTCATATGGATTTAACATTATAATATGTTTTTAATTTTTAATATTAAATATATTTGTATTTTGATTTTTAACATATTTGATATTTTTTATTTATTTTGTTTTTTAAATATGTTTTTGTTGTTGTTGATATTTTGTTTGTTTTTAATTTTGAACTGACTGGAGTAGGAATATTAATTTTTACCCCTCCGCAATCCAACACTTTCCCTACTGTTGCACTGACTGGAGCTGGAATAGTAAATTGTATCCCTCCGCTATCCAATACTTTCCCTACTGTTGCACTCACTGGAGTGGGAATAGTAATATTTACCCCTCCGCAGTCCAACACTTTCCCTATTGTTGCATTCACTGGAGTGGGAATAGTAATTTTTACCCCTCCGCTATCCAACACTTTCCCTACTGTTGCACTCATTGGAGTGGGAATAGTATTTTCTACCCTTGCACTATCCAACACTTTGCCTACTGTTGCACTGACTGGAGTGGGAATAGTAAATTTTAACCCTCCACTATCCAACACTTTCCCTACTGTTGTACTCACTGGAGTGGGAAAAGTAATTTTTACCCCTCCGCTATCCAACACTTTCCCTACAGTCGCAAGGACTGGAATGGAAAATTTAAGGTTAAAGATTTTTAAATAGTTTAATGTTTTAATTTATAATAGAATGTTTTTGTTTTTGGTTTTAGATTTTACGTTATTGGTATATGTATATATATATATATATATATATATATATATATATATATATATATATGTATATATATATATATATATATACACGAGTAGAGTCAGTTTTGTGATATTAGTTCTCAGGTTATTTTCTTTGTGAAGGTAGATAGTAGTGGGTGGATGGGAGAGTATAACAGGGATATTCAATTATTATTGATCCCAAACCTGGAAGCTTCCTCCATGGAGCTCCACCTCGGACGCCGTCTTGAGACAGATACCTCTATATAGGGCCTAAAGTACATTTTTGCAAAAGGAAAGGAAATTGCGAACTGACCTATGTATTAATAGGTTGGTTCACAAAATTCAGAATTGTAGTGGGACGCAGTTCGACCTTCCTCATTAATAGGCTTGATGCAGGTTGCAAATTGCGACCCACTACGATTGGCTAGAGTCACTGGCATGGTGACCTGCCGGGGTCAGCAGACCACAATGTCTCTGATTGCTTTTAAATAGAGTAATGTATTTTTTTTAAATGGAACTAGAAAACGGGACATGTTTAAAAAAGAAATGAAAAGCTAAACAAATCTTTTTAGGAGTAGGTCCTAGGCACCACTGCCTATTCCTAAAATATGTTTTTGTCAAAATTCTCAAAGGGGAGAAGGACCCCTGGGGACTCCTTCCCGTTTGCGAATAGCTTGCCAGCAATTTTGACTTGGTGGCAAACCAGATTTTAGTCGCAAAACATCAATATATACTTTAAGAAATTAGTATTTGAAATGGGCACCCTTAACACACTCCTTCCATAAAGCGATTGCTTAATGTTTACTTAACCCATTAACAATTTGGAAAACCTTTTTCAAATCATTCATTGGGTTTTGACATTACAAAAATTATTTTTTTCTCAGAAATATTTTTATTGTGTTTCAGAAAACATGCATACAGTAAACAATAAGCAATAAACTACCAAACCTCCTGCACAATGAGACAGAGGGCAGTGGGCCACCCGCTTAAACAGGTGTGTGACTGTGCCAATCTGGAACGCCTGGCAGCTGTCTTAAACCGCTATAAACAATCACAACAAAAATTGTAGAGAATTGTAGTAGAAGAAAAAGGAATAACAACTGTTATGAAAGGGAGGAGAGAAAGAGAGGGGGATTGAAGAGTACCCCTGTGTGGTTAGTGCGACCCGACTTCCAGAATACTGCTGATATTTGTCCGTCTTGTTGATTCAAAGAGAGGAGGGTTTGGGGGAGCCTCCTGGGAATGGAGGGGGAGGCAATTGGTGTTCTGAGCTCTATGTCTGTATTAGGTTTTTAATCATGAATTTGTGGAGGTGACAAACAAGGGGAGTGTCAAGGGCCCTCTTCAGTGGCTCCGCGGTGTGAAGGAGGTTATATTGGGGAGCTCGGGAGAGAGCAACTGAGAGCCCTTGTGATGCTTAGCGGAGGAGTTGCCAAGCCCAGAGCCTCTGGGATTAGAAGCAGTGGAACTCCAAGCGTTCCATATAATCTATTATTGGTTGCCACACTTTGTGAAGCACTCATCTGAGTGGGTCAGTGCATGGGTGATCTTTTCCATGGCGAGCACTTGCCACATTTTGTGAAACCAATGGAATCTAAGATGGCGATTCTGTTTTTTTTTAACCAAGTGCTATGAGTGCCTAGTGCCTCCTAGCTTGTGGAAGAGGAGTATCTTGTCTTGCTGCATGACGCCTTTCATGGTGGAGGGCAAGATGTCAAAGAATGTGGTAAGGGGGATGGCCAGTATGGGATATCCAAGTGCGCTTCTAATGTGTTCAAGAAGCTTATTCCAGTGTGTCTGGATGATAGCGCAGTCCCACCAAATGTGTAAGGTTCCCTCGGCCCCACCACATCTCAGGCAAAGTGCTGAGGCATTCAGGTACATTGTGTGAAGGTGGGCCCAGGAAAGTTACCACTGGAGCATGAGTTTGCAGGTGGATTCTTGTTGATTAATGCTGCCCAGTTTTTTGGGACTGTCTGCCATAGTGAATCCCAAGCTAGAGTCTCAATCTGTTCCCCTAGGGCATGGTCCCAAAAAGATTGAAAGTTCTGTATGTCTGAGATATCAGCCCTTTGTTACCCGAGAAAGACCTTAATAAAATCTTAAATGGTGTCAGTTTGCACATCGCATCCCCTGCATCAGCTGGATGAAGCGCCCAATGAAGAAAAAGTATTTTAGCTGTCTCAAACTGTCAGATTTACTGAATCTGAGGGTTTGCAAATGTGAAAACACTTTGTACATCAGGCCCTTAATTTGCAAAACAATAAGTCCCAGGGCCCAAAGATTTGCTCAGAAGCTTACAGACGGCGTTATTGAAGGTTGATGTGCCAAATATCAAGGCTGCATGGCCTTAATTCCACCACATACCTCTTTAATGTACCATCAGACCTCTGCTTATTTATCTCACTTTCATAGGTTCTTTTTCGTTCCTGCTTTCTGCCTTTGTTACTGTTTTTCTGCCTTTCTCTTCCTCCTTCATTCCCCCTTATGTGTTTTTATCTCTCTTACTTTGGATCAAAGGGGGTGATTAGGATGGCGGGCGGATCGCCATCGCCGGTGGTGGCAATCCTCCCGCCATCCCAACCCGAATTACCCCCTGCCATATTATAATGGCGGGGGTATCGTGGCGGATGCAAAGTGCGTCCGCCGCTTTTCCGCCGGTCGGCAATCGTTCCGATTGCCGGCCGGGCGGAGCTGGGGCTTAATATGGTGGCGGTGCCTAGCAGGCACCGCCATCCATATTAAGATGTATGGTTTTGAAGCCTTTCCATGGTGGCGATGCCGCCATGGAAAGGCTGGCGGGGAATCGCTTTGGGGGCCCGTTGCGGGCCCCCCGGGGTGGGGTGGTGGGGGGGCTGCACTTGGGGGGTACCTATGGTACCCTCACATTGCCATGCACAAGGTGGCAGGCACCGCGCGGTGCCTGCCACATTGTGCACGGCAATGCACAACATGGCACTTTGGCATTGCGGCGGGTGCTGCTTACAGCAGCTCCCGCCGCAATGTACAGTATGCGGAATACGACCGCCAGGGTGGCGGTCGCATCCTAATTAGCGGTGCGGGACCGCCGCACGTCTGGCGGCTGGTCCCAGCACCGCTAGGGTTACGGGCGGACTTCCGCCCGCCATCCTAATAACCCCCAAAGTTAGTTGATGAAAATTAATTGCTGATCTTCAAACATAAGTGTTGTGAGCTCCACCTGAAACCACCAGCTCAAACTAAGCATTGCTTACATATAAATCTGGGAAGAAGGCTGTTTACTCGATCTCTGTGCCTAAAGCGTTTCTTACCTTTCCATAAAGTATTTAACAAAACATGCATCTTTTTCTATATAACCTGCTTCCTCTTGAGAACATCTCAAGCAAGAACCCTCAGTCTGGGTCTGCTGAAAGTACCCAAGAGGAGACAAGAAGGGAAGGGGGCACAAATATGACATGGATGAGGATGACTAGTGCTCAGAGTAATGAAGATTACTGGAAAGTAATTGGAACATTACCCCTTTGTCCTTCTTCCTCCCACTGCAGCCCACATGAGGATGTTTCATGCCTCGATCAACTGCAGGCATTAAAAAGGACAGTAGTAATCAGCATGCCATGCTCACCAAGCAAGGCTTCAGTAACAGCAAGTTACAAAGAAAAAGCAACCATGCAACACTCCAGAACCCTACAATCCTCTTCTGAGCACCATAAATCTAGATGATAATGGGGCATAAAGATATGGGTGTGAGCCTATGTCGCAGCCTTACAAATCTCAACTAAAGGAACCCCACTAGATTAAGCCCAAAAGGTTGTAATTCCCTCACTGAAGTGACCCTTAACACCCACCAGAACAGGCTACCCTAAAGGACACAAGGGCTTGTGAAATAGCCAATCAAACCCATTGGCTCAGAGTGTCCATGGAAGTATTCTCCTTCTTAAAAATCATGCCCGAGAAGACAAACTGTGTTTTGGAATTTTCTTAATCTGAGCCAAATAAATGAGAAACATTCTGCAGACATCAAGGGAGAGGTTTAGCCCAACATCAACCCCTGGATCAAAAACAAATCAGAAAATTAATTGAGAGAAAGTAAGAAAGGATTTTGGGAGTCAACTAAGGAGTAAGGCACAAGACCACCTTATCAGTAAAGAAAAAAGGTAAGGGGTGGTGATCAGCAGGGAACTCAACTCACCTAATCGCCTGTTGGAGATGATAGTCACAAACCTTTGCTGACAATCAAATATAGGAAGTCTGTGTTCAGAGGTTCAAAGTAAGAACCCTTCAAATACTGCAACACTGTACGGAGATCCCAGATAGGGAGGTCGGCAGGACCACCGGCTTTCTGGGATGGAAACAGCTTTGATATATTCATTCAAGAGCTATATATTACACCAAGCATCAGAACTGTGGATCACAATGCACCCAACGTGGAGGCTGCCGATCCCTTTAAGAATCCGCCCCTAGAGATGTCAGGAAACTGCAAAGGGTAATACATTCTCCGAAAGAATCAACACTCAAAATGTTGAAAGAGCTTAACATAACAAGATTACAGATGGTTGTTTTGAAGCCGGAACACCGATAGCTACTCCCCAGGAGCAACCTTTCTGTTGCAAACTTATTCATTCAGCCTCTAACCTATATGATGAAGTTGGAGGGGACAATGCGGGGAAGAAACTGGAGTGAAGAAGGCAGAAGAGAAAGGTAGTAAGAAGCACCAACTGCTATTTGAAATATAACCAGGAACCAAGGATTATGATGCCAATAAGAGGGACAATATCACTGTCTCTACCTTCCCCAAAAATCCTTGAGTGCCTTCAACCGGAGGGAGGTGGGGAGAAAGTCATAATGCATACTCTAGGCTGAGGGAAGGCTGAGGGTGCCCACCTTCAAATTTCCAGATGCCAGGTCTCCATGCAAAAGAGAGGAAAAAGAGTGCGGCTCAAAGAGGCAAAATGATCCAATCAGAGTATGGCGAATCACTGTTGTGGGAGATCATCTTGAAGGCTGCGGAGAGATTGAGCAGGATGTCAGGTGCTGTTTCTCCTTGGTCCAGGATGGTTCAAATGTCATCTGTTGCTTCTATGAGTGCAGTTTCGGCACTGTGGTTCTTTCTCCATCTCCTCCTCTCTTCTTGAATTACGCAAGAATCTGAAAATGGGGCTTTTCAATTACCCAACGTACCACAGGAAGGGCTAGGCACACACCTGCTCAGCACCAGGATATCCCCACAGTGCAATAGTGCACTTTACAAATGCACATAACATTACAAGTTAGACAAAATAGGGTAAACATCATAAACCCGAATTAGGTATATAAACACGAGATAAATATGTCTTATTCCAAGCTTTGTACTTTGCACAGGGATTTGAATTTAGCCCTGTTCTTGTAATGAGGGCCTTTGTCTCCTTGCCTCTGGAAGAAACACATGCCACAGGCAGTTTAAAACAGGGCCCTGATGAAGAGTCTGTCCTCAGCTGGGATCATATGTGACTTAGTAATATTTAACAAGAACCCAAGCTTCCTCAGGCTACAGCAACTTTTCTTTGTATCAGACTCAACCATATGGAATAAATGGAGCAGAAATTAGCCAGTCCTCAAGAGAGCAAAAAATAGACCCCCTGCCAGCTTGTTGGGTAGTTAAATAAAGGGAAAAAAGAGGGGGGTCATTACGATGGCGGTGAACTTGCCACGGACAGGCTGTCAGTGGCGGGTTTACCATCGTGAGGCCATTTCCCACCCGCCAGATTTTGATGGCGGGCGGTGTGCTGGCGGGCGGAAAGTCCGACTGCCACGGGTCCGACAGTAGCAATCATTCCGATTGCCTGTCGGCCCGCTCCTCATCCCCAGAATGGTGGCGGTAACTACCAGGCACCGCCATAGGGATTAGGATGGTCCATCCCCGCTAGCCTTTCCATGGCGGTTCACCTGCCATGGAAAGGCTGGCGGGGATGGACTTTGGGGGCCTGTTGGCTCCCCTTAAGCAGGGGCACTCCAGGTTTGTACTTGGGGGGGCACCTATGGTGCCCCCCTACATTTCCCTGCACCATGTGGCAAGCACCGCATTCTGCAAGGAAGCAGCAGGGACAGGCAACAATTGGTAAATGCATTAGGTTTTGCCTATGTTACTAATAATATTTTTTTTCTTCTAAGTTTTAACTTGGTGAACAGTTGTGCATTATGGTATTCAGACAAAATATTGAGTTAGAAATGTCGACTTACACAAATATCGAGTTGTAAATATCGTGACACAGAAGTATCGACAGCAAGAATATTGTGGTCAAGAATATCGATTTTAAGGTAAGAAATATAGGGGCCCATTAGGAAGGCGGGCGGAAGCACCACCGCCGTGCTGGCGGATGCAAAAAGCACCAGTTACCGTCCGCCCGCCACAGCACACACGCCCGCCCAATTAGGATGCGAAAAGACAGCCAAACACCGCCCGTACGCCAGCGACGCCGTCCGCCATCAAAGTGCGCCCGTTCACGGAGCGGCGCGGCCCAATGGAGACACAACGCCCGACGAAATCACGTACCGCCCGGCGTACAAATTACGATGCCAGAACCAAACAGTTCCCCCGGCTAAGAGACACCGCACGTGAAAGCAAGGCGGAAAACCGAACGCACAGTACGGATAGCAAAGAGGCGGACCCCCGAGCATGAATCCAGCACTGCAGGCCCTCCCCATGCTCTACCTGATGCAGCACCCAGGAGTCAACGCACCGCGGCGACGCAGGTAGGCAGACACACAACAGGGGCACGCAAACAGCGCACACAGTGCAAGGGCGGGAAAACTGTATATGGCCCCCCGACACCCCTGCGTGGACACGACACATCCACCACTGCACCCACACATGCGCACAATGCAGAGGCCAACGGCAGCGCAATGCATGCGCCGCACACAAACAACACAGGGTCACAACCAAACACCACACACACCAGCACCACCCAGAACGCACATGTCACGTGACAGCCCTGCCACAGTCATGTCCCCAACCGGCAATTCACTGTTGCCAACCTGACGTCACACAACTGACCCGAACATGTCAGTGACGTCACGCCACATTAGGACACACCCCTGTGTGCAAAACACGGCGAAGCACACAGCGGAGGCAACATCACCCATCAGAATATGGACCCCGTCGGGAAAAGGTACGCCAGTACCACACAGAAACACCGGTGCCACCCTGCACCCAATAACAAGACATGCAATACGTAACATCAAAGATACCGGGGACAGACAACAGGTGGGACCAATTATAACACAAGGCCCAACGTACAGCGGAAAAGCAGCCTGCTGCCCACACACGGGAGAGGAGACAGCACCGAATGACCTTCCATTCCCACTGTGAAACCACATCCCGACTAAACAAGCCGGAGAAAACAGTCATTGCACCAAACAAAGCCCAACACAGGCATGCAGAGGGAAGCGGCCACAGGGCAGATAGCGCATAACACCAAAGAACATTCAGAACGGAAAGAAGAAATGATAACACTCCCCATGTGGATCACATGCAAGTTATCTGGAAGGAGTCAGACACCACTGACCTTGACCATTCAGAGAAGCATGTGGGATGAGGGCCCGTGTCCTCCGCACAAGCCAACATAACACAAGTCCTGCCCCCTACGACCATTACAGAATTCCCAGCAACATCGGAGGTTGCACTCTGCAGACTGCACAGACAGCCGGAGCACGCCACCACAGCGCCCTGCAGCAAAATGGCACTTGCACCACACCTACCCAACTACGCCGGACAGATCAAGCTGTACAAACATAACCTGATACAGATATTGGGATGTGACAATCTGGCCTTGCTGAACGTAAGTTACCGACTAACTTACCGCATCGCATTGTTCAGCTGCGTCATCCCCGTCTTCTACTGTCGGAGGTGTCCCTTCTACTATCCTGTGGAGTTATGTCTCTCCAACCCGGCATGTCCAAGGGCGGACCTGCTACAACTATTCAACCCCTGGACGCCCACGACAGGGCCTGTTCAGCCTATGGGGGCATGGCGTATGTGGCGACTATCGGACCCACACTGCAATGGGACCACTGTGCCTCCACACGACGGATAATGGATTACAGTTACATCGAATGCCATCCAACATGTCCCATCATGCTCCTACAAGGGACAACTCACGACCAACACCTTGACAGCCACCATCCGCTACATTGGCTGGCAACCATGTCCACCACCAATGCCATGGAAGCCCTGCTGGAAGATATTGCATTCCTGACAACCTGTCAATTCGTTGGGCCCCTTCGCCAGACCCCCAATTGAGCAATGATGTCCCACACCGTACCCATGCTTGGCTTACGCACGGACTAGGCAGTTACCAGTACAACTACTACACCATGCAACCTGCAACTGACACCACAACAAAAACTACACTGCCATGACATCTGATACTATTTGGGAAATGCACCCTGTACCTCATCACATCCAGTAACTCTGCATGAACAGGGGGAGGCAGAGGCATGGGATTTGTGTATGGCAACCACATGGACAGAACTGCACGTACAACCATGCCATGATATGGATCCTGCGCCCATGAACATATGCACCGGTCAGTGGACAGCAATCGTCCTGCTGTAGTATGTGAGAGCTGCCACCACACCTCCCTCTGAACGTCCGTGCCAGGACCTTTGCATGGACACCAAGTGCATCCACCAACAACATGATCCCAGTGACTGTGACATGGCCAGTACCCACCACATCGCAACAACAAGTGGGACGCCTTTGCATGCATGTAAGCCCATGCCCTGATGTCACCTCCACGCACGTGTGTATGAGTAACCATAGCAGCAAACCTGTAACATGGAACTGAGATGCACTGTGCCCATGATGACAAGCGGACTGGTAGGCTAAATGTATACTGTCTGTGTCAGTCAGCAGCACCACAGTAATTAGCAAATGTACATTAGCACACCAACGGCTAAGCAGTTGGAACTCTGAAGCCCACATCCCACAGTCAACAACTAATCACTGTACCCCTACACCCTATGCTATGTGTAATCATGCTGAGTATATCCTCCACATGCACTTCGCTGCCAGTAGTGTTCACTATACTGCATCACAGAGGACATTAGTCCCAATACATGGCTTGAAGCAACAATGTGTCTCTGCTGATTCATTTCACAAGTACGAATGAGAGAGGATGAGAGTGTGTGAAGTACACGGCAGTCGTGAGATGACCATGTAGTCCACTGTCATTGGATGTCAACTTAAATGAGTAGCACAACTGTGGGAGACACACATGTGTCATGTGAAGCGGGAGTTACGCATGGCTCAGGTGGGTTGGTGTGACGGGTAGGTGCGCACATGCAATGTTGAAACACGCTGTGTTGGGAGGACTCAGGACCACTACATTGGCGCACTCCTGGGAATCTGTAAAGACCACCTGTCTGGTGACGAATGTGAACTCGTGTGTGCACAACAGGCGGGCACACGAACAATGCCGCATCAAGTGTAGACGTCAGCCCGCCCTCCGTGGACATGCCGGATACTGCTGCGCGTCCGCCAGGCCCTTGCCAAGGCACTCACATCCCCTGTCGACCTGGTGTATCCCCAACATTGTCCACTTGCACAGGCAATCCAGGGCACGGGATGGCAGTAGAGCATGGTGGGTGAGAGGTCATGGCGCGCTCATCCTTGTCACATCACGCAGGCAACACATCCACAATGTGTAGTATGGCACAAGTCAAATGGAAGTAGTGGGGGACGCACACATCACAAGCAGCAGTGATGTCACGGAAGGTGGCTCGCACCATCCCACCCATTGACAATACACCCACACACGTTACATGCCATTGCAACAGAGAAGCCAGCGCGTGCACAAGCAGCTCCAAGCTCGCCCCAGAGAGGCCAAAGAGTGAATGTGTGGGGCCATGAGCTCCAGTTGGACGCGGACTGGCCCGCTAGGGCAGCTACAGCCTCTGTGTGTTGCAGGTGGTGTATCCGGACTGCGGAGCCTGTCATGCATTGTCAATGTTGCCCGGGTCTCGAGTCAGGGCACCACGCATGTGGACGGCGTAACGCCACGAATTATACCGTGAGACAGACCACATGTACAACTGGACCCACACATACACTCCTTGGCCTCTCTGGGGCGAGCTTGGAGCTGCTTGTGCATGCGCTAGCTTCTCATGTGCAAATGCATATTGGTGTGAGCGAGGGGAGGCCATGAGGACAGTGTAAAAGATAACTGTTTGACTTTCAGTTAGTTTAAGGAATTCCCTGATGTGGTCAGAAAAAGACATGTCTCGTGTGTATTGCAACTAGTAGATAAGCCGATGACCTACCCATGTCTTGCATGTAGCCCCGCACCTAGCCCCGCACACTCGACACAGCAAAATGAGTACCAGCACCACATACTTCCCATTCGAAGCACTGACTGGGGGTGACAACCATTGAACAGCCTTGTGTAGTCCACCCACGCGTACATGTGGGCCCTCCATGAACCATGTCACCTGCGGCAAAGTGATGTCATGGGCAATGACGGAAGTGAGCAGAGCTGTCTGCCCCACGCACAGACGGTGCATCAGCTCAACAGACCCAGCACTGAGTGCAGCAGGGGTCACATGTGCAGGGGCAGTTGTGCCTGGTGTGAATGCACATGCACATAGACAGCACATCGAGCAATGTGTAGCCTGCCCACATCTACTGTCCATTGTCAGGCTGACCTAGAAAAAGATCACAAGGCAACACATCTGTGTGGGTGTACCCACTGTGACCAACACTGCGCAACCATCAGCGTACTCGCCCTGTGCATGGCCCACCCCGCAACGAAGGTCACATTCAGTGCCACTATCTCTCACACACATCCCTATCACGAGTCATGGTGTGTCCAATCGACAGTGCAGAGTAAGCGCTCATCCGGGGGTCCTGAACAGGAGACACATGTAACCCACTAGGCAGTCTGTGTCGGCACCTACTGGCATTGTGCAGTCAATGTGCAGGCCAGGCCTGCTGGGACTGAGAAGGGCAGCATGGCCCCAGCCTGACTTCCACACGACCAACAAGTGCACTGAGACCTGCATTGCCAATTGTCTGTGTCACTGGATGTCTGACATGAAGTTGCCATGTACCACCACTCGGGAGGGACAGACAGGTCAAAGCGCCCGAGAGCTCACATACCCATGCCACCTGCAGCCAGCATGGTGTGCAGTGCATGTCTGTACTCCACAGGCTCTGACTCATAGTGCTGAGGAGCAACGACATGTGTGTCCCCCACATGCACCCCCACACCCACTGCAGTTGTCTCTCACACACAACTTTCGCAAGGAATAGCCATGTGCAGTGTGCGTGGAGCACGGAATCCAGGTTCTCCAGCTCCTCGCTGGTGAGTGGACCTGGACATGTCCTCAGCGTCATCCACGTGTAGGTGTAGTGGTGGCAGCAGCAGCTGTCGTCGAGGGGTGCCAGGCTGCAGTGCCAGGTAGCTGTGGTTATGCCTGTCCCACTCACATACACATATTACCCCCTGGTGCCGTTTCAGTGGGTACAAGCTGCTGCGATTCGTGTACCATGTCTGGCAGCTTCAATTGCAGACGTTGGCCTGCTCCCAGCTGGCCATGGACGCCTACCTCCACAGTGGAACACGCAGGGTGCAACCGCGAGGGTCATTGGAGTTGGCCGTAAGGGCCTGGCCCATGCCGGGTACAGTCCGCTGATGCCATGTGCACCACACAGTATAATGTGCGCAATGCATCTGCAGGTGTGGCCATGATTTGCGTGTGGGTGCAGGTACACAATGGACAGGGCCACAACATGCTGTGTGCATAGGCAGGGACGGCCAGTGCTCAGCCTCCACATGTATGTAGGAACATCATCATGTACACATTGGCATGGGAGCATGGGATATGCATATGCACACACATGCCATCTTTCACTATGTACATCTGCCACTTGGCACGTGCAATGTTACGTGTCACTTGTGATGTGTAGTTGCAAGCACACAGCTGTCATAAGGTTTCTGCACATACACAGAGCTATGCACAGGAAAATGAGACCCCGGAATACAGTGGTTTGCCACCATATACCGTAGCACCCAAAAACCCCAACCCAACTAGCTTAGCATCCCATTAGCACCCAAGTACTAATGTTTGGACAACCCAGAACACGGTATCTTTATCTCAGGACTCACAGAAGCAAGAACACTCTTTCGTCACTCACTCGTACTTGTCCACAAGGTGCGTAGGAAGAGACACTGGATAGGTTAAAATGTTTATTCCAACTTACGTGCTCTAATGTACAGTACACGTGTCAGTACTAATAGCATAATGCATATGACTAATATAAGCAGCATGGTTACAATTCCATAGAATACAAACGGGGAAAGCATCTCAGAGCTCAGTGGATAAACGTTTAAATAACATTACCACCCTCCCCTTGCAGTAAGATAGTTTATTATAATAATAGAAGACCTCTGGGCTTTGACTAGCGAACCCCCATACCTCAGTCTCTAGATGCAGAATTACATCAGCAGGACATCATAGCTCTTCTCACTGAAAGGGATTTCTCCAAGTGTGTTTAAGCGCTCGTAAACCACAGTATTAAAAGCATATCAAATCCTTCATGGCAATTGCACATAATGTTATGTCTGGGTGCGCGAGACTGGCCATATCAGGAAGAACCAGAATACATTGTTATGTGACCTTGTACATGTTTGTGCAGACTGAGCCCAAAAAGGTGAACAACAGAAAATGCAGACAGTGCAAAAGAACTTGGCACGAGCAAAGGGCGAGGAAGGCCCGGCTCAGTGTAACGTGCGCAAAGAAAAGCAGCATGGCAGCCAGGCCTAGGCCAACATAACAAGGCAGGTAACAATCCACAAGACACCCTCCCCTGGACAGTCCGGCGGCCAGGACAGAGGCCCATCAGAGGAGAAAATTGACGTCGGAGCACAGGGAGCGCCCAAACGGCGAAGGGCAGGTCAATCCATGAAAGTGAAAGTGCAGAAAAAAGCCATACCCTCCAAGAGTTCATCATTGGAATCGTCAAAAAACATAGATGCCATCCAATCCATGAGTTCAAAAGAGCAGGAATGCTCCTCAGCAAAGGGAGCATCCAGAAGCAATGCGGGACAGCTTGCGTGATAATTGAAACAGCTTCGTTGTAGGAGATCCTGGGCAGCCGCCCAGATATCCCATTGCGCCAAAATCCCCAGTGCAGCCGCACGCGCCATACAGCCAGCAACGGAACAGTCCTGCTCATGGGCCTCTAAGGGACCCATCAACTGAACAAAATCCGGAACAGACAATGACGAATTGGAGAGGCAATAATCCAGAGTCCAGGTGAAAGGACAGCGGACACAAGTCATCACAGGTTGCACGCAAGTGAAATACGCAAAGCGAAATGAAAGAGTATATGACACACTCAGTGTCGCCAATGGCAAGACACCAAAACCGGCCAAAAGTCGCTCACGGAGCAGCTGGAGGCGTTCTGGATCGAGCAGGTCCCATCGGGGAGCAGCCATTGCGCAGAAAGCAAATTAAGAGCAAGACACCAGCCGCTAAAGCGAGGATCAATGGGAAACCGCCAAAGACACTGGAAAATATAGAATGTATGAAAGCCGGGATGACACCAAAAATAGTCTGGAAGGAGGACACCAAGCCCGACCCCACGACCTTAAAAAAGTGTACTAGGCCTTCAGTGTTAGATGCGTTAAAAATACGATGTATTAACTCCCCAAAATGTTGGGGGAGATTAGTGTTTAAAAGGGCCTGTATTTCACTGTGGGTACTCGCCACCTGGAGAATGAATGTCTCCCGGGCGGACGTGAGCATAACTTCCTCGTTTAATAATAGTGCCTTTATTCTGCTCAGTCTATTGAAATCTGCTTCCATGGTAGGGATGGAAGGCCAAATAGAGATATCAACCTTGCCATGAGGGGGAGGAAAAAGCACATTTTTGCAGCAGACAACCCTGTGCGAAACTGTTACAATGTAAGGAATGCCAGCTTGCAGGCCACAACAGTTTTCGTTATTTAAAAGTAAATAACTACCATTGGAAAGGAGAGTGAAAGTAGGTGAAATAACAGGAGCAGGAATACCTTTCAGCACACAAGCAAGATTAGGAGAGGAAACGCTACATGAGCCATGCAATTTAATGTGTTTACAAATAAGCGAATGACCTATAGTCGAGTCGCAGTACTCCCCGTGAGAAAGACTTCCTTGCCGTCCCGAAGGCATTTATACATGAAAGGCAAGGACCAGAGTTCATGCAGGAAAGCACTGCCCAATGGCCGGTAACGGCCCACAGGATAATGTTTCATGCACGAGTCAAATTCAAACAAGGAAAATGGTAAAGCTATAACCCCATGGACTAGCCATACAGCAGAATCGAGTTCTGCAACAGAGAACGGCAAAGGATCCACCTTTTCGATATGTAATAGAGTGTAAGTTGCATCCTTCATGGACATAAATTGCTGTTTGTCAGTTAAGTTAAAAGGTAGAAATAAGGCAGAGGTGTTCAAAAATTGCCAAGGCACTTTACCTAACTTGAGCGTTTGTAAAGTCCATGCAAACTGCATAACTGAGCGCAATTGATTCTGACCATGATATAACACAGAAACATCATCTTGTACAATATCAACAACAGAGGACACAATATTCTCTAAAGTGTAAATGCGAGAAGACAGGGTATTAATACTATTGTCTACAACAGCGAGCACCTTTTCCATATTTGCTTGATCTATTTCCCGAAGACGGGAAGCAGCTTCCATTTGTGATAGCTTCCAGAGTTCATTATATGTTTCATAAATGAATCTTTTAGGTCGGGGACCACGAGGTCCCAAAACAAAGTCGGACAGATCAATATTGCCTGTAAGGAGGGACAAATGTTGTTTAACAGAATCAAGGGACGAATGTTGCAGCCATTGTTTGCATAATTTACCAACAGAGTATGTAGTGACAGTACGGGCATCAGTAAACCTCGGATCAGGCCTATTCTGTGTGTAGCTAGCACCAGTATCATGAAAACGCATTTGACATGCATTAGATGATATAGGCCATACTAACCAGGGTGACTGAACCAGCTCAGAAACATTAAACGAATTATTTTGTAACATTGCCTGCAGGGACACGAGGGACAGATTGAATCGTGAGCTTTCATTTGGAAAACTCGACAGGGATGGTATTGATGGCGTATTCAATTGTTTAGTGGTTGCTAAGCCCCAACATGTAGTTTGATAGATGGAAGCATTTAGGAACATAATTTGGGTAGGGATGAGGCACGCACGATGCAACGCCTCGGTTCCCTGTACCTGCCATGGCTTGGAGCCCCAAATAGATTTTAAATCCACTGTATTATCCCAGTACTCATAACCACCCACAGCTAAGGCACTTAGAAAGGAACCTGAATAAAGCAATTTGGTGTGTGTTAACA
This sequence comes from Calotriton arnoldi, assembly GCA_963921515.1. Lineage (NCBI taxonomy): Eukaryota > Metazoa > Chordata > Amphibia > Caudata > Salamandridae > Calotriton > Calotriton arnoldi. The sequence goes on from CAWUFW010011831.1 coordinate 408,972, forward strand.
TAATTTTCTGAGTTGATGTGTTATTTAGTCTAAAATAATAGGATGCAGGGTTCGACCGATTAAAATCAGTGAAATAATTAAACTTATTTCGAAGAGTTTGAGAGCTACCTGGCAAGGGGTTTGGACAATGTTCCCATTGGGTATGGTTAACAGAACTACGCAGGGCACTGGGCTTATGGAGAAAATGATTACCCCAATGTTGGTAACAATACAAATCGGCATAATTAGCAGAATTCATATATAAATCTTCAGCATTAAAAGATGCATAATATTTTAAATCGGCAAACAATGCTTCAACGGCATGCACATCCCAATCATCAGAATGAATATTATTTTGTACTACATCACCCATTGAAACACGAAGGACATTAGGTACATTAATAATTTCCGTCGGACCATGGATTTGATAATTCACTGCATCCCATACGATGCCATCAGCAACTGGGAAGGCTGAAATGTTCACAAATGTGTGGTCACGCTTCATGATGTGAGACGAGGAATGAGGAGCCAAAGTTCCAGAAACATAGTCTACAGCAGAGCGTTCAGGTAAATAGTGACCATTGATTAGTAGAAAAAACACTGTGACAAAGCCAATGGACATGAACAAAAATATCAAGAAAAGTACCAACCAGAGGTATGTCCAGGGGGAATCAAAAAATTGTCTCTAAACCAGGATATAAAAATACTGAACTTGGATGGAACTTTTGAAGATGTGGAATCCGAATCAAAGGAATAACGAGTCGGGCTTAGTGGCGTTGTTGGTTGATGTGCCACCGATTCTGATGCAGGATATGTATACTCGTCCTCGTCGATATTGGTGGAGAGTTGGGGATCAATCGTAGTTTCAGGCAAATCAACCATCTCAATTACAGCATCAGCGATCGTTCGTGCAGATGGACTATGAACATATGTCCGATAAATGGCAGGACAAGAGACCGCTGGTGTGACACTATTCAGGATCGGCCAGGCGCTGTAGCTTGACATTTTCAACTGAGATGTATCTGTTCTCTTTGCGACCAGGAAGCGGTGGTAAAATGACTGTACGTGTTCCCTTCAGGCCAAGAACTGGAACCGGTGCACGAAAAGAGGGGCCAAATTCTTTTTTGTTTTCAACCTTCTCTCGAACCAGTTCTCCAACTTTCGGAAGCCAGCCGGCTACCGGAATCTGCAACGCAGGATCTGTGGCTGAAGGCAAATGTGTAGTTGCAAGTTTGTCTCGGGCTTCTTGTAAGTCCTGTAACATAGCAGAATGGTTATCTACATCAAACTTGGCGGATTGCGCCGCGATGTCTGGACCCTCAAGGTCAGGCACAAACATTCGTATGCCAAAGAGCATTTCGTATGGGGTCCGCCCACCCAGAGGTCTTCTAGGGAGATTATTAAGTGCACGCTGAACGGTATACAAATGGGCCAGCCAGTTCCTGCCAGTACCTAAAACCCTAGCTGTTAAGGATTGCTTTAAGTCACGGTTCATTCGTTCAACGATAGAGTTGCCCTCAGGCCTATACGGAGACGAAAATTTCACCCGCACCCCAAGCGAAGCCATTGCATCCTTGTAAGCCCTAGAGGCAAACGCTGGACCTTGGTCCGAATGGAAGGTGCCGCATGCGAAAATTCCCACAAAGACACGCAAATCCCTGATTACATTTCGGGCGTCAGCACTCCGTTGTGGCCAGACCCAGAGAAACCGTGTGCACGAGTCCACTGCCACTAAGATGTATTTATAAGCAGTATCTGATGAGAATGGACCGCAGTGATCCAAGTAAACACACCCAAAGGGTCTGTTAGCAATGCAGAGCGGTGTTTGTGGTGGACGTGTTACCGTGGAAGGCTTAATCTGTTGACAAACGTCGCAAGAAAGCACAAAAGCACGGGTGTCTTTATATAACCCACGCCACCAATAACGCTGCTGCAAGATGGAAACCGTAGCTGACACACCTGCATGAGCAGAAGCCATGCCTTCGTGTGCAGCTGATATCAAGGCACTCCTGCGGTCCGCGTTGGGGATCAGCCGATCTCCAACGTCAGGTATAGTTACATAAGGAACCTGATCGGGACTTAAGTTGTAAGAATACTTGGAAGGGAAACCTGTAGGGTAATTATCACCTTCCTTGGTTGCAGCAATAGCTGCTAAAATAACAGGGTCTATTTTAGACATGGACCTGGTAACCGCTGCTACTGAACACGTGACTACTGCTGAACGGGCAGCTTCATCTGCCAGATCGTTACCAATAGCGTGTGCGCCCACCCGCTGATGGCCTAAGGTGTGAACCACCTGTGTGAGGGGCAGACGTTGTTGCAATTCTGCCACTCGAACCCAAAGCATTTTATGCTTAATTGTGCTCCCTTTTGCGTCCTTGTAGTCGTTTTCGACCAGAAAAACAGATTGTCATTGTAAGATTGTACACAGTAAAAAGAATCACATACAATAAGAGTGGTCTCATCCTGTGAAGCGAACTCAAGTGCAAGTAGCAATGCATGCAGCTCGGCCAATTGTGCGGTACTGTCTCCAAGTGTGCGTGTGTGCACTACAGTGGATTTGAACTTGCCATCCACAAAGGATCCCGCAACAATAGCACATGCAGCAGAATAAGCGTGCTTGGACCCAGTGGCCGGTTGCGCCGAACCATCGGTGTAGATCACACATTTGTAATCCTCAAGCGGCAACAAAAACAGAGGAGGAGGATGAACAAATTCATACTGTAAGAACTCCTGAGTCTGAAGAGAAGAATCAAAAACAAAAGTGACGTCCGAAGACGTCAAAGATGTAGCCCATTGTATCCAACGGGGATGCATTGCTTTTGAGTTCGGTACACTTGCCTTTGTTACTGCCTCCAGGGCAGGACAGGGTGTTACCACCAGAATCCGCTTACCCTGTGCCAGTGCGCGTTCTTTTAGAATCGCCATTTGCACTGCAGTCAGAACTTTTTCAACAGATGTAAAGCGCAATTCAGCGGAAGTGTACAGATGTGACTTGTATGCGATAGGTACTGTATCACCTTCATTAAAGGTTAAATAGGTGAATCCCACCGCCCCGGAATTATTCTAATCACCAGGTTTGTGTGGTTATCACGAGTCAAAAGATATTTAGACTCCAAAAGGTCTGTCTGCAAAGACTGCAGAATTGAGGTATGCTCAGGCAGCCAGCAAGACCTTGAATAAGTAGGTTGTATCAAAGCATACAAAGGCTTGATACGCTGGGCATATTCGGGAATGTAAGTACGCCCGAAATTCAAGAAACCCAGCAAAGACTGAAGTTTCTTCAGAGTATTTGGGGGCACAAATGTGCACATTTTTCCAAGAAATGGGGGCTAAGCCCTTACCTTCGTTATTGAGCTCATAGCCCAAGAACAGAACAGTAAATTCAGCAATGTGTGACTTAGCAAAGTTAAATTTGTAACCCTGCTCCGCAAATTCAAGAATAATGCGGTCCACACGGGACAGATGCTGATATAACTCGTCGTCTGTCAGATAGATGTCATCAACGTACGAACATGCGTCTTGATCAATGTCATTTAACAAAGAAACAACACGGGCGGCGAATATACCCGGACTATTTTTATAGCCCATGGGTAATCGCCGGAACTGGAATAATTTACCACCGGATGTGAATGCGGTCCATTGACCACTCTCCGGGGCTAGGTTGTGCGTGTAGAAACCGTTTGAAAGGTCAAGTGTCGTTTTGTATTTTTTACGAACAAGACTGTCTACAAGCGCAGAACTGTGTGTATTTTGCACCGCAAAGTTCCGACAATGAGTATTTAAATGCCGGTAATCCAAAACTAAGCGGTACGATCCATCGGGTTTAGAAACCACGAAAAGGGGATTGTTCATAGGTGATACGCATGGTTCAATTACTCCCTGATATTCCAACTGTGTCAGAATTTCGGAGACGGGGCCTTTGCCTGCCGTTTGATGGGATATTGGGGTTGTGGCTGCGGTAGTGACCGCAAAGGTATTGCATGGGGAGGTGACTCTTCATCCCATCCCACATGGTTGCGGTATAACGCTGGTGCCAGGTACACAGCCCACTCAGCTGCAAGTGCTTCAGCTTTGTCTTTTGGGACATGCCTTGAAAAGCTTGGAAGGATTACCTCCTCTCCTTTATGTGCAGCTAAAACGAATGGGGGTGGCCAATCCACCTCTGCTAACAAAATGTCATATGAAGAGGTTAGATTTTCCCAAAAATCCCTTTTATTTCACGCGGTATGTCACCTTCAATTTGTATGACTATATTATATAGTCTGTCAGGGGGTGCCACTCTCGTGTCAGCTGTCTCTACAGTAACGAATGTTTCAGTTGCTGTCGCCTCCATATGAGGACGTAGCGCCTCCCGCACTATGGTAACTTCCGCGGCGCTGTCTAGGAGGGTTACTGCCCACGTCCAATTCTGGAGTCTCGTTCTCACCGTCTGTGGCATATTTCGCTGTTACAGCGGCAACCTTTTTCTTCTGAAATTGTGGTCGGGAATGGTGAAAGTCTTCCGCTTTCCCTCTGACTTGTTGTCGAGGTTGGTCTCGCTCCAGGGGAGCCTCTCGGCCCCTTCCTCTATCTTGCCGTTCTCCTCCACCAGCCTGTGACGACGTCTGGGCCTGTGAAGAACGAGGAGAACGCGTATCAGAGCTTTGAAACCTATCCGGTGATTTAATTCTCGACCTATCACGTAAATCATATGTACGTTCAGAAGAAACCGAAACTGGGGAAGCGCCTCTCGACCCCGGCTTCTTTTGTTGCTTACCCTGTTTTTTCTGTCTCCAACTTTTTTTGTGAAGACTGGCTTATCATCTTTCTCAGATGTACTTTTTGTTTGTGCAACTTGTGTTTGCGATTGAGTTTGCGTTTTTACAAAAGGCTTGTTGCCTAGGCTATTTCGTCCAATTGTTTTATAAGCCCGGGCAATGATTTTCGGTAATTCGCGGGGCCGGTCCAACTCTGGGACCAAAGCCAAAGCATTCGCTACTTGAAAGTTCATAGCATCGCCCTTGACATTTCCAAGGATCAGCTCAGCTACTACATCAAACACTCCCACTAGTCTCATCCCTAATTCCACAGCCGCTTCAGGGCCATGTTCATCCTGTACTTTTTAATTACAGAGGGTAGAACCGTCATGGAAGGAGTTCCAAAACATTTTGAATAAACTGCTGCGAATACCTTACCCCAGTTTTCACATGATGTCAAATCGGGGATTATGTCTTTTGGCAAACTTATCGTGAGGATGCGGTGTTTATCTACTGGGGATGTATGTGGAAACACCGCTTCTATCTGATCGAACTTTTCTGCAAGCCAGTAAGGATAGTCGTCCTTATTTTGTGGACGTTTGCCCATCACGGAATTTACCATGACAGGACTTATGGACACTCCAGCTGCAATAGCTGGTTGGCCTGCGACTACAGGAGCAGCTCCATGGAGGCTACCTGTAACGTATGTCACTAAGGCTCGATGCACTCGCACCAATTCGGTATGCATAGTGCGCAGTTCCGCAATCGGTAATGCCAGATAATTTGGATGCGGGGTATACCCGGCCAATACAGGCCAAGTGGCCCCCTGAATTGATAAGGGGCCTAAACGAACTGCGGTAGTTGGTTGTGGTAGGGCGCCATTGAACCAAACACGGTGCTGCCAAGCCGTGAGAGGCACTTCAAGAATGGTATAGGGTCGATAGGCAGCAGGAACAGCGGTGGGCTTATATTCATGAAACAGCTTATCACCTGCATCCACCGCTTCAAAAGTGATCCAAGTGTAAAACACTTCAAAGTGATAAGCCGCATCGGCTTGAACCACAAAGACCAACTCGACCCCAGTATCGGGCACTCCATACACAGCTAAGTGGTCTCGGAGTGCTCCTCGACTATGTGCAGCTATCGCCACACCAGCCATGACTAAACAATTATATCCGACAACCTAACAGGGAGCACAAAAATGGGTCTGTTAACTAACCTTTTTTAATAACATCAAGCTTGAAAGAACCTATAAAACATTCAATATAGGAGGTATCACCGTCACATACGCCTCCGGAAGCGTACGCGAGGGGTTTGTGGACAAGCACAAGTACTACTCAAGCGTCTCGCAGATAAGCTGCCCCACGGTGGTCGCGCCATGTCATAAGGTTTCTGCACATACACAGAGCTATGCACAGGAAAATGAGACCCCGGAATACAGTGGTTTGCCACCATATACCGTAGCACCCAAAAACCCCAACCCAACTAGCTTAGCATCCCATTAGCACCCAAGTACTAATGTTTGGACAACCCAGAACACGGTATCTTTATCTCAGGACTCACAGAAGCAAGAACACTCTTTCGTCACTCACTCGTACTTGTCCACAAGGTGCGTAGGAAGAGACACTGGATAGGTTAAAATGTTTATTCCAACTTACGTGCTCTAATGTACAGTACACGTGTCAGTACTAATAGCATAATGCATATGACTAATATAAGCAGCATGGTTACAATTCCATAGAATACAAACGGGGAAAGCATCTCAGAGCTCAGTGGATAAACGTTTAAATAACATTACCACCCTCCCCTTGCAGTAAGATAGTTTATTATAATAATAGAAGACCTCTGGGCTTTGACTAGCGAACCCCCATACCTCAGTCTCTAGATGCAGAATTACATCAGCAGGACATCATAGCTCTTCTCACTGAAAGGGATTTCTCCAAGTGTGTTTAAGCGCTCGTAAACCACAGTATTAAAAGCATATCAAATCCTTCATGGCAATTGCACATAATGTTATGTCTGGGTGCGCGAGACTGGCCATATCAGGAAGAACCAGAATACATTGTTATGTGACCTTGTACATGTTTGTGCAGACTGAGCCCAAAAAGGTGAACAACAGAAAATGCAGACAGTGCAAAAGAACTTGGCACGAGCAAAGGGCGAGGAAGGCCCGGCTCAGTGTAACGTGCGCAAAGAAAAGCAGCATGGCAGCCAGGCCTAGGCCAACATAACAAGGCAGGTAACAATCCACAAGACGGCATGGGGCTGTCAATGTGTACACCTGTCAATGTTTATGGAGGTGTGATCTGTACAGTGCTGTACTTAGGGTGCAGTAGGGACATCAATGACTGTCTCATATCCCCTCGTGCCACCGGTCCCAATTGTTTTGGCCGCTCAGCCTGTGTCCATAGCGTTGTTGGTGTGTGCCCTACACACCCAGCCTCGGAAGCAGTGTGATGCACAGCAGCTAGTCATGTTGCCGTGGTGTTGCAGCTTACCGAATATGCAGTCTGTTGCCATCAGCATGCCTTACAAGTTGTTAAGGCCTAACTCCCCATGTGCATGCTCATAGCAATGGTGTGTGTCACTGCCCATTGCTATTGGTAGGGGACCTGTGTAAGTGTATTGTGGCTGTGCTGTCCCTACTTGTCAGCCGTTCTGTCATTCAATTGCCTGCTCAGTCATTTATGTTCTGTATATGTGAATATGCCATGTGGCGTGTTGCTTTGACATGTGTTCACTTCCATCTTTCCTAGGCGGAGACCAAACATTCATCGCCCCTACCAATTGCTGTCAGACATGGTGGATGTTGAGGTCATCCGCAAATATCGTCTGGACCGACCCACCCTGCATCGTCTATGTGTCTTGTTGGAACCCCACCTCCGTCCTCGCAGGGTGTATCCAACAGCATTCACCCCCACGGCTAAGGTGATGGCTGCACTGCATTTCTTCGCCACTGGGTCATTCCAGCACACAGTGGGCAGTGGAGGTGGGATGTCCCCACCCATGTTCAGCATGGTGCTCAGGGATGTACTGTCAGCCATGATGCTGTACAGGAACAGATACATCCGCTTCCCCAGGGCTCGTGAATTGGCGGCAGTGAAGGGTGCATTCTATGCTCTTGGACGAATCCCCACGTCGTTGGTGCAATAGACTGCACCCATGTTGGCCTTGTTGCACCACAGGCCACCGAGCACCTCTACCGCAACCGGAAGCACACGCACTCCCTGAATGTGCAAGTGGTGTGCCTTGCGGACATGGTGATCACACACGTGTGTGCGAAATTCCCAGGATCGGCCCATGACGCGCACATCATGCGCAACAGCATCCTACCACGTATGATGACCAATCTGCAACCGGACCGTGGCTGGATTGTTGGTGAGTATGTGGAATAGTGTAGCGTGCTGGCTGTGCGATGCTGTCTTGTGTCCAGTTGGAATTTCAATGGTTCTCTGTGTCCCTCACACCCAGGTGACTCTGCTTACCCAAATGGACCCTGGCTGCTCAGCCCATTACGACGTCCTGGGAGCCCAGCAGATGTACGCTACAATGAGGCACATGGGAGGACCAGACGTGTGGTTGAGCGGACCTTTGGCCTCCTCAAGTCCAGGTTCAGATGCCTGGACCGCACCGGGGCGCACTGGCATACTCCCCACAGAAGGTGTGCCAGATAATTGTGGCTTGCTGCATGCTGCACAATCTGGCGATCCGCAAGCAGATCCCCCTAATTGTGGATGACGGAGATCAACCAGGGCCCCAGCCTGCAGACCTGGACAGCTCCAGTGAAGAGGACAGTGGAGAGGATGAAGCTGTGAATGTGCGTCAGCAGCTCATCGCCCGCTACTTCACTTGACGGTGAGTGACCATGTACGACGGCTGATGTAGCTGTAGTTGTGCAGGTGTATGTGTGCTCTGTTACGGGGGCCTTTTGTTCACTGAGTGCTGTGTGTCAATGGTCCATGTCCAGGTTGGTATGCCACTGACAGTGGCTGTAGCATTGTGCCCTGTTGCTCTGTGAGATGTGTGTGCATTGCTTGTAGTTGGTGACAAGTACTGTGTGATGAGTGTGTGACACACTCATTGAATGTACTCTTGTTCTGTTTTTCACCCCTAAGTCCCTGCAGCCTCTCCTGTCCCATCGACATGCCACACAGCAGATGCATTTCTGCTCATGGTGGCGATTGCACATCGTGGAATAAACCCAGGACACATTAAGCCGATTGTGATCAAGGTGTATTTATTAACAGCGGTGACATGTGATTGTGTGCAAGGTGATGACATATGTGGTGCATGCTGTGACAATGAGTTGACGGTCATTGCTGCGTGATGGTCAAGGTGTACCCATGGAGTTCTATGTCCACAGTCCAACAGACACATGCCATTCACATGGCAGTGTGGGGTAGGATCGTATTACATGTCAATGCAGTAGGTGGTCAAGGTGGCTGGCTGACTCACTGGCGTTTGGTGCGGGCGAAGTCCTCTCTGGACACCTGTTTCCTCTTCGGACGGCCCCTTCCACGTTTGGTAGGGGGTGTTGATGTTCCGCTGGTGGTGGCTGAGGAGTGCTCACTCGCTGTGGACGCAGGGGAACGCGATGCTGCACGAGCCTGCGCCACAGCAGGTGGTGGCGGAGGTGGTGTTGCTGGCCTTGCTTGTGCCCTCCCCCACCACCAGCTGGCCCATGAGGGCCGCGATTTGGCCCATATGGGCGTCCATGGACCTCAACACCGCAAGGACCTCCCGCGTGTTGCTTGCCGACCTGGCCCATTCGCCTTGGGCCTCTTCATAGGCCCCAAGGACTCTGTCGATTGGCGGCAGGGCTTGGCTCCCAGGCACAGTTGGCGTTGGCCTGACCCTGCTCCTCCTACCAGTACTGCTGCCACCGACCTGCCCACTAGCCACATTGCTCACCACGGTCCTCGCTCTGGCTCCCAGGGTGGAGCCCGACGGCCGTGCCGACCCTTGCGCAGGGGCTGTGGCGAGGGATGGCGTGGTGGTGGTGGTTGCGGCAGTGGTGGTGGTTGCGGCGGTGGTGGTGGCCGCAACGGCTGTGGCAGCAGGGGTCTGTGACTGGTCAGCAGCCCTGGGTGATGGGTTGGTAGGCAGGAGGGGCCCTGGGGAGCGGTTGTGCCCTGCCACTCCAGATGGGCCTGCTGGGTGGTCCGTGTCCGGAGAGGTGTCCAGCTCCTCTACATCCGTGAGTCCGGGTCGGGGGCTTGCGGACTGGCTGTGCTGGCTGCTGTCACCCTCTCCAGCATCCAGCAGTTCGGCACCTGTGGGGAGGATGAGATGGGTCATTGTGTTGCACCTAGCAAAGTATGTATTGGTTGTCTGACATTCACAGTTCGTGCACTGTCGTGCACAGGTTTCCCAGTGGCGTGTGTGTGAATGTACGATGTGTGTATGCGTGGGCTAGGCAATGGGTCTGTGTGATGTGGACATGTGGCATGGGACGGATTAGCAATGCCGATGGGTGTGTGTTGCTATGCTCCTACATTTTGTGGCTCGTGTGTATGCGTGCTCCAGGACCATCGGCGATGTTGGGTTGAACGATAGTTTAGGGGAGGGATGGAACGCTTAGGTACGCTGATGCCAGAAGGGGGTACAGCCCCCTAAACGCTCTTGGGTTGAAATATGCTTTTGGGGTACATGCTGTGGGTAATGGGTGCAGAACGTGACATGTGTTCTGGCAACGTGACAGTGCATGGACAAAGGTGTGTGTCTGTCTCACATGGCCGGAATATCTGCTGACTGTTATCATTCATGGACATCACATTGGTAGCAATGTTGTGAGTTCGTGCTTGTTGTGTGCCACACGTCGTATTGAAGATGGGCCAATTCCTTTGTGTGCGCGCTGCCCTGGTACATGTGCATCAGTGCTGTGCTCTTGGGGTGTTGACTATGTTATGTGTGTCGTTATTCGCAGTGTGACGTGCGCTTCGGTCACTGCAGGCACTTGATTTGTCATGGGCAGGTATCTTTGCATGTCTACTGTATGAGGGCCAGCTGTTCGGATGTCATACCTATCGTGACATTGTGGCTGTGAGATGAGATGGATGATATGTTGAATGTGCATTGTGTGCCTGTGTGTTTCATGGGTCAGGTTGTCTTTGTGTGCAATATTGTGGTTCCAAGCTGTTACTTCTAGTACGGTCTGTCTTACGTGGGCGTTGTTGTACGATGTGTGGGTGACAGGCAGTGAGGACTACATGGACAGGACTTCGATGGTGTTGCTGATGTGTGTGATGGGTGGCACAGTGCCTGCCGTGTGGGTCTGTGCTCCAGTGGGACTTGTACATGCAGACGTGGCTCCTTAGGTGTTGCTGTATCTGTGATAGGTCATGTGGGGTTTGACTCTGTTGAACATGTCCGTGTGCACATTGGTCTCATGATTGTGACTGGGAGCAGTGCTGCGTGTTCCTCTGCTACGTGTCATGTCCCATGTGTCAGTCATAGTACAGTCCTCATGCCTACAGACGCCCCGCCCTGTACAGTTTCCCACCTACAGGTTGTTTCTGAGTGCGCAATGCAATGGATGCCACATGGTACTGGGAGGGAGGGGTGCTCCACCTTGCTGGTCTGTGGTAGTGGGGGCCTGGTGGGTGTTTTACTTCAGCTGTCCCCCCTCCGACTCACTGTCTTTGTGTTCCGGCTACTTACCTGTTAATTGTCGGTCAGTGCAGCTATGGCGGACACATGGATGTGGGTGTGGGGAGTGCTCATTCTGGCGCATCTGGAGTACAAGGGGACCTGGTGGTAGTTGCGGTGCTGGCTGACTGTACACATGCCCCCATGGTTTTGTTAGTTGGTAGCTTTGGGCTGAGTGTGTATGAGTGTCTGTTGCATGTGTGGGTGATGTCTTGTGTATTGTGTACTGGACATGGGGGTGTTTGTCCCTAGGAGCTATGGCATGGTGGTAGTGCATGTGAGTACATAGCGGTGTGCTGGTATACGTTTGTTTGTACTTACCAGCCTCCACTCCCCTGGTAATCCGGTGAGGATCTCCGGATGTATGATGACTCGCACCTTCTCCTCCCACGCCTTGAAGGTCTTGAATAGCGCGGGATTCCCTCCGCCAGTCCTGGCAGCCAGCTCTCGATTTTTGCTCTCCTTCTTCTTGACCACGCTTTTGAGGTCGTTCCACCTTTTGTTAATTTCTCCTCTGTTGCGTGGAACGTTCCCGACTGCATTGACCTGGTCTACGATCCTGCTCCACAACCGGTTTCTGGTGGATAGTGGTGTCTGTTGGACCTGGTTGCCATAGATTTGTGGGTGCACCTTGACGATCTCGTCGACCATGACCGTCAGCTCGGTGGAAGTGAACTTGGGCATTCTGTGTGATGCCATGGTGTGTGTTTTGGTGTTTGTGGTGCTGGTGCGGTGTGTGGGGGGTTTGTGGGTCAGGTGTTTGGTGGTGGTGGTGATGGGTGTGATGGGTGCGTGTCTGTGGTGTGCTGCTGTCCTTTCTGTCTCGCTGTGTTGTGTGCTTTCGTCCTCAGTTTGTAATGTTGCAGGGGGTTGTGGTCTGTGGAGGGGCTGGTTTTGTACTTACCTATGTGGGTGTGTCATGATGGTCTGTTGTTTTCAGGTGTGTTGTGGCTGGTGTTCTGGGATTTGTAGTTGATTTGTATGTCCAGGGGGGGGTTTCAGGGATGTGTACTGTGTTTGGGTTTTTGTGCGTGGGTTGCTGTGTGGACTTGTTAGCCATGTTGTGTGTGTTATTTTTCATCAGCGGATGGTTTCTGTGCATGGAGGTGGCCGCCAGGGCTTCCGCCGTGTCCATTTTCGTCACTGTTGTTTGCGCTGGCGGGCGGTGTATTTGTGGATTTCCCGCGCTCATGTCGGTACGATCCTAATTTAACGGGCGGTGTCTCGGTCGTCAGGGCGGGCGGTTTTGGCTTTTCGTGCGTCTTTCCGTCCGTGGCGGGCGGGCGGATGGACTTGGACTCGGACATGGGCGGGCGGTTTTTTCTGTTTATTTTCCGCCTCCGGCGGTTTTCGGTTCGCGGCATCGTAATTGCTCAGTCGGTATTCAGAGGGTGTAGGCGGGCGGATTTTCGCCACTGTGGTTGGTGGCGGATTTTTATCCGCCCGACATCGTAATGGACACCATAGTTTTTAAAAATATAGAAGTCATTAATATTGTTTGCAAAAATATAGTTGTTTAAAATATTGATTTTTTAATTAGTGTTATGTATTTTAGTATATATTTTAAATGTATGTGATGTATTTTTTTGGTATAAGTATTGTTTATGTTTTTTAATATAAGTGTTAAATTTTTAGTAGTTATCAATTTTATTTTAATAAAATTGTGCGCTTTTAGTTCAATAGCGGGTTGTGGGTTATAGTGGTAGGGTGGGAAGTAATTTAAATATAATAAATTAATGATTATTTTTTATGTATTAATATTTATTTAATTGAGATTAATTGGTTGTTAATTAGTATTAATTAATTAATTGGTGATTAATTATGGTCATTGCGTAATTTGTTTTAGGTGCGGGATGTGGGGTTTATAGGGGTAAAGGGTGGCAAGTAATTTATTTTTAATTATTAATAATTAGTTGTTAATTAATATTAATTAATTAATTGAAAATTAAATATGGAAATTGTGTAATTAATTTTAGGTGTGGGTTGTGAGGTTTATAGGGGTAACGGGTGGGAAGCAATTTATGTTTAATTAGTTACTAATTAGTCGATAATTCATATTAATTAATTGAAAATTAAATATGGGAATTGTGTAATTAATTTTTGGTGTGGGTTGTGGGGTCTATAGGGGTAAAGGGTGGGAAGTAATTTATGTTTAATTGATTAAAAGTTGATCATTAATATTAAATAACTAATTGATAATTAATTAGGGTAATTGTTTATTTTTTGGTGTGTGGATTTTTACAGTTTAATTTTAGCTGTGGGTTGTGGGGATTATAGGGGTAAAATGTGGGAAGTTAATTTTTATGTGTTTTAATTTGTTTTTTAATTAATAATATTTCTTTAATTGATAATTCATTCTGTTAATTATGGAAGTACATTTTTTTTCTAAATTTAGATGTGGGTTGTGAATTGTGTGGAGTTATAGGGTAGGAAATAAAAAAACTAAATTTATGTAATAATTAATGTTTTTGTTTCTAAATAATTTCTAATTAAAAATATATATTTGTTTGAAGATTATTTTTTATTTTATTTAATATAATATTTGTAGGTATTTGTCATATGGATTTAACATTATAATATGTTTTTAATTTTTAATATTAAATATATTTGTATTTTAATTTTTAACATATTTGATATTTTTTATTTATTTTGTTTTTTAAATATGTTTTTGTTGTTGTTGATATTTTGTTTGTTTTTAATTTTGAACTGACTGGAGTAGGAATATTAATTTTTACCCCTCCGCAATCCAACACTTTCCCTACTGTTGCACTGACTGGAGCTGGAATAGTAAATTGTATCCCTCCGCTATCCAATACTTTCCCTACTGTTGCACTCACTGGAGTGGGAATAGTAATATTTACCCCTCCGCAGTCCAACACTTTCCCTATTGTTGCATTCACTGGAGTGGGAATAGTAATTTTTACCCCTCCGCTATCCAACACTTTCCCTACTGTTGCACTCATTGGAGTGGGAATAGTATTTTCTACCCTTGCACTATCCAACACTTTGCCTACTGTTGCACTGACTGGAGTGGGAATAGTAAATTTTAACCCTCCACTATCCAACACTTTCCCTACTGTTGTACTCACTGGAGTGGGAAAAGTAATTTTTACCCCTCCGCTATCCAACACTTTCCCTACAGTCGCACGGACTGGAATGGAAAACTTAAGGTTAAAGATTTTTAAATAGTTTAATGTTTTAATTTATAATAGAATGTTTTTGTTTTTGGTTTTAGATTTTACGTTATTGGTATATGTGTATATATATATATATGTATATATATATATATATATATATATATATATATATATATATATATATATATATATATGTATGTATATATATATATCCAAAAGAAAGTCCCCCGTTACCGGAGCCTCCGACCCTTCAAGGCGGCCTCTTGACAATGGGCACGGAGAAGCCCATCAATCATACACAACAGGAAGATAAGAGGCCCAATACTTCTCAGGATTGCTCTTTATTCAGCGTTTAACAACATCTAGCAGCGCAGTGAAACCTTCCAATCTCCTAACGTTTCGGCTCCATCGGCCTTCTTCACAGGTGGAAGGTCAAGAGGCCGCCTTGAAGGGTCGGAGGCTCCGGTAACGGGGGACTTTCTTTTGGATTTGACTGAGGAGCATGACCCACTCACGCGCCCCAGCCTACTAAGGAAAAACCAACATGGTGAAATGGTACGCGTGCTGGAAAGGATTCGCGGTAACGAACATTTACCGACGATCGTGCTGTCAGGAGGGCTCTTTGCTCACATCTTTTCCTATGAAACTACATCAAGGAAATATACTCACCTGGCTTTTGATATTACTTCCATTTATCAGCAGTGCAACCGCTAAAGAAATACGAATTATGCACTTTGCCACGAAAAGGAGGACTTCCATCTGCCACTTGAAACATAGCGGTGCACTATGGGAACTGTATTTTTATATGTAGCCACGTGATCAAAGAACTTTAAAAGCACGCAGAATTGCACTTGCCTGTTTGAATTTTGACCTTCCACCTGTGAACAAGGCCGATGGAGCCGAAACGTTAGGAGATTGGAAGGTTTCACTGCGCTGCTAGATGTTGTTAAACGCTGAATAAAGAGCAATCCTGAGAAGTATTGGGCCTCTTATCTTCCTGTTGTGTATGATTGATGGGCTTCTCCGTGCCCATTGTCAAGAGGCCGCCTTGAAGGGTCGGAGGCTCCGGTAACGGGGGACTTTCTTTTGGATTTGACTGAGGAGCATGACCCACTCACGCGCCCCAGCCTACTAAGGAAAAACCAACATGGTGAAATGGTACGCGTGCTGGAAAGGATTCGCGGTAACGAACATTTACCGACGATCGTGCTGTCAGGAGGGCTCTTTGCTCACATCTTTTCCTATGAAACTACATCAAGGAAATATACTCACCTGGCTTTTGATATTACTTCCATTTATCAGCAGTGCAACCGCTAAAGAAATACGAATTATGCACTTTGCCACGAAAAGGAGGACTTCCATCTGCCACTTGAAACATAGCGGTGCACTATGGGAACTGTATTTTTATATGTAGCCACGTGATCAAAGAACTTTAAAAGCACGCAGAATTGCACTTGCCTGTTTGAATTTTGACCTTCCACCTGTGAACAAGGCCGATGGAGCCGAAACGTTAGGAGATTGGAAGGTTTCACTGCGCTGCTAGATGTTGTTAAACGCTGAATAAAGAGCAATCCTGAGAAGTATTGGGCCTCTTATCTTCCTGTTGTGTATGATTGATGGGCTTCTCCGTGCCCATTGTCAAGAGGCCGCCTTGAAGGGTCGGAGGCTCCGGTAACGGGGGACTTTCTTTTGGATTTGACTGAGGAGCATGACCCACTCACGCGCCCCAGCCTACTAAGGAAAAACCAACATGGTGAAATGGTACGCTTGCTGGAAAGGATTCGCGGTAACGAACATTTACCGACGATCGTGCTGTCAGGAGGGCTCTTTGCTCACATCTTTTCCTATGAAACTACATCAAGGAAATATACTCACCTGGCTTTTGATATTACTTCCATTTATCAGCAGTGCAACCGCTAAAGAAATACGAATTATGCACTTTGCCACGAAAAGGAGGACTTCCATCTGCCACTTGAAACATAGCGGTGCACTATGGGAACTGTATTTTTATATGTAGCCACGTGATCAAAGAACTTTAAAAGCACGCAGAATTGCACTTGCCTGTTTGAATTTTGACCTTCCACCTGTGAACAAGGCCGATGGAGCCGAAACGTTAGGAGATTGGAAGGTTTCACTGCGCTGCTAGATGTTGTTAAACGCTGAATAAAGAGAAATCCTGAGAAGTATTGGGCCTCTTATCTTCCTGTTGTGTATGATTGATGGGCTTCTCCGTGCCCATTGTCAAGAGGCCGCCTTGAAGGGTCGGAGGCTACGGTAACGGGGGACTTTCTTTTGGATTTGACTGAGGAGCATGACCCACTCACGCGCCCCAGCCTACTAAGGAAAAACCAACATGGTGAAATGGTACGCGTGCTGGAAAGGATTCGCGGTAACGAACATTTACCGACGATCGTGCTGTCAGGAGGGCTCTTTGCTCACATCTTTTCCTATGAAACTACATCAAGGAAATATACTCACCTGGCTTTTGATATTACTTCCATTTATCAGCAGTGCAACCGCTAAAGAAATACGAATTATGCACTTTGCCACGAAAAGGAGGACTTCCATCTGCCACTTGAAACATAGCGGTGCACTATGGGAACTGTATTTTTATATGTAGCCACGTGATCAAAGAACTTTAAAAGCACGCAGAATTGCACTTGCCTGTTTGAATTTTGACCTTCCACCTGTGAACAAGGCCGATGGAGCCGAAACGTTAGTAGATTGGAAGGTTTCACTGCGCTGCTAGATGTTGTTAAACGCTGAATAAAGAGCAATCCTGAGAAGTATTGGGCCTCTTATCTTCCTGTTGTGTATGATTGATGGGCTTCTCCGTGCCCATTGTCAAGAGGCCGCCTTGAAGGGTCGGAGGCTCCGGTAACGGGGGACTTTCTTTTGGATTTGACTGAGGAGCATGACCCACTCACGCGCCCCAGCCTACTAAGGAAAAACCAACATGGTGAAATGGTACGCGTGCTGGAAAGGATTCGCGGTAACGAACATTTACCGACGATCGTGCTGTCAGGAGGGCTCTTTGCTCACATCTTTTCCTATGAAACTACATCAAGGAAATATACTCACCTGGCTTTTGATATTACTTCCATTTATCAGCAGTGCAACCGCTAAAGAAATACGAATTATGCACTTTGCCACGAAAAGGAGGACTTCCATCTGCCACTTGAAACATAGCGGTGCACTATGGGAACTGTATTTTTATATGTAGCCACGTGATCAAAGAACTTTAAAAGCACGCAGAATTGCACTTGCCTGTTTGAATTTTGACCTTCCACCTGTGAACAAGGCCGATGGAGCCGAAACGTTAGTAGATTGGAAGGTTTCACTGCGCTGCTAGATGTTGTTAAACGCTGAATAAAGAGCAATCCTGAGAAGTATTGGGCCTCTTATCTTCCTGTTGTGTATGATTGATGGGCTTCTCCGTGCCCATTGTCAAGAGGCCGCCTTGAAGGGTCGGAGGCTCCGGTAACGGGGGACTTTCTTTTGGATTTGACTGAGGAGCATGACCCACTCACGCGCCCCAGCCTACTAAGGAAAAACCAACATGGTGAAATGGTACGCGTGCTGGAAAGGATTCGCGGTAACGAACATTTACCGACGATCGTGCTGTCAGGAGGGCTCTTTGCTCACATCTTTTCCTATGAAACTACATCAAGGAAATATACTCACCTGGCTTTTGATATTACTTCCATTTATCAGCAGTGCAACCGCTAAAGAAATACGAATTATGCACTTTGCCACGAAAAGGAGGACTTCCATCTGCCACTTGAAACATAGCGGTGCACTATGGGAACTGTATTTTTATATGTAGCCACGTGATCAAAGAACTTTAAAAGCACGCAGAATTGCACTTGCCTGTTTGAATTTTGACCTTCCACCTGTGAACAAGGCCGATGGAGCCGAAACGTTAGGAGATTGGAAGGTTTCACTGCGCTGCTAGATGTTGTTAAACGCTGAATAAAGAGCAATCCTGAGAAGTATTGGGCCTCTTATCTGTATATATATATATATATATATATATATATATATATAAGTATATATATATATATATATATATTCACTGAAAAAACCATAGGTTTTAGGGACAGTTATAGTTACTTGGACATTGCACTCGTACAAAACCCGTGAAATTCCCCGTTATAGTTAGTTCAGCTAACTATAACTCGCGCCCCACAATGCACTTCTGATGACGTCACATATTACATCACTCATGACATGGTCAGTGACATCACTGATGACATCACTGATGACATCTCAAATGACATCACTGATGACATCATCCAGTGACTGTGTGTTTCTGTAAAGTTTAAATATGTTTAATATATATAGGGAAAGGCGTATTGAAGAATGAGTGGGTGTATAAGTGTCTGAATGGATGATTTAGTACGTGAGTGACTGACTCTTCAAGTGAGTGATTAAATGTATCTTACTGAATGCATGGGTTAGTGACTAAACTGTGTGAATGTCTGTATCCGTCTGTCTGTTGGTTTGTAAGCGGCTGCATGGCTTTCTGAATAGCTACATGAGTGTCTACATGGGTTATTGATTGATTGTCTGAGTATCTGTATGGGTGCCTGAGTGTTTGTGTGGGTGGGGTGTGTGCGACTCTGTACATAGATGTGTGAGTGGGTGATTCTGTAAAGTTTAAATATGTTTAATATATATAGGGAAAGGCGTATTGAAGAGTGAGTGGGTGTATAAGTGTCTGAATGGATGATTTAGTAGGTGCGTGACTAACTGTATAAGTGAGTGATTAAACGTATCTTACTGAATGCATGGGTTAGTGACTAAACTGGGTGAATGTCTGTATCCGTCTGTCTGTTGCTGTGTAAGTGGCTGCATGGGTTTGTGAATAGCTACATGAGTGTCTATATGAGTTATTGATTGGTTGTCTGAGTATCTGTATGGGTGCCTGAGTGTTTGTGTGGGTGGGGTGTGTGCGACTCTGTACATAGATGTGTGAGTGGGTGATTCACTGGGTGCATGATTTGAAGAGTGCGTCTGTGATGGACTGCTTGGGTGGGTGAGTGTGTGTATGGGTGTGTTTGTGAGTGAATGTATATCTCAGTGGTACATGTGCGAGTAACTACATATGTAAAAGGAAGTATATATGTGTGTTAGAGTATTTAAAAGGCTATACGTGAGAGTGTGTGATTGTGAGAGTGGCTGTATGGATGCGTGTGTGCTTGTATCAGTTATTGTATAAGAGCGTAAGAATGTGCTAGTATTTGTATGAGTTATTGAGCTGGTGTGTGTATAACTCTATAGGTGAGTAAATGGGTGTGTGATTAATTTTTGCATGACTGACTAGGTGTGTGAGTACCTCTATGGATGAGTGGCGGTGTGTCAGTGTTTATATAGGTGTATGAGTGCATATGATAGTCCTGTACTGAGTGACTGTAAGTATGAGTGACTGTACGGGTGAGTGAGTGGATGTGTGTGTAGACCTAAGAATCAGTGAGTTGGTATGTAGTTATTGGTATTGGAGTGTCTATGGTTTTGAGAATGGCAGTCTGTAATTTAGAGTGGGTGTATCAAAAGTTATATTAGGGTGTGAGAAGATGCATGAAATTATCACATGGATGATGTCATCAGTGATGTCATTTGAGATGTCATCAGTGATGTCATCAGTGATGTCACTGACCATGTCATGAGTGATGTAATATGTGACGTCATCAGCAGTGCATTGCGGGGCGCGAGTTATAGTTAGCTGAACTAACTATAACGGGGGAATTTCACGGGTTTTGTACGAGTGCAATGTCCAAGTAACTATAACTGTCCCCAAAACCTGTGGTTTTTTCAGTGAATTTGTAAGGTTTTTTAAATGCTAATTTCTAACTATAACGTGCCTGAAACCCAAGGTTTTTTCAGTGAATTTCAAAGGTTTTTTAAATGCTAATTTCTAACTATAACATGTCTGAAACCTATGGTTTTTTCAGTGAATTTCAAAGGTTTTTTAAATGCTAATTCCTAACTATAACATGTCTGAAACCTATGGTTTTTTTCAGTGAATTTCAAAGGTTTTGTAAATGCCAATTTTTAAATGTATTAATTGTTATTTTTATTTTTTTCATACTGATTTACTACATTTTTTTAAACTATTTATTTTTAGATATTTTATTTTTTAAATTACATTGTAATTACATTATACATTACATTACAAAATATACTTTCTCAGAATGACTTAATTTACTTTAAATACTTTGCAAATAGGCAATAGACTTTTAAGTACAGTAGTTACAGTTGTTGCAATGGGCAACACAATTTCAAACA
Organism: Calotriton arnoldi; assembly: GCA_963921515.1. Classification (NCBI taxonomy): domain Eukaryota; kingdom Metazoa; phylum Chordata; class Amphibia; order Caudata; family Salamandridae; genus Calotriton; species Calotriton arnoldi. Next base: position 429,763 of record CAWUFW010011831.1, read on the forward strand.
CAATCCAACATTGAGCTCAATGTGAATTTCTAGCTAAATGCAATTAGTTACTTTATGGATTACTTTTCTAACCACAGGACTGAATCCTAGATTCAGTCCTGGGACATCTCCTGTAAACAGTTGAGTAAAAGCGTTTTGGTTACAGTAGTGATTTTTAAGGAATATTATTGTATTTTAAAAGTTGACACTTAGAAACTTTTTCACATAGAATCACCAATGTTATCCTATGGGAGGAAATTCACTTAGCAGGTAAGTAGTGTTATCGTGACTTTTTCTCGCTCAGTGGTGGATCCTGGATCCAGCACTGGTGCATCTCCTGTAAACAGTTGAAAGAATGCGTTTAAGTCATACAGGCGATTTTTAAGGAATATTTGTAGTTTGTGAAAATCGACACTTTGAAACTTTTCTGCTGAAAACCAGACAATGGATTCCTATGGAAGGAAATACAAGTTACTGGTAAGTACGGTTAAAATTACTTTTTAGGGTCAGTGCTGGTCTAAAAGATGCAGCACTGGGTTCTCTCCTGATAACAGGTGAGTAAATCGGAATTCGTATTTCGGCTGATTTTAGAGGAATATTTGTATGTTTCAAAAATCGACACTTAGAAACTTTTTCAGCAAAAAGCAGGCAATGATATCCTATGGAAGGAAATTCAAGTTACTGGTAAGTACGGTTAAAATTACTTTTCAGGATCAGTACTGGGCTGAAAGATGCAGCACTGAGGTCTCTCCTGATAACAGGTGAGTAAATCGGAATTCGTATTTCGGCTGATTTTAGAGGAATATTTGTATGTTTCAAAAATCGACACTTAGAAACTTTTTCAGCAAAAAGCAGGCAATGATATCCTATGGAAGGAAAGTCAAGTTACTGGTAAGTACGGTTAAAATTACTTTTCAGGATCAGTACTGGACTGAAAAATGCAGCACTGAGGTCTCTCCTGATAACAGGTGAGTAAATCGGAATTCGTATTTCGGCTGATTTTAGAAGAATATTTGTATGTTTCAAAAATCGACACTTAGAAACTTTTTCAGCAAAAAGCAGGCAATGATATCCTATGGAAGGAAATTCAAGTTACTGGTAAGTACGGTTAAAATTACTTTTCAGGATCAGTACTGGGCTGAAAGATGCAGCACTGAGGTCTCTCCTGATAACAGGTGAGTAAATCGGAATTCGTATTTCGGCTGATTTTAGAGGAATATTTGCACAATGGTGAAGGGAGGGGCGGGGCCTGAGGTGACATCTGTGCAAATGCGCCCCGTGGCGCGTTTTAAGTTGGGGGATTAAGTCCCCTTTAATCATGAGGGTCCCTGGGGGCCAACTAGCCCACCAGGAACCTCCAGTATGCGCCAGGGGCTGCGTTGCAGAGACGTGTACAGAGGCCACACCCCTTTTACACCTCTCTGCAAGGCAGCTCTGTGGCGCTTTTGGAAGTACATGGTGGGCTAGTTGGACTCCAGGGACCCTCAGGATTCAAGGGGACTTAATCCCCATCTTAAAACACGCCACGGGGCCTGTTTGCACACATGTCACCTGAAGCCCCGCCCCCTCCCTTCACCACTGTGCAAACGCGCCCCGTGGCGCGTTTTAAGTCGGGGATTAACTCCCCTTGAATCCTGAGGGTCCCTGGGGGCCAACTAGCCCAACAGGTATATCCAAAAGCGCCACAGAGCTGCGTTGCAGAGAGGTGTAAAAGGGGCGTGGCCTCTGTACACCTCTCTGCAACGCAGCCCCTGGCGCATACTGGAGGTTCCTGGTGGGCTAGTTGGCCCCAGGACCCCAGTATTGAAGGGGAATTACTTCCCCATCTGCAAACGCGCCAGGGGCGCGTTTGCAGAGTGGTGAAGGAAGGAAGCGGGGCCTGCGGCCCGATCGTTTTTTTTTTTTTTTTGGTTTTTTTTTCCCCCTGTGTGGCCCCCCTTCCTTTTTCCTATTTTTGGGCCCTGGGGCCCCCATCCCCCAGGGCCTTATCCCCTTTTTTTTTTTTTTTTTTAATTAAACGGGAAGGGGGCCTCGTGGCCCCCCTCCCCTGGCCGAATCCTACCCCGGGGACCCCATCCCCCGGGGCATGGCCACACTTTTACATTAATTTTTAAGGACGGGGGCTACGTGGCCCCCCTCCTCAGGCCTCCTTTTGCCCCGGGGACCCCATCCCCCGGGGCAGGCCTTTTTTTAAATTTTTAAAAAAATTATTTCTGGGAAGGGGGCCGCGTGGCCGCCCTCCCGAGCCACTACTTGCCCCGGGGACCCCATCCCCCGGGGCCTGGCCTCTGGTTGGGGACTGTGGGGGTCCCCAAACCCCCACAGTCCCGCCGGCTCCCCGTGTCCTACGGGAGCCGGCATTGCTTTTCCACATGGGGAGCAGCTAACATGCTGCTCCCCGTGTGGAAAGCAATTGTCTTTGGATATTGGAAGCGAGAGCAGGTTTCCCTGCTCTCTCTTCCAATATCCAAAGCAGTTTGCAATGACAGGACGGGAGCCGCGAGGCTCCCGTCCTGTCATTTCAAACAGCAGTGTCCCGGGGGTAGGCACCCGGGACACTGCAGGAGCCGGCCCTGGGGGTGGCGGTCCCCAGGGCCACCACAGGCTCCAGGAGGGGGCCACGCGGCCCCCTCCCATCCAAATGCACAGCCCCGGGAGGTGGTGGTCCCCGGGGCTCGGAGGTCCTTAACGGACCCCCATTTTCAATTCTGTTAGTGCCCCGGGGAGGTGGTGGTCCCCGGGGCGTGTGGGGGGGCTGGAGCCCCCCCCACACAAGTTAATTTAAAAAATAAAGAAGCCCCGGGGAGGTGGTGGTCCCGGGGCTGCGGGAGGGCTCAGAGCCCTCCCGCTACTTTTCAAATAAAGCCCCGGGGGTGGCGGTCCCCGGGCTTGGGGGCCCTTAGAGGCCCCCATACATAAAATAAACCCCCCCAGCATGCCCCCGGGACTTGGCCCACCCGGGGGCAAATTAACTATCGAGCGCGGGAGACCGCGCTTCGATTTTTTTTATCGGCAGGATCCGCGCAACCTGAGCGCATTCTGCCGATTTTTTTTTTTTAAATGCTTTTTGCCCAGGGGTCCTTGTGGGACCCCTGAGCAGACCTAGGGGTCAGGGTGTTTCTACCCTGCCCCCTTTGTGCGTTTGCGCACTTTTTTTACTGCTTTCTTGTTCCTCGGTTCTACCGAGGAACAAGATGGCTGCCAACACTTCCTGGTTTGGAGTGTTGACAGCCAATTAGCAGACAGCTCGTGATCGGGAGGGTGCGCGGATCCTCCGTGCCCATAGATATATATGTACTTTTACTTTTGATTTTCTCAGCAACTACTGAATGGATTTACACCATTTAACAAAAGGGTTCTTTCTGAACCAAGAACTACCTCTTTGCCAAATTTGGTGTAATTCCGTTCAGCAGTTCGAGCTGTAGCCGTGTCTAAAGTTTCCTATGGAAAAATGAATGGGGAAAATATATATATATATATGGAAAAACCAAAGTCCTTGAAGCGCCAACTTCACAGCAGCACAGCAGGTACGGACCACACGGGGCAAATCCATGGATTTCAAAGGTGCTTTTATTCGGTGATATAGGTGCATCAAAAATGATTTTGGCAAGTGCCCAGCATTTTTTTTTACGCGTTTCGCCTGCGTTTCCGCAAGCTTGATCACACGACACGCTGAACCGCATTGAACATTTTTAAAGTGACACAGTGCAGATCCAACTCCTCCCCTCTAGTAAACAAGGAAAACATACTATGAGTTAGATGTTGCTTAGACATATCGAACCCCATATGGTCAACACAGTAAAAGATGTAACCCTTCATAATAAATATATCCAACCTGTTAAAATAAACAGTAAATCTGGTATAATACTTTTGAACTGTACAGATTAAACAAGGAAAATTTCCCAATATATAAAAAGCACGTGTAGACATATGCTAAACACATGAACCGAGGAGAGGATGTTGAATCAAAAAAGTGCTAGTGCTTCATAATAATACTGTGGTGCCGACTATTGAAATCATAGTCGACAGCCTGCTTAAAATTCATGGAGGCTGAGATGCTCACTAATGATTACATCTAAAGTGCAAGTGCATATACAGTATGAATTCAGAAGGGATAACACTTATATTGGGTACCATAGTATGTCGGTTACATCCTTTCCTAATATGGACAAAATAAAGTGCAAGTGAACTTATAATAAACAGACCTAGGAATGGGAGATGGGGATACAAGAGACTCTAATATATCCCCCATCATAACAACCTATAATAGCTAAAATATACAGTAGACAGTAATGAAAAAGGAGAAATCATTAAATAAAGGTTGAAAAATATATGTCCTTCAAGTTCTAAATTATCATCCAAATACCAGATGGGTATCACCCAGCTATTAACAACTATATTGAGAACACGTAAACCAGTAATTACAAAGGTAGTTAAAAACCAGACCCCAACCCTCATAAGACTTCGTAAAACCCAGTAAAACCAAGTAAAACCCAGTTAAAATCCATAAAACTGGATAAAACCAGGTAAAACCAAGCACACTAAGTCGCACGAGTCTCATTTCCGGGCTAAAATATCAGGCTTAAAACTATACATCCAAAAGTAAAAACTCAAAATAGAGATTAGGAAATAATTCATGGATTATCGAGTAATGCACTGTCCAGCCACACAGGGCCTTGCTCACGGAGTCCTGAGTGCGACGTCCTTTGGTTTAAATAAAAAATATATATATATATATATATATATATAAAGTTCAGGGCTTGATTTGCACAGATTCAGAAAATATATATATATATATATATATATTTGTAAATTGGTATGTAATTATAAAATTATAAAATAAATTAAAATTAATAGTTTATTAATTGTTTTAAAGTAAAAAAATATATAAATGTATATATACATTTTTATATATGTGAGTTTAACTTTTTTAAATTTTAGTTTATTTGTTATATTTGTTAAAATGTATATTAAATCTAATTAATTTTTTTAAATTAGTTTTAATATTTAATATATTTAATATTTATTATTTTATTTTATATATAAAAACGATATTTAGTACAAATATATTTTTGATATTTTTGTACTTACCATTATAAATATAGGATGTCGATATTTTTGATTTCAATATTTATAACTCGATATTGTGGTATGGGGATATTTTAGGTGTCTATATTTTGTCAGTGAACAGTGCAATATAAGTTAAAGAAACTTGGCGAAAATGTTTTGACTTGTTTATTGAGAAGGCAATATATCGTGCAGTAACTGGTGGTAATATAAAGGGGGTGGGTAAAACAAAGAGCAATCCCCTATGGATTGTAAACTTTTGGACTTCCTTATTTTCACGGCAATCAAATCTGTCACTTCTAATTGGAAAAATGCTACATTACTTTCAGTTAATGCATGGTGGGAATGAATTATTTTTCTTAGATGTGGGCAATGCTCATTTCCACATTCTCCTAATGATTCAGCTCCTTCCAGGTCTAACATGTGGTCCAGTCTTGATTCTTATATTATTGCACGTTCTTCAATTTAAAGCACGTATTTTAGTCTTTACCAGTCAATATACGTTCAATGTAGCCCCCCCTTTTTTTTTCTCTTTTTTTAATATTATTAATCATATCTCTTATGTATGCAATAGTTTTGTTATAGATATTATATTTAGATGCAAATGGATGTTTATATTCCTTGTATTTGCAATGCGTTTTTATAATTCATTGTTCGGTGTTATTCTCTGTATTGTGTTTAATATCTATGAAAAATTCATTTAATAAAACATTTTGAACAGTAATAAACACATTACAAATAAAAAAACAAAAACAAAAAAAAACAAAGAGCAGGGAGGAGTATGTGGTGGGTTGAAAGCTTGGCGGGGGTGGTGGGTTAGCATGCTGTGCCTGTATCTTACAAATGCCTGTAAAGGTAAAAAACAAGCCACCTCCAACAGAAATAAAACCCAGCAAGGGAGGGGACTCTGTAACCTGACCAGAGGAGGTAAGCCAAGATACCCAGGTAAGAACGCTGTGTCCCAGCACCTGTAGTAATGCTCAGGGAAGCTCGCACAGTTTAATAGTGAATAAAGCAGCACCAATTAAAAATGCGGCACCTTTGCAGCCGCTCCACGAAGGTACATTATGCGAATGCGGCAAACGCAGAGCCTCGCTCACACACTGTAATTTATCAAACAATGATTAAACGATTAATTGAATAAACAAAAAGAAGGGAGGAGGGTGGGCAAATAACCGGCATGGGATGAGCGTGGAAGGTCACAGATGGCACAGGGGGAGGGATCAGGGGTGAAGAAGAGGGAAAGTAAACACGTGCTGTGCAGACACGCTAAACAAGCATTGGCACGTCTGCAGTGCTGACAACCGGGCAGATATACACAGTGTGGTGGGTTAAAGCACTGGCTGAGATCAGATATGGTGTGCCGTGGTGGTAAAAAGCAACATGCCATGCAATAAATATTCATAAAAATAATCACAACATAAATGAAAAGACACCATAATTACAATTGGAGCGGTATGGTAACCAAAGGGCGGACGATAAAAATACACAACTGGAGAACCATGCCTTGCCCTTCACCTGAGTGAGATCACCAGACAAAAGACAAAGTGCATAATGCAGTACATGGAATGAGTCAAAGCGCGTAACGCTATGCATGAATGAAGCAGTGCACACATGGCAACCCGACAAGGCAACCAGAGGTTCGCCATCTACTAATGCATTAGGGCACCAAAATAAACTAGTGCCTAGCCCAAATGAGCATAGCACCGCCTGAGGATTTTGGCCTTACCCTTGGTGTTGGGATCGGCGTCCGGAAGGAATTCAAAGCCACAGAACGCAAAAAGCGTGTGGAATACATAACATGCGTTGTAAACAAAAGTGATGGAAATAGGACACTATTTTTAAACATAGCGGTGAAATTAACCAACAAGCGTCCCCATTACGGAATATAATGAAGATCGTAGGTATCACTAAAAGAAAGGAGAGAGTAACCCATAAGTTAAACAAATATACATATGATACCGGACATAAATAATGTAATCTCGCCCTCAATAGTCATTTGTACTTTAAAATAAGTGTCCACAGAAGCAGGAGTACAATGAAAGAGGAATCTTTATAGCATGCAATCACTAATATTCAAGTGCTGCTATAATATGAAGAGAAGGTGATATTGGAAAGGGGGAACAGCATGTTGTCCCATATTAAAAAAAAGATAAAGTGCTACTATTAACAGTAGCTTCAATGCAAGCCAAAATGTGGTCAGACAGACCCAGCAATACACAATAGCTGTGGCCCCATATCTTAAAAATGAAAGTGCTACTGAGGCATGGCAGCACAGCAGGGAATGCTTTAAAACAATACCTGAGGGAGAAGTGTGCATGTATAATATTTTAACCAATGTGTCTCTTTATTAAAAGTGCTGGCATGCCGGGACAGAACCAGAAAAGCAGGAAGTGTCCGGGATGTCTGGAACCTCTAGCTCCTAGTCTCTTACCATGCAGTTGAAGTGAGCTGCCACCTCGTCTTCGGAGGTGTTATTAACCAGGGTCTGCGCGCGGTGGTGGCAGATTGCTTCAAAAGGAACACAACATTGCAGGAAAAAAGCCCTTAATGGAGAGAGTGCTGAAAGAAGAAGCACAATGATCGGACTGTGTAGGCAACTAAAAGGATTACTTAGGCAAAGCAGATGGAAACAGTATTTGGTCCCCAGGAAACCGATAAGCGAAGGATATGAGAAAAACATGAGGAAGAACAGGAAACAGTATGCTACAGCCAATAGAAATGGAGGAAACGTAAGTGGCAAGCATAGGAACCAATGAAAAGCAAGGGGGCGGGATAAAAGCCCCTTTGAAGATTTACATTAAATTCAATAGATTTCACAAACACTGCACAAGTGCTGTGCAGGCGACACCCAAAAAAGCGTTTCGACCCGTACGTATTTACCTATAGGCGAAGATTTGACGTCTGCTGATCTGAGGCAGCATTTTGAATGATACCAGGTAAGTTTGGAGAATGGTGACGAAGCGGGGACATTTATTGCCTTATGAGCAGGGAGGTGGGCTTTGATATTGGCAGGTTCTGGCACTAGCAGCCTGAGTGGTAAAAAAGTGGTCACGGTGCATTCATCATATGAGTAGCCTGGTAAGCGCATACTGTACAAGCTGCAGTTTCCGTATTGCTTTGCCAGGTAGATCTAAATAGATTACACTACAATAAGGAATTCTAGAAGAAATTGAGAAAATAAGGGGGCCGATTCACAGAACTAATCTGAGATAAAATCCTAAACTTACTACTTTTGGTATTCACAGAAGGCATTTAGTAGTAGTAAAGTTAGGACTCCTAACTTTACTACTACTAAATTGAGATAAAATCCTAAACTTATTACTTTTGGTATTCACAGAAGACATTTAGTAGTAGTAAAGTTAGGACTCCTAACTTTACTACTACTAAATGCCTTCTGTGAATACCAAAAGTAGTAAGTTTAGGATTTTATCTCAGATTAGTTCTGTGAATTGGCCCCAAGGATTGTATCTTTACTGAAGAAGTTAAATAAGCGAAAAATGTTCTTTAGGCTCAAGGCTGATAAAAGCAGTCTCTGACTACAGAATTAATTTGAACATTCATAGTCAGGACTGCATATAGCTTAGTTCCCAAATTTTTGATGGGCTGTAGGAGGAGGAAGGACATAGCTTCAGAAGGGTGTATGGAGTGGGACACCCTCCTATTAACTACTTAGTTGGTCTTGCCGCGCTTTGTCAGTCAAATCAGCTGTCTGCAGCAACAGTGGCCACAAGTCACTGTTGCTGCAGACTGGGTAGGGATGTCAAGCCAACATACTCACAGAGAGTCAAGCCAGAATCGAGCCACGGGTCTGCTTTGGCACTAAACACCCGTACACAAGTCGAGACATGAAAATATCCATGTAAATCATGCAACAAACATCATGTAAAAATATGATAAATATGCTTTCAAAAAAGTGCATTCTTCTAACATGCGGATGCATTTCACCCTAGTATTTTAGATTATATCACTGCATTGAGATGCATTTATTAAAAGAAATAGTTTTAAAACGTAAATTTAGAAATATTCATGCTTCCCCCATCTTGACGGCAATGTCACTAATGAAATCAGAGGCAAGTAAGTTGTCATGCGTACCCCATATGTGGCCTCGAAAATTATAGATAGAGCAACATTACAATTTGATAAACGTAACAGGCTTTTCTACAGTATAGTTATTAAACTCACACATTTGAAGGTACTCTCATTTGTGACAGTGAAGAAAAAGGAGGATTGCTGCAAAAATATATTTGTCTAGGACCACACAATTTGTTCAAGCAGGGAAGCAGGGATTTACCTCAGATTTTCTGTTTTCACATTATGCAATTCTCCTGCTGAATGGGTATCTCTTTCTCTCACCTATTCTACATCAGTCACTGCTTCGTTATTCATTCTTGGCGCATGAGGTTAGAACGTGGGGACAGGCAGACGTCACATAAAAGATCAGCTGGCTTTGGGCTTGAGTGTTCAGAAGGACCTTGAGACGAGCCAAAGCTAAGCAGCTGACTTGATATTTCATTTTCCTGGAATGTGAGAGTGACCTACAACGATATGTGTGATATGCAGGCAGGGTCGAGGGCATAGATCTGGTTGGGCCCCAGTCCGTCACTCACTCCACAGCAGTGTGCCGTCTGCAGGGCTTTACATTTGAAATGGATTTTTATTGGGTCCTAAATTTATGTCCTTTAAAGGGAAAACTTTGCTTGAATTCTTGATGACGACTATAGAAAGCCTTGAGGTAATCTGTAACAGCAATGCAGTCCTTGTTTAGATAACATTTTAACTTCCTATTGTATTCCATAAGAGTATTTGTTTTTTTTATCCGTTTGTTGTGTTTCTGTCATTTTTTCTTTCAACATATGGCTCCTTTAAGTAAAAAGAGTCAATTCTGGGCCTCTCGATGACTTCCGGTTGTGGGTGAGGGTTCATGACAGTACGCAGTGGGAGCGGTGGAGACAAGTCTAAAGGCAGTGTAAATATCTCACAGTGCCTGTTAGTGTGTCATAAAAGTGTTCAGCCTTCATGCAGATGCAATCTGGGCTGCTAAAAGGCCTGGTCTCACTGTCCATTCTAAGCCTGGTCTGCTGATGTTAGGTATAGGCTTATGTTAGCCTGCTCTCCTGGGCCTCTTTACCATACCTTGCTCTGAGGAGGAACTGCACAAGAGTGGACAGCATAGTCCAGACTATCTACAATGACTAGCCTCACTTGTCTAAGTAACTGAAAACTAACACCCCTAATCCTGTCCATTACCACTGTCTAGTCCCACCAACCTGCCCTATCCTTGATGAGAAATCTCAGCCTCACACCTGCCTACCATTATTGACAAAGCTACGCCCCGGCATTTGTTAAGGCCAAAATTCATTTTGCCAAAATAATGATTGAATGGATAACTGAGGAATTGCAGTTTTAAAACAGTTAAGTTAGGAAATTGATGGACATACAGTTTCTTAAAGACCTCATGCAGTTTTGGACATTGATTGCAGCAAGTGCACTTTCTTAATTTGAAGAACAATTTGTGTACCATTGACTTACATAAAAATCTATATCCAAAATATTCGCATGGGGTAGGAAGAGGATGTACAGCAAATGGGATAAAATAGGTCCCAGTGGAATTCCGCAGTTCAAGAGCTGTGATTGTGAGTTACCCAATCTGACTAGTTGCATCCTGTAACTCAGAAAACTTTAATCCCCATAAACACTGTGCCATGTTCGCTCTGGCCACTCAAATGGGCCAAAAAATTGAGTGGTCTAAGCTGTGGAATGATGAGTGCTGCTGGTGTTCCCTCATCTGCAGAGCATCTTAGTAAGCTCACCCCAGGGCAATAGGCCCAGCAATAAAAAGGAATAGAACCCTCAGGAATTTCCTGCAGGATGCATTCTGACACATAGGTCAGTAGTCGGGTGGAGGTGTACACAACGGCTGGAGATTGCTTCTTCTCATCAGCCATATTCTCTATTAGGTCATTTAATACAGGCCCAAATAAGGCAGCTGGATATTTAAAGGCATGTTGGTCACCATCCAGCTTCCATCGCTTCATCCAAAGGTGCCTGCATGTAGCTAGTGAGGCCACTGGAGCAGTGGTGGACGACTATATTAAGTTGAAGGCTGTACTGGACAAAAACTGAGACAAGAACTCCATGTCCCTAATAAAGAGGAGAGGTTAGTAACTTTCTGGAGGCAATAAAACAGAGACTGGAAGACTTTCAGGAGAGTTTTAGCAGCACAAGCCGCTTAACCCCTAAATCTAATAGCAAAAGTAGAACTCACATAGGCTCACTTAAGGGACCTCTCAACATTTTTATCCACAAGATCTGGAAAGAGGCTTCTTCAGAAGTAAGAAAAGATGTGGACATCATGCTGGACTGGATAGAGTTCATTTTAGGGATTTGCGGATACAGGCAGCAGGTAACAGCAATTCCAGAAACACGTAAAGCCACATTTGTCCATGTCCTTCCATTAGTTCAGTCAAATGCCTTTAAATAACTGGTGACAAGCCAGGGATTTAGCAGTGGGGACCGCATATTAGGCATAGAAGTCATCTTCCAACTCATCTGCAAGAACATGGAAACCCACATTTTTAGTGTGTGGGTCTTAAAGTCCTACTGTAGAGACCCTTGAACATATTTTCCTCTTGGCAGAAGATCCAGGTCATCCTTATCCCAGAGTTCCAGCAGGAGTCCTTTAGAAGGTGCTTCAGAGGAAATGAAGGGCTTCTGGCACAGTATCTGCAATCAAATATTATAGCTCATCATGGGAAACAGAGACAATCTTGTCAGGATCCTCCTGCTCTGAGTCACAATCAGCATTATATAATGCCATTTGTGCATGTTTTTGTAGCAATGCGGCATGCAATAATTTACATGGTGCTAATTTGATAATCACAGAGATGCATCCCCCGTATTCACACACATTAGACCTTCCAGCAGGAAATATTCTGCCTGATTTGAATGCAGTGGCGGAACCAGGTTAGGCATTCAACATTCACGCAGACAAAGTCGATCATTGTTCTTTAAAAGCTTGCATTTCTCTTACAGATAAACCATCTCCATGGGTGGACCAGTATTTATCCTTGTGATGTGGTCAGAGCCACAGTCATAGGAATACTACCCATAACATTGTCCATAATCACTTAGAGCCTAATTGCGAGTCTGGCGGTCCTCGGTCCACCAGACTTGTGTTGAGATGGCGGGGGCGGTCTTCCACATTACGATCTTAGCAGTAGTGCCATCCTGGGGCCGCCGACTCTGCCAGGGAACGGCAGTCAAGAGGCACCAATATGCTTGGCGGGACCGCCACGATCCCGCCAAGCACATTACGACTTCCTCACCGCCACTGATTTCATGGAGGTCTTTCTTCCATTAAAAAAGGTGGCGGTGATTAAAAAAAGGGGGCCCCGCTCCTTGTGGATGCATGTTGTACCCGCCCTGTGTGCATGCACCCCCAGTTCCAGCACGGCATGGACTTCACAGTCCTTGCTGTGCTGGAACTTCCTTTGACGTTCCCATTGAGGTGCGCCAGAGAATTGCCTTCAATAATTAAAAAAGTCATAATACAGCGGGTGGTTCTCACGCAGGTTTGGTGGTGCGGCGGCGGGGCGGACCCACTGCTGCACTGTCAGACTTGTAATCGGGCCTTAGAATGTCCACCAGGAGCAATCTGCTGCCAACATTTCATACAAATGCTGTTCACCTCAGAATGACATACAGAAGATAATGCATATTTAGTAGGTGCTTGGGTGTATTTGGTATGCATGTGGTATTTTTTGTAGCATGAACTTAAAAGCAAGGATACAGTCAACAAGTGATTTGAGAAGCAGCTAGTTTTTAAACTGTAACTGAATCATGATGTAGTGTAATTTGAAAAGATGCATCTTTAACTCCTTAGTGAATTGGAGCAGGTTTGCAGTGGTACTGATGGGTATGGGGACATCGTTTCAGATCCTAGTTGAATAGATGGAAAAGGCATGTTTCCTTATTGGTCCTTGTTTATACTTCTTTCTCTCCATTCTGATGGTAACCTGGCTGTGGGTGTGATGAGAGCTACCACAAATGGCGAACTTGTTAGCCAAATAGGCAGATGTGCTGGTCATCACAGCTGGTTTTGAAAATAGTGCATCTCAAAAAGTATAACCTGATGAGTTCCATATGGAGAGAGGTGATGTGATTATTTTCCCTCATGCCCTGGGTAAGAAGTGCTGCTGTGTGTAGGATGCCCTTAAATAGGCCAGTGTAGAAACTGAGAGACAGTGGAGAACGGCATTTTCACCATCCAGATGCAAAACTATGAGGGCTTGGCAGCAGGACAGTTCTTAGGATATTTATGATAACTTGTGGTTGGGGATGCCTGCAGGCCATTCGATTCTCTTTTCATTGCACTTACGGTCACCCCCATAATCCTTATTTCTTGTTAGCCACATTTTTGGCATTTTGATTTTCCCCATGATCACGTTTATCATATAACATAGCCCAGGATCCAAGGGGAGCTTACATGGCCCAGAGTCAGACATTGTGTTATTTGCAATAAGGAAGAATAGCTGCACCAGAACCAAAATAATACCATTGGAGGAAGCCTGGAAATGAGATGTGCAAGTGCAGTTTTAAGCAGACTGCATCGTCTCCTCACTAATGTGAATGCTTGTCAGCTGAGATACCACTGCTCGTCTGACCCCAGTGTGGTCACACGCAGCAGGACGACCAGTCAGTCAGAAGTAGATTTTCCTTGAGAAAACAACAGTTAAAGGTGAACCATGATCTCAATTGGGAAAGAGAAAGATAGGGTCTGAGCAGACCTATAAAGGGGGAGCAGTTAGAGAGATCCTCACAAGTCACCAACCCATACTGTTAGAAATGGGGGTCTCTAGTTGGCAAGGGTTTGCACCTTTGACCAAGTAGGGACCCTTCTTCCTAGTCAAGATAAGGGGGAACGCTACTGAACTAACCCCTGCTTACCCCCTTGGTAGCTTGGCACGAGCAGTCAGGCTTATCTCAGAGGCAGTGTGTAAAGCATTTGCACATAGCCAACAGTAACACAGTGAAAACACTACAAAAGGACACCACACCAGTTTAGAAAAATGTCCAATACTTTATATATTTTAAAACAAGACCAGAATGATAAAAATACAACATACACTTACTTTAAAAGATGAACTTTGCAAGAAGACTTTAAAAATGCAGTTCCTTGAAGTCAGTAGCTCTGTCCGGTGATACCGCGGTATGAAAAACAACAGAATCCAACAGTTTTGTCTGACCGCGTCGGCCAGGGGTGTCGGCAGACTCATAAACAGTACCTTTTCTGTTGCGGCCGACACATTGGTGCCGGCCGGTCACGTCAACCGTCGCGGTTGCGATGAGAAATATAGCGGTGCGGCGTGCGGTGCCCTGAAGTTGCACTGCAGGCAGTGGCTTAGTGACGGTCATCCAGGGTGTCGGTGACACCAGGGCTGAGGTGAGAGTGAAGGCGGAGCTCGATGCGGTGCTGACAGCTCACGGTGCAGGCAACAGGGCCAGTTGAGAGAAGCTGGCGTCGGTCAGTACGGACTGCGGTGTGGGATGGGGCAGTGCGTCGTGAGACTTACGAGAGGTGCCCCCAAGTCACGATGCGGTCACGGAAGTTGCGGTCAGCGTGTAGCGACGGAGTCGGTGAGACCAGGGTGGTGAGGTGAAGTGAAGTGAGATGGTGCGGAGTGCGGTGCCCACAGGTCACGGTGCAAGCAGCGGCTCGGTGCAGCGGTCGTCGTCGTTGGTTAGACCACGGTTGTGGTGCGTCATGCCGGCGGTGCCCTCTGTGGTGCCTTGAGGACATGGAGCCAGCGACGGACTCAGTGGCGGAGTCGGCAGCTTTCCCCCCCTCTGTGGCAACTGAAACCACGGTTCCAGAGGCGGTACCCAGAGGACAGTAATGTCTTTGCAGGCCCTGAGACTTCAGAACAGGAGGCAAGGTGTACTTCAAGCCCTTGGAGATACTCAGCACAAGTAAAGAAAGTTCAGTCCAGTCCTTTCCCTTCCCAAGGCAGAAGCAGCAACTGCAGGCCAACCCAACAAAGCAACAACACAGCAAAGGGGCAGTACTCCTCCTGGCAGCTCTTCCAGCTCTTCTTCTTGGCAGGTTCCTTGATTCAAGCGAGTTCTCTGAAGTCTTTTATCTCCCTGAGACTTCCAACAGGAGGCAAGCTCTACTTCAAGCCCTTGGAGACATCTCTAACAGCAGGATGATAAAAGTACAATCCAGTCATTTCCCTGCCCAAGACAAAAGGAGCAAGCAGCAGGCCAACACAGCAGAGCACGCAGCCAAGTAGCAGTTCCTCCTGATAGCTTTTCCAACTCTTCTTCCTGGCAGGTTCCTTAGTTCAGCAGTAATCTAAAGTTCTGGGGTCTGGGCCCCAATATTTATACTTAATTTCTCTTTGTTCTTTTGGCAGAGTGTCTGTGGTCAGCTCAAACCAGTTTGGTCCTCTCTGGCCCAGCTTCCCAGCAGGAGGTGGAGACAGCATTGTCTAAAGCAGACCAGGCCCATTCAGGTGCAAGGAAATCTCCCACTACTCTAAATGCAGCCCAGGACTATTCAGCCCAGTCCTGACTCATCCAGGAAAGGCAGGACACACCTCAACCCCCCCACCCCAAGTGGCTGTCTGAAGAGAATGCACATCCCCAGCCCCTGTCACTCCAAAGCCAGACAGTCAATCCACAAACCCAACAGAGGCACACAGGATGGCTAAGTAAGAAAATACCTACTTTCTAAAAGTGGTATTTTCAAACACAGAACATAAAAATCATCTTTACTAAAAGATGCATTTTTACATTCTGAGTCCTGGCATACTAAACTCCATTTCCCTATCTTGTCACAATAGGAAGTTATGCTTATAAGATGTTATAAGTAAACTCCCATTCTAACCTATGGGACAGATAGTCTTTCCATGGTGAAAAACTAAATACACAGTAATTCACTACAAGGACATGTCACACACACCAGTACATGTCCTACCTTTAACATACACAGCACCTTGCCCACAGGGGTACCTTGGACCTACCTTACAGGTGCCTTACATGTAAGAAAAGGGAAGTTTAGGGCCTGGCAAGTGGGTGTACTTGCCAGATCGACATGACAGTTACAACCTGATGCAGATACTGCAGTGGCAGGTCTGAGAACCCTTTACAGGGCTGCTTGTGTGGGTGGCACAATCAGTGCTGCAGGCCCACTAGCAGTGTTTGATTTACAGGCCCTGGGCACACACAGTGCACTGTACTAGGGACTTAGTAGTAAATCAAATAAGCCAATTATGGAAATACCAATCCATAATAACAATTTACACAGAGAGTATATGCACTTTAGCAATGAATAGCAATGGTAAAGTGCTCAGAGTCCTAAAACCAACAAAAACAGGGTCAAAAATCAGGAGGCCAAAAAGCAAAAAGTCTGGGGGTAAACCCACTGAAAAAGCCAAGTCGAAAACATACTCATTGGGCAATGTTGAAGCAGAGGAGCAATAGGGCATGACCAATAGTTTACAACCTTGTTGGACAGGGGAGGAGCTCACAGAAGGGATGGGGAAGAAGACTTAGGGGAATAGGTAAGAGTGCTCACCAGCTGATATTCCCTCTTTTTACTCCAGGCAAGTCAAAATAGGCATGGGAGAGTTGTAGGTATGTGGGAGACGGAAGGCTGCCCATGACCTGAACGGTGCATTTCAGCTGACACGCCCTCTCTAGTTTCTCCAAGTCAATGGCAAATCTGTCTCTGTTGTAATTGCTTACCTTGGAGAACCACAAAACCCTTTGGATAGCGACACTCCAGAACCTACCATCTAAACTCTAAGCAGTAATTCTGTCAGTTTAAGAAGTAGTACTCATATTTATTACTCTCATAAGACTGTTGTAGGGTGAAGCTTTCTTTATAATGCATTTAGTAGTCACATATTGAAATGGGCACCAATTCACAAAAATGCCAGGTGTAGCAGGAGTGAAATAATGCACCATTTGGCTGCTGATAACATCATAGAGTTGAATCTTGTCCCACCCTTAAAACCCCCTCAGCCCTCTATTTGGTGCTGAGGGGCTAGAGGAATGTCTATGAGTGAAAACTAGAGAAAGTCCCCTATGGACCAGGGATAGCAAGGGTAGTTCCTTGAGTACCAAAAGATAATCCAGGGGTAGAAGCTTTCAATAATAACTGACTAAACATTGAGTTCTAAATGTCAGGATATAGAAATATCGGAAACAAAATGTCATGATAAAAAAATATTGTGATGCAGAAATAGTGTTGTCAAGAATATCGATTTTTTCAGGTAAGTCATATCATTGTTAAGAATATTGCTGTTTTTAAAATTGTTTTCAATAATATAGTTGTAAAAATATAGTTTTTTAATTATCTTAATGTGTTTTAGCTCATGTATTAATTGTATTTGTTATGGTTTGCATAATTGTTAGTAATATGTTCAGATATAGTTTGTAATTTTAAGTGATTTATCATTTTTAATTTTAATGCTAATAGGAATTTTATAGTGTCGTAGTGGGTTGCTAGGTTTATAGAGGTGTAGGGTGGGACGTTAATTAAGCAATAATTAATTAACAATTAATTATTCATTTATTATTAATTATTTAATTAATTATTAACTATGAAAATTATGTAATAATTATATTTTTTAGTTCTATTTTAGGTAAGGGCTGCTGGGTTTGTAGGGGTATATTATGGGAAGTTAATTAAGTAATAATAAATTAACAATTAATTATTAATTTATTATTATTTATCTAATTATTATTAATTATGTAAATCGTGTAATAACTTTATATAGTAGGTATATTTTAGGTGTGGGCTGTTGGATTTGAAGGAATGTAGGGTAGGAAGTAATTTAAGTAATAATTCATTATCAATTATTTATTTAATATTAATTATTTAATTGATAATTAATTATGTACGTTATGTAATATTGATTTATTATATTTATATTTTAGTTGCGGGTTGCTAGTTTTGAAGAGGTAGAGGGTGGGATGTTAATTAAGTAATAACTAATTATCAAATAATGATTATTTCTTTAGTTAATTAATTATCAATTATGTAAATTGTGTTATACTTATTTATTTTAGTTTTATTTTAAGTGTGGGCTGCTAGGTTTGTTGGAGTATAGTGTGAGAAGTTAATTAAGTAATAAATAAATAAATAACTTTTTTTCATTGATAGCTAATTATTAAATTGTTTATTAATCATGTACATTGTTTAATTGTTTTTTTGTTTTTGATATGAATAATAATATTTTGGTTAATTAATAATATCCATATTAAGAGTTTTATATTTGTTCTAAATTATTAAGGTTATTCAAATATGTAATGTGTTTGAAGTGAAGTACTTTCTCTACTGTTGCACAGACTGGATTAGGAATAGTAAATTTAACCCCTCTGAAGTCCAACACTTTCACTACTGTTGCACATACTGGAGTAGAAATAGTAAATATTATCCCTCTGAAGTACAACGCTTTCCCTACTGTTGCACAGACTAGAGTGGGAATAGTAAATCCTATCCCTCCAAAGTCCAATCATTTCCCTACTGTTGCTTAGACTGGAGTGGGAGGAGTAAATCTTACACCTCCGAAGTCCAACTCTTTCCCTACTGTTGCACAGAATGGAGGGGAAATAGTAAATGTAAGCTCTCCGAAGTCCAATGCTTTCATTACTGTTGCACAGACTGGATGGGAATAGTAAACTTACCCCTCCGAAGTCAAACGCTTTCCCTACTGTTGCACAGACTGGAAGTGGAATAGTAAATCTCACCCCTCCTAGGTCCAAAACTTTCCCTATTGTTGATCTGTTTGGATTGGGAATAGTAAATGTTACCCCACTTAAAGCCTACGCTTTCACTACTGTTGCATAAACTGGAGTGGGAATAGTACATCTGTTATTCCCAGACTTCAATACTTTTCTTAATATTGCTGATATTATTATACGTTTACTGTTTAAATTTTATATTATTTGTTTATATATATATTTTTTTTACATGTCATATTTTTTTTTTTATATATTTTTAGTAAATGTCTTGTTTTAATTTTATAGTTTTTCATATTTAATTAATTTGGTAATTTATTTAATATTTTGCAGTTGATTTGCTAATTTATTTGTTATATATATATATAACGATATATATATATTCACACTGCATCCTCTATATTAATGAGAACTGTCTGCACTCCAATGAGAGAATAATTCATCTTTTTTTTTGCTTTGCAAGCCAGCAACATTCAGGGCGTGTTTCAGCTTCTATATCAAGCCTTTACCAACTGAAAGGCGTGCCGTGATTTCTTTTATCTGTGTGCACGTACGTTAATTAAAACCATGTGGTGATCTTAAAGCTCCAGCTCCCTGTTACAATGTAGTAAAATGCCTTGACAAGTGTCTAAATGTTTTAAACAGGAAACCAGGCATATATATATATATATATATATATATATATTCCCTGAAAAACCATAGGTTTCAGGGACGTTATAGTTAGAAATTAGCATTTATAAAAACCTTAGAAATTCACTGAAAAAACCACAGGTTTCAGGAACGTTATAGTTAGTTGGACATTTCACTCATACAAAACCAGAGAAATTCGGCCGTTATAGTTAGTTGAGCTCTAACTATAACTCGCGGCCCCGCAATGCACTGCTGATGACATCACATATTACATCATTCATGACATGGTCAGTGACATCACTGATGCCGTCACTGATGACATCTCAAATGACATCACTGATGACATCATCCAGTGACTGTGTGCTTCTGTAAAGTTTAAATATGTTTAATATATATATATATGCCACGGTGTATTGAAGAATGAGTGGGTGTATGAGTGTCTGAATGGATGATTTAGTAGGTGCGTGACTGACTGTTTAAGTGAGTGATTACACGTGTCTTACTGAATGCATGGGTTAGTGACTAAACTGTGTGAATATCTGTATCAGTCTGTTAGTTGGTGTGTAAGTGGCTGCATGGGTTGGTGAGTAGCTACATGAATGTCTATATGGGTTATTGATTGGTTGTCTGAGTATCTGTATGGGTGCCTGAGTGTCTGTGTAGGTGGGTGGGGAGTGTGTGTCACTCTGTGCATAGATGTGTGAGTGGGTGATTCACTGGGTGTATGGGTTCAAGACTGCATGTGTGAAGGGCTGTATGGGTGGGTGAGTGTGTGTATGGGTGTGTTGGTGAGTGAATGGATGTCTCAGTGGTACATGTGTGAGTAACTACATATGTGAAAGGCAGTATATGTCAGTGATGGAGTATATAAATGACTATATGTGAGAGTGAGTGATTGTGAAAGTGGCTGTATAGATGAGTGTGTGCTTGTATCAGTGATTGTATAAGAGAGTATGTGTTAGTATCTGTATGAATAAGTGAGGTGGTGTGTGTATAACTGTATAGGTGAGTAAATGGGAGTGTGACTGATTCTTTGCATGACTGACTAGGTGTGTGAGTAACTCTATGAATGAGTGGCAGTGTGTGAGTGTCTGTATAGGTGTATGAGTGCATTTGATAGTGCTGTATTGATGAGTGACTGCATGTATGAGTGACTGTATCGGTGAATGAGTGGATGTGTGTGTAGACCTAGGAATCAGTGAGTGGGTATGTGGTAACTGGTATGTATTTTAGAGTGGGTGTATCAAAGGTTATATTAGGGTGTGAGGAGGTGTATCAGATTATCACGTGGCTGATGTCATCAGTGATGTCATTTGAGATGTCATCAGTGATGTCACTGACCATGTTATGAATGATGTAATATGTGACGTCATCAGCAGTGCATTGCGGGGGCGCGAGTTATAGTTAGAGCTCAATTAACTATAACGGCCGAATTTCCCTGGTTTTGTACGAGTGAAATGTCCAACTAACTATAACGTTCTTGAAACCTGTGGTTTTTTCAGTGAATTTCTAAGGTTTTTTAAATGCTAATTTTTTTTTTTTTTTTTTTTTTTTGTCCTCATCTCACCAATAAGCTTATGCGGGTCTTATGAAGCCAATGTTTCAATCTGTGGGCCCTCCGGCTTACCGCACTAGCTTAGGTCGCCTGACCGGTCCTGCTCGTTGTGGGACTTGGTGTAATCATAGGACGAGCTATATTAATCTCAAATTACGTCCCCATCTCGTAAGAGGTAGCCAGATGTTTATCAAGCTATCCCCTTCTCCTTCATAGTCCAAGCGGGCCATAGCAAATGCGGCTTTAAGCCAATCTTCACTCTTCGGGGGGAGGGGGTCTTTCCACCTTTTACATATCTCTCGCCGTGCAAGTATAATCATATATAAAAGTAGCCCGCGCTGGATCTGCGGTGCAGTCTGACAAAATAGTCCATCGTCCCCAAAGAAGACTAGTGACATATTGACATCGATGTTAGCTTTGAAGATGTCTTGAAGGGTGTCGCCAATTCCCTTCCAAAAATTCTTTAATTCAAGACACCCAAAGAAGATATGGAGGTCATTAGCAGTTGGCATCAAACATCTAGGACATTTTGGTGCTGGGGACGGGGCAAACTTGGCTATCTTAGCTGGAGTATAGTAAAGCCTATGGATAACAAAGAAGTGGTTCTTCTGTAAACTTGCGGGTTTAATAAATTTATATAGTACTTTCAGTGATGGCTCAAACAGGGCATCTATACAGGGTTCAAGAGGGGTTTGATTCCAGACTAGGGTAGGGGATGGGATCTCCTGATCTTCAGCTTCTAACAGATGATTATACCACACTGATATCTCCTTCTTTATTGGGTGTGTAGAGTGGCACAGACTTTCTATATCCCAATTCCCTCTTGTTTCGCCTTTTTCTGCATCAAACCAGGATACCAGTTGTAAATATTTAAATCTGGAGAACCCTGTACCAATCCTGGCCCTCAATAGTTCCCATGGATGTATCCCCCTGAATCTAACAGGTCAGACCAAATGTTTATGCCCGCACTCTTAATGGGTACCGCCAGGCTATCTCTAAGACAACAGGGTGTTCCAGGGGAGCCCCAAATAGGTGCTAGGTCAGAGTAGTATCCTATCCCCCATCTAATTCTGACTTTGTACCATGTTTCCAAAGCTGCCTTGAGAACCTTCAGACGTACTCGCTTGAAGTATTTTGGAGCCCCGAATTTATATAAAAAAGCCTCACCACCTCCTCCTCCCTCCGTTCTTACCATTTCTCCCAACAGCGTTCCCCACGCCGACTCATCTGGTTTCGCAAGCAGCATCCGAACTTCCTTAAATTGAAATGCTACTGCGTACCAGCTTATATCAGGGAGAGCCAGCCCCCCCTTTTTTAGTCTGCGTCTTAATTTCTTCCATGACATCCTCACACCCTTATCTCCCCAGATGAAGCTCCCGATCTTACTCTGCACCTTACTGATGCACTTATATGGAAAGGCCAAGGTATTGTGGAGAACAAATACGAAAGCTTGGGAAGAATGACCATCTTTACTAAATTAACTTTCCCGTAAATAGTTAAGGGGAGGTTCCTCCATCTAGCAAAGAGGCGATCTATTTCTTTAGTAATTCTATTCAAATTAATCTGGGGAATTTTTTCCAAGTCTTTAACAATGATGATACCTAAGTATTTTAACTCGTTGCTGGTTGTGCCTTTCCATTGATCTAGATTCCCACACATCACCTCGGTCTTTGATGTATTTACTAGATAACCTGACAGGGTCCCAAACCTCTCCAAAAGCTCCTCCACCTGGGGAATAACCACCTCAGGATCGTTAGTGTACAGTATTAAGTCATCAGCATACAAAGCTAACTTACAGCTATAATGTTGAGACTTAAAAGGGTAGATCAAGTCGTCTAATCTAATAGCTTGAACCAACGGTTCAATATAAATGTTAAACAGGAGAGGTGAAATCGGGCAACCCTGCCGGGTCCCCCTCTGGATGTTAAAACTAGGAGTCAGCAGACCGTTCAACAGAATCCGAGCAGAGGCTCCCTGATAACAGTTTCTCAGGGTTTGAGTAAAAATCGGGCCGAACCCCATTACCTCTAGTACCCCCCAAAGGTATACCCAGCAAACCCTATCAAAGGCCTTGGCCGCGTCCAAAGCAACTATGGCCAAAGGATCAGATCTTTCAATGGCCAAGTCGATATTTCCTATTAATAATTGAGTCTGTCTCTGGATGTGCCTTCCAGCGACAAAGCCCTTCTGGTCGATATGGATCAGGCCTGGGATCAATTTCGCCAATCTCCCCGCTAAAACGCCCATAAAGATCTTATAATCGGCGTTTAGCAGGGAGATTGGACGGTATGACTCGGCCTTTAACGGATCCTTGCCTGGTTTTAGAATCAGGACAATTGTGGCCTCTTTCCAAGACTCTGGGACTTTACCTGTGAGGCAGTACACTGAATTAAAGATGGTACCTAGTACCGGGGTCAGCTCCTCTGCTAACAGTTTGTACACTTCATTCGGAAGCGAGTCCATACCTGCAGCCTTTTTATTCCTACATTTTTTAATTTGCTCAATTATCTCCTCTGCTGTAATGGGGGCTTCTAAATTATTACGACTCTCCTCTGACAGGGAAGGCAAAGATTTAGTCCTCAACCATGCGTGTATAGTGCTTGGAGATGGAGCCAGATCCTCTTTATAGAGATCCGAAAAGAGAGACAGCAAACAAGTTTGCATATCTTCAAAGCTCCTCGACTTCTCCCCTTTGCTGTTAACAATCAGTTCAGTAATGTTGTTCTTAGATCGATTAGTTCTTGCTTTCCAGGCCAGTAGGGCACCTGCTTTCTCCCCATATTCAATGAGATGTCATCAGTGATGTCACTGACCATGTTATGAATGATGTAATATGTGACGTCATCAGCAGTGCATTGCGGGGGCGCGAGTTATAGTTAGAGCTCAATTAACTATAACGGCCGAATTTCTCTGGTTTTGTACGAGTGAAATGTCCAACTAACTATAACGTTCCTGAAACCTGTGGTTTTTTCAGTGAATTTCGAAGGTTTTTTAAATGCTAATTTCTAACTATAACGTCCCTGAAACCTCTGGGTTTTCAGTGAATTTCAAAGGTTTTTTAAATGTTAATTTCTAACTATGCCTACATAGGTGGGACATGTGCAGAAAGAGGAAGAAAGGCGCAGAAAGAAGCAAGAGTAATGCAGAAAGAGGCAACAGAAGTCCAGAAAGACCGAGAAAGGTGCAGAAAAAAGCAAGAGAGGGGCAGAAAGAGGCTTTGTTGCAAAGTCATCCTGTGCCCCCAACTTTTTGCTGACTGGTACTGGTGGTAATTGACTCTGACTAACCAGGCCCAGAGCCAGTGCGATGCTGAAAGACACTTAGAATACAGTGAAAACACCTACATACACTAGGGTACACTATGGGTTGGGGGTACCCCTGTGATTGGCATGACCTCCCCTGTAAGGCCCTAGTACATAATAGGGCAGGGGGATTAAAACTACCTCTAACTCAGAGGTGCAGAAAGAGGCAAGAGAAGTGCAGAAACAAGCAACAGAAGTGCCGAAAGAGCAACAGAGGTGCACAAAGAAGCAAGTGAAGTACAGAAAGACGCAACAGAGGTGCAGAAAGATGCAAGAGAGGTGCAGAAACAAGCGAAAGAAATGCAGAAAGAGGCAAGAGAATTGCTGAAAGTAGCAACTGAGGTGTAGAAAGAAGCAAGAAAAGTGCAGAAAGAGGCAAGTGAGGTGCAGAAAGAAGCAAGAGCAGTGCAGAAAGAACCAACAGAGGTGCAAAAAGAGGCAAGAGGGGTGCAGAAAGAGGTAGGAGAGGTGCACAAAGAGGCAAGCGAGGTACAGAAAGTGGCAGGAGGGGTGCAGAAAGAAGGAAGAAAAGTGCAGAAAGAGGCAAGAGAATTGCTGAAAGAAGCAACAGAGGTGTAGAAAGAAGCAATAGAAGTACTGAAAGAGGCAAGTGAGGTACAGAAAGAAGCAAGAGCAGTGCAGAAAGAACCAACAGAGGTGCAAAAAGAGGCAAGAGGGGTGCAGAAAAAGGTAGGAGAGGTACAGAAAGAGGCAAGAGAGGTACAGAAAGAGGCAGGAGGGGTGCAGAAAGAAGGAAGAGAAGTGCAGAAAGAAAGAAGCAACAGAGGTGCTGAAAGAGGCGCGAAGGGTGCAGAAAGAGCAAGAGAAGTGCAGAAAGAAGCAACAGAGGTACAAAAAGAGGACAGAGAGGTGCAGAAACAGGCAGGAAAGGTACAGAAAGAGGAAACAGGGGTGCAGAAAGAGGCAGGAGGGGTGCAGAAAGAAACAAGAGAAGTGCAGAAAGAAGCAACAGAGGGGCTGAAAGAGGCGCCAAGGGTGCAGAAAGAGGCAAGAGAAGTTCAGAAAGAAGCAACAGAGGTACAGAAAGAGGCAAGAGAGGTGAAGAAACAGGCAGGAAAGGTACAGAAAGAGGGAACAGGGGTGCAGAAAGATGCAAGAGAGGTGCAGAAAGAGAAAAGAGGGGTGCAGAAAGAGGCAAGTGAGGTGCAGAAAGAGGCAACAGAGGTGGAGAAAGACACAAGAGAGGTGCAGAAACAAGCAAGAAAAGTGGAGAAAGAGGCAAGAGAATTGCTGGAAGAAACAACAGAGGTGTAGAAAGAAGCAAGAGAAGTGCAGAAAGAAGCAACAGAGAAGCAGAAAGCGGCAAGAGGGGTGCAGAAAGAGGCAACAGAAGTGTGAGGGGAGGGTGCCCATGTTTGAGAAGGGAGGGTGCCTGTGTGTGAGAGGGGAGGTAGCCTGTGCGTGAGAGGGAAGGGTGCCTGTGTGTGAGAGGGTGCCTGTGAGTGTGTGAGGGGAGGCTGCCTGTGTGTGAGAGGGGAGGTTGCCTGTGTGTGTGAGGGGAGGGTGTCTGTGTGTGAGGGGACAGTGTCTGTGTGTGAGGGGAGGGTGCCTGTGTGTGAGAGGGGGTGCCTATGTGTAAGGGAGGAGTGTGTGTGAGAGGGGAGGTTGCCCGTGTGTGAGAGGGGAGGGTGCCTGTGTGTGAGAGGGGAGGTAGCCTGTGTTTGAGAGGGAAGGGTGCATGTGTGTGAGGGAATGCCTGTGTGTGTGAGGGGAGGGTGCCCGTGTGTGAAAGGGGATGTTGCCTGTGTGTGTGAGGGGAGGGTGTCTGTGTGTGAGGGGACAGTGTCTGTGTGTGCGGGGAGGGGAGGGGGTCTGTGTGTGAGAGGGGGGTGCCTATGTGTAAGGGAGGAGTGTGTGTGAGAGGGGAGGTTGCCCGTGTGTGAGAGGGAGGGTGCCTGTTTGTGAGAGGGGAGGTAGGCTGTGTTTGAGAGGGAAGGGTGCCTGTGTGTGAGGGGGTGCCTGTGTGTGTGTAAGGGGAGGGTGCCCGTGTGTGAGAGGGGAGCTTGCCTGTGTGTGAGGGGAGGGTGTCTGCATGAGAGTAGAGGTGTGCTGCGGTGAAACCCAAAGGTCGTCTCAAAGACACGTGGCCAGAGCTCAGAGGCCCTGTATCTGGCCCGGTACCCGCTCCGCGGTGTCACACCTGAGCATCACTGACGTGGGGCTAACACCTACAGCTTGGAATGATCATATAAAAGGCGACTGATCTACCTGAACACTCTCCGCCACATCAACGGTTTATTTTCATTGATTAAAAAGAGATTTCCACCAGTGCTGAGAAGCATTACAGCGGAACATCTGTGACCATCAGACAGATTTATGGATCGCCCAAAAATTTTCTATGCCTAGAAGAAATACCGGATGCCGAGCAGATCCTTTTTGTGTCGCAGGAAAAAACATCGTTAATCTCGAAGTAAAAGAAAAATCCCAAATCCTGTGCCCGCAGACAGAACCCATGTGCTAGGGATGCATCCTGAGAGGTTTGTGCCAGAGAAAATGCAAGCATGGCTCCAGCGCCAGCCAGTGTCCCGGCAGCTTCAAGTATGCATGGCCGTCAATTATGTGGCATGGGTCAAGTCCCTGATCACGGAGACAGCGGTGACCAGGGGTACAGCCGTTAAAAGCCTTTGCCATCATTTATGTGACATGGTTCAAGCCAGTAATTTGCCATTAATTTATGTGGCATATTCAAGCCTGTGACGCGGGGTACAGCCTTACCAGGCTCTTCCATCATTTATGTGGCATGGCTCAAGCTAGTAATCAGGGTTACAGCAGTTAAGATGCTTTGTCTTCATTTGTGTGGCACGGTTCAAGCCTGTGACCAGGGATACAGCCTTTAAAAGGCTTTGCCATCGTTTATGCGGCATGGTTCAAGCCCGTGACTAGGGGTACAGCTGTTAAAAAGGCTTTGCCCTCATTTATGTGGCATGGTTCAAGTCCGCGATGTGGGGTACAGCCACTATCAGACTTTGCAGTCATGTCTGTTGTATGATTCAAACCTGTGACCGGCGGCCGCCGTTACCAGACTTTTCCATCATTTATGTGGTTCGGTTCAAGGCAATGGCGAGGGGTTCAGACAGTATCAGACTTTGACATCATTTATGTGGCATGTTTCAAGCCCGTGATGGGACCTGCAGATATTTCCAGGTTTTTACCATCATTTATGTGACATGGTTCAAGCCCGTTACCATGGATACACCAATACCAGGTTTCTCCATAATTTATGAGGCATACTAAAAGTCCATTAAGTGGTGTACAGCCAGTATTAGACTTTGCAGTACGGGGGTGTGTCCAAGTGCCCAAGATGGTGGATGCAGGATTCCAGTGCTCCCGGACTCGTAACACTCCTGAATCCGGCACTCATGGCTGGCATCCGCAAACCCCTGCGGTGCACAAGGACTCCCCAACACCCACCGACTGCCTCCGTGGTCGGTGGCAGGATGAGACGAAGCATAGTTGCAAGATCCCGGCTCTGGAGTTTGAGCCACGGCAGGGCTGCAGTTGCCTCAGGCCAGCACCTGTGGATTGGAGGCTGGCCCTGGGGGAATCGTGAGTCCCCTTTGCACAGTGCCTGCAGGTGCCTGCCGTTGCGTTGGCGATAATCCAGCTCCTGGTGCTGCTGCGGCCCCAGGGCCATCGACGCTGGTTCAGGCCTACCTGCCGGCCAGCTCGTCCGTCTGCCATGTCCGACAGCTGCCAAAGCCCTCCCTCACCTGAGGCGGTAAGGGACGCCGGCCAGAGACATTGCCTGTAAATTTGCTGTGTCCCCCCATCCCCCCTCCAGCACCTCAGCTGATTGCCCAGACGATGTGCAGGTCTAGGTTATTGACCAGCCCCGGGGAGGTGGCGGTCCCCGTAGCTGCGGGAGGGCCGCGTGCCCCCCGCGTCTCATTATCAAAGCCCAGGGAGGTGGCGGTCCCTGGGGCAGCATGGGGGGGATTGGGACCCCCCCCACGCATTTATTTTTAAAGCCCTGGGGAGGTTGCGGTCCCCGGGGCTGCGGGGGGGCGCAGTGCCCCGCATACAATTAAATAAGCCCCGGGGAGGTGGCGGTCCCTGGGGTTGCGGGGGCCCCCACAAATTAATTGGTGAGTACCCTGGGACCTGGCCCACCCGGGGGCTTTCAAAAACAAATTTTTCGTCCGGATTCGCGAACCCAGCACGAATTCGGACGATTTAAAAAAAAAAAATGCTTTTTTTGGCCCTGGGGGTCCTTGTGGGACAAATCACCCCGAAACTTTTAAGACAGGAGCTGACTGGAGCGCCCCATTAGTTTTGAAAATTTCACGAAGTTTCGTCAACCGGCGCCAAAGATATTGGCAAAAAAAAAACGCTTTTTGAATAGAAACGAGGTCTTAACGATAACTACCTACTGGCGACCAGCCTTCTTCAGTCTAATGAGCGCCATTCTTTTCAAAACATTTATAGTCTGCCCAAATGCATAGACACAGAAAACATACTACTTACGATTTAAAAAGACACACTCCTAATAAGCAAAAGCCCGCAGGTGCATACACAATGAATGCAATTGACAGGAAAAGTGGTCACAAGGGTAACTTCAACATATGATCATGATGGCTTGAATGCTAGTGAACGATGCAATAATATGCACCCATAGCCCACATAATGCGTACTAGGACCCACCCTAATTGCCTGCAATCTGGGCTCGTAACTCAAATGCTTTCACTGTATCTTAAGTAATGATTTTTAAACAGATGTTAAAAGAATCACATGTAAATGACAATTGGCGCATATATTGTTGTCGTAACACACTTAAAAAATAATCAAATATAATGCGCGATTGTAGTGCAACAGGATAATAAAAGTATATGTGTATAACTGTCACCTTTGATCCATTGGGAAGCCACACGAAGCACTGCCGGTGGCTCTCATTCTATCTATATATAGATAGATATAGATAGATAGATAGATAGATAGATAGATAGATAGATAGATAGATAGATAGATAGATAGATAGATAGATAGATAGATAGACAGATGGATGGATATATCCACAACACTTTTTTCTCAACCTGACAAGAGAGACGCGCACTCAGATGTTGACAAAAAATAAAATAATCTCTGTTTTTTATATATATATTTTTCTAGCCCTCCCCTCCTCAGATACGGGAGTTACGTAAAAGGAGAGACGGTCTGTAGCTCAATTCCTTTCAGCGTGATAAGTTTATTTTAAGGCAGCAAAAACACCTAACGTACTTCGTAGTTCATAACTCCTTGATCATGAGTCCCAACCGTGATCAAGGAGCTACAAGCTCCGAAACGCTGCCTTAAAATAAACTCATCATGCTGAAAGGAATTGAGCTGCGGCCTATCTCTTCTTTTACTTAACTTGCGTATTCGATGAGGCAAGTGCTAGAATAATTAGGGGTTCGCTACCCCACCACGGGCTCGCCGTCATAAGAGGCAGGGGATCCAGCGATTGACCTCGCTATATATATATATTTAATCGAACTGCACCCAGCACCCTCTTGAACAGTTATTTTAACCAAAGCAGTAATTGATATTGATAAACACAAACATATATCCATTATAGATCATGTGTCCTTGTAAAGGATTCTTCACAAATATCAGTAATAGAGTCCAGATACTATTCCAAATTTTCAATGTTGATTTATTCTGTGCTACAACACTTCCAGCAAGATATCAGGCAACACGTGTTTTGTCTCTTCAGACTTTTTCAAGGCAGATAATTATTCCAGATCCTTGTGTAATATATTCCTTTACAGAAATTGTCACACACTGATTTTATATGTAAATTTCCAAAGGTTGCAAATGTCCAAAGTTAAAATTCAGAACTGAACTGCTCTCCAACGTATTTTATATTAGAGATGAGATTCCTGATTTCAATGAATGATAAAGTCCAGGAATATGTATTCAATTCAAAGAGCTGTTGTCAAAATTCAAGTCGATTTACAAACTGATTCTTATATAGTAACATGTCGCTCTCTTTAGCAACAGAAGGAGTCCATAGTAATCTCCCCCGGTAACACACAAAGGTGTCCAACACGCCAGTCTGTTCTGGACTTAAATATTGGTACGAGGTGTGGTAATTCTCCCATTTGGGGCCACTACTACCGAACTTGTCTTTGCATATAAATATATAGACATAGATATATTCACTGAAAAAAGCAAAGGTTACAGGTACGTTATAGTTAGGCTCAGATTTCACTCATACTAAACCAGTGAAATTCAGCAGTTATAGCTGAGCTATCTATAACTGGCGCCCCACAATGCACTGCTTATGACCTCACATATTACATCACTCATTACATGGTCAGTGACATCACTGATGACATCATCCGGTGACTGTGAGTGTTTTAAAAAAGTTTGAGTGTTAAATATATATACCAAGGTGTATTGGTGAATCAGTGGGTGTATGACTGCTTTCAAATTATGCCAGGACAAGTAGAGAAAGTCATTCTTTATATGGAGATAATTCCATTTATTTCTTCTGTGGTTTTAAAGCGGTGCTGTACTCTTTCTAAAATTCAGAGTCATTCAAAACAAAAACAAATCATAATTTCCAGAAAAAACAGGTGTGTGGCAGCCAACACGTGTTTCGCCCCCTCACATTGGCTATTTCTGCCTGGGGCTTCCTCAGGGCGTAGCGCATAAAAATATTTGAATCCTCGAAAAAAGGAATCAGGTTCCTGTGCAAAGTTCCGTTCAGATGGCTGTAAAATTTCTGTCTCTTGTTCGTCCGGGGAGAAAGAACTTCAATCTGCAAAGGTGTATGACTGCTAGAATGGATGAATCAGTGGGTGCATAACTGACTGTATAAATGAGTGATTAGGTGTCTCAGTGACTTTAGGGGTGAGTGACTGGTTGTGTGAATTTCTGTATCAGTCTGTCAGTCGCTGTCTAAGTGGCTGCATGGGTGTGTGAGTGGGTACGTGAGTATCTGTATTGGTGAGTGATTGGTTGTCTGAGTACGTGTTTGGTTGTCTGAGAGTCTGTGTGGGTGGGTGAGAGGGTGTGTGACTGCCTGTATGGATGAGTGAGTGGGTGAGTCAGTGACTGTATGGGTTAATGAGTGCATGTGTGAGGGGCTATATGAGTGAGTGTGTGCATTGCTGTGTGGGTAAGTAAGTGTATGTGTCAGTGGTATATGGGTGAGTAACTGGGTATCTGAAAGACAATATAGGTGGGTGATGGGATATATGAGTGAATGTATGGATGATGCGACAGCTGTCCATTCTGGCACCATTCTTGCCTGGCTGATTAGACAGGACCAGCCGACAGGACCCATCACTACACTGATGTCTCCTGATGGTGTGATGAGATATACACAACACGAAATACATGACGAGATGGTCCTCCACTTCACGAAATTATACCAATCAACGCTGGAAGCATCAGCTTTGGATACAAGCTCTTTCTTAGATGGCCTTGCTTTCTCCAGGCTGACCCCGGATCAGCGCCTGGAACTGGACACTCCTGTCACACCGGCCGAGATACGAGGTGTGATGCGTGCTTTAGCCTACGGGAAGGTGCCGGGCCCAGACGGAGTTCCATCTGAATTCTACAAAGCATATCCGGAACTCTTAGCCCCGCAGCTGTATCGGGTGTACAAAGAGGCATTACAATCCGCACACTTGCCCGTTGCCCTCAATGAAGCCACACTAGTCACTCCACAGAAACCTGACAGAGATCCCACACAACTAGGATTGTATCACCTGCTAGCATTACTAAAAATTGATTATAAGATATTGGCAGGAGTACTAGCGGGGAGATTGGCGTTATTGGCACCACAACTAATACATGGAGACCAGAATGGGTTAACCCCGGCACGTAACACCTCTCTCAATTTGCGCAGGTTATGCCGCATAATGAGATTTACCCCACACGTTTGGCCCAGATTGGGGTGTTTAGTACTTGATTTGGAAAAAGCTTTTGACACCATTGAATGGTCGTTCCTTTTCAGTGTACTGCTGATATATGGGATTGATCCATACTTTATACGCCTGGTCAGACTTTTATATGATGAACCAACCGTGCGAGTCCGAACCTGGAATTTAATCTCAATACCCATAAGGATATGCAGAGGCACCAGACAGGGCGGCCCCCTCTCCCCAATTATCTTTCACTGGCCATCGAACCATTAGCAATGCCTATACGTGCTTCTGCAGGTCAGTGGGGTATCCTGTTGGGAACAGACACACATGCAATATTGATATATATGCAGACGATATTCTACTGTCACTCCGAAATGTCATGTCCGTCCCAACTGACATACCTAATATTCACACCCTCTTTGCCAGATTGTCGGGCTGCATGTTAACTGGGGGAAATCATGCTTGTTTCCCTTTGCCCCCCACACTACAGATCCGTACCTCACTGTCTGTGATGCTCAGGTCACTTGGTAACCGACCATGTTCCGATATTTGGGAACACGGATCTATCAAACTAACAAGGACCTGATAGATGGTAACCTCACCAGAATGGTCACCTCTCTGACATCACAGATAGCATTTTGGAAAACACTTAGGGGCCGATTCCGATTCGGACCGGAAAACATACCGACCGACTCGGTACGGGAATGTTGTCCGACCGACACGTACCTGCGCTGCCCGACCCGCGTAGTACGATGAAATGCATGTGAATCACGACCGACTCGTACGGAACACAAGCCGAACGACCGAACCGCACGGAAACCAGCTATCCGGCCGGGAAACTACGCGAATCCAACCGACCGACACGCACCAGGAATGAACCCGACAGAAACGTACCCGCGAACTACGACCCACGCAGTACGATGCAATGCGTGTAAAACCAGACCGAGTCGCACGGAGCCCAAGCCGTACGACCGACACGCATACAAAACCGAGCCAAAGCAACCCAATACTCCGCGACCGACGTGTACGCCGCACATGAAACCCAGCAGGAACACAGCTTGAAAGACTCGGAGAAGCCCGCACGAGCCAACTGCAGCGTCCTACTCGGTCAGAAGAACGTCTCCTACATGCCTAAAAAACACAAAGGAAAAAATACAAAAAAAAGGGCCAAACAATCAATGACAAAGTCAAAAAATACAGGGGGAAAAAAACATGGAACAAGGACACACCCCCAACTCTACCCATATAAAGGCCACAAATCCCTACCATGATCCTTTGCAAATTCAACTGACCGGCCAACACAGAACACCATCTTAGACAGCAACCACAGACACACTGACAACTCATCCATCACACAAGCCACACACCATTAGCACCTCACAAATAGCACCCTCACATACACCCAGGAAAACCTACACTCACCCACCCTCACTTGCACACTCACACACACATCAATCCCCACCACCACCCATCACCATGCCCCCAAAGAAGAATCCAAAGTTCCTAGACAGTGAATTGGAAGTCCTGGTAGATGAGATCCTCAGGGTAGAGCCACAGTTGTTTGGTACATTGGTCCAACAGACCCCCATGTCGCAGAAAACCAAGATGTGGGAGAGGATCGTCGACAGGGTGAACGCACAATCACCATGTTTGCGCACAAAGGAAGACATCCAGAACAGGTGGTATGATGTGCGCAGGAGGGTCAAGGACCTACTCAAGAAGGATTACGCCTTGAGTCAGCGCACCGGCAGTGGCCCTCCTGCCAAATCAGTATACCTCAGGCCCTGGGAGGAGAAGGTGCCGGCCATCCTACCACCAGTGAGCGTATATGGACTATCAAACATCCCAGAGCCTAGTGAGTACACAACCAATATACACAATATTGTGTGACAATACACACACATCACTGTCAAGGGGATAGTCAAACCATGCACCCTTAGCAAATCCACAGCAACCAAAAGATAATCATCCCAAGATGTGTATGTTAGTCAGATAAACACAATACATGCCATCTCATAGTGATATGTAACTGTGTCATGACATGTACAAACCTAACAACAAATAGAGCAAGGCAGTGGCACAAATCTAACCAACAAACACAGTCAGATATTTTGCCACCACTAGAACACCACCTCACAGGGAAGCTCACTGAAAGGAAGGAATTCTGTGTATGCTGGTGAAGTGAGTGTAGCCAATAGCATGATGGGAGTTGTAGTCACAGATATTGGTCACCCTCACAATCCTTCAACACCACTCTGAACCATGCTCACATCACAGGGAGTGGAAAAGAACTGACAAGATGGCTGACACTGGGTACTGCTGTGGGGAGCACAAGGCCCTGCTGGGAACTGTGCAACAACCAACAGCAGGACACCACTGACTGACATCCTGAAAGCCAACTTGCACTCCCTGCAATGGAAGCACGTTCCATGGTGGGATATCTGGCTGGGTGGGAAGGAGGACTGACAGCTCTGCCCATAGTTACCAGCAGCTTTTCTCACACACCCCCTTCTTAACACAAACTCCACACAACTCACCTGGGAGAATGCAATGCCTCACACTCTAATTAAATATCCCACAAAGAAAAACCACACTGGGTTATGCTGTGTGAAGCACAGGGACACTTTTGGGACTTGTAGCCAAACAAACGCCAGGACAACACTATCAGCCATCCTGTCAGCACAGGCACACTACCCCACAGGGAAGCAGAGTCAAAAGGAAGGAAGTATGTGCATGCTGGGAAGGGTGGTGTAGGCAATAGCATGATGGGAGTGGTAGTCACAGCTCAACATCCCCCACCCACATGGCCCAGCAAGCTCACACTGAAGCATGCACACCTCACAGGGAGTGAAAAGCCACTTCAAAGATGTCTGACACTGGCCTCAGCTGTGGGGAGCACAAGGCCCTGCTGGGAACTGTGCACCAACAAACGCCAGGACAACACTGTCAGCCATCCTGTCAGCACAGGCACACTACCCCACAGGGAAGCAGAGTCAAAAGGAAGGAAGTATGGGCATGCTGGGAAGGGGGGTGTAGGCAATAGCATGATGGGAGTGGTAGTCACAGCTCAACATCCCCCACCCCCATGGCCCAGCAAGCTCACACTGAAGCATGCACACCTCACAGGGAGTGAAAAGCCACTTCAAAGATGTCTGACAATGGTGCTCTGTTGTGGGGAGTACCAGGCCCTGCTGGGAACTGGGCACCAACCAACAGCAGGACACCACTGACTGACATCCTGAGAGTTAACCTGCACCCACTGCAAGGGTGGCATGCTTCATGGTGGGATAACTGGGCTGGGGGAGAAGGAGGTCCGGATGTCAACCAAATACCACCAATGCTGGTCATGCACACACCTCAACATCCACATTGAAATGCATCAGGTTGGCAGGACAATGAGCCACACCAATATCAACCTCTGACTGTGACAACTTAGGACAATGCAATGTACAGGCCCGCATCCAGAGGCACAGTCACAACTGTCATGTGTTTGAACCATTGATGCCTGCAGAAACATAACATACATTGTGTGTCTCTTCCAAAAACAGGTGATGATGGGGACACAGCAGCAGACGAGGAGGAGTCCCTGTCCCAGGCTCCGGGGGACCCTGAGCTCTCTGGTGTGGAATAGCCTCTGTCCTCATCGGATGGCGAAGACCAACCTGGCACCTCCGGTGTGAGTCATCATGCAGCACCAGCACCATCTGCACCCCCTGCACCCATTCCTCCAACATCTGCCAACACACAGACCACCCCCGCCGACACGGACAGACCAAGGACACTGAATGACAACAGCACAGGGACCCCAGCCCACCGTGAAGCAACGGACAACAACCCCAGTACCAACCCCCAAGGGGGCCTAGGGTCACCTGTGCGTGCCACCGCAGCTCCCGCATGTGTGGCCAGGGGTGGTGGGAGGGGTGGTAGGCAGAGGTCGCTGTTTGCAGAGGGGTCTGGACTGCATGATGACCCACAACTGGGACGCATTGCTGATGCGTACCAGAATAGCACCGGAGAGGTCAGCCAGGTAGTGGGGATCCTCAAGGACATTCAACAGCAGCAGGCTGCCCATCATGCCCGCTTGGACTCCCACATGTCCCGTTTGGAGACACACATGTCCCGTGTGGAGACACACATGTCTGGCATGGAGTCCAAGTGGGACACATTGGAAGAACTGACAGCGGTGCAGAGGGACATATTGACATGCCTCCGCCAGATTAGCACCAACATGTCCACACCTCCCTGTGTGCCCACAACATCTGGTGCCGCAACAACTGCAACTGCCACAGGGAGGGAGGATGACTCTGGTGGAGAGGCCTCTGCACCGCAGCGGCCTGCACGTGAGGGTCCCCCCAGAAAGAAGAGGGGTCATCCGAGGAAGGACAACTGAGAGGTCGATGGCCATGTACATCCCCCAGGAACCCAACACCTGTTCTGGAAATTCTCCTTTGTGTGCAAACTGTTCACCCTGTCGAATGCAACACAACTCTCCCACATGACATGGGGAGTTTAATTTGGACTAATGTATCAGATGACTGTGGACTTTACTCAGGATATTTCTGCTACCAACACTTCCAACTCATCTGGGAACTTTGGATTCCAATACCAATGTACAGCACCCACCATCCTGTGCACTATCCTCACACATGTATGTAAATAAACTCACTAATACACCATACTTGCCTCTGTTGTGATTCCAACGTTGTTTTTGTCATAGAGATGATGATCTGCTAAATGACACTGTGCATGCTAACTGCTACAGCAAGTTCAACACCGTCATGTGAGTCATGGCGACGTGACACATATGAGGGAGACACACCACTAGGGCTACACAACACATAGACACCAGGGCCATCTGACTAATCGCCTACACTGATGTTGCCAGGAAATACAGTGGAGTGCACAGACACCACACCTATTCAGAGTCTGTGTTAACTAGCCCACAGGTGCAGTAAGCAAATGTCAGTCAGATGTGTGACCACAGACAACGCACATCCCAAAGTGAAGCACAGGTTTATTACACATTTGTAACAAGTTGTTTCCACTACAAATGCAAGGTAATCCCACGTGGCAGTGGACACACAGTCAACAAGTGTAGAAGAAATAAAGTCCAGGGGTGTGTGGCACATCACCTGTAGGGAAACGACTGCTTCCACCCTGAAAGCTGAATCATGGTGTCGGGGGATCCGAGTTGACCAAACAACTCTGAAAGTACCCTGTGAAGGACAGACATGACACACAGTCAAAAGCACTGAAGAACAGGACAGAACTGCAATACTCATGCCCAATACATGTCACAAGATACCTACACAAAACCAAGTTAGCATGTCAACACTGTTGGGGAGTACAGACTACCTGTAAGGACACATCGCTGCACGCATCCAGTCAAGTAGCACATGGCCACACTCAAACAGCACCAGAGCCACACCCACACATATCATGCAAACTCACATCATTGACATGACATCTCTGGATACTCACATTCAGCTGAAGAAGTTGGTGATGAGCTGTGTGCGGACATCACCCTCA
Organism: Calotriton arnoldi; assembly: GCA_963921515.1. Taxonomy (NCBI): domain Eukaryota; kingdom Metazoa; phylum Chordata; class Amphibia; order Caudata; family Salamandridae; genus Calotriton; species Calotriton arnoldi. The sequence goes on from CAWUFW010011831.1 coordinate 467,451, forward strand.
TCATCATCATCATCATCACTTGCATCGTGGCCCAGGCCAGGATCCTCCACAGGTGGCGGATGTTGGTCATCGTCATCCAGGATGAGAGGCAACTCCTTCCACACTGCCAGGTTGTGTAGCATGCAGCAGACGATGACAATCTTGCACACCTTTGCTGGGGCATATGGGAGGGCCCCTCTTGTCTTGTCTAGGCAGCGAAAGCGGCTCTTCAGGAGACCAAATGTCCGCTCGATCACTCTCCTGGTCCGACCATGTGCCTCATTGTAGCGCATCTGGGCTGGTGTCACAGGGTTCCTGAGGGGTGTCAGCAACCACGGCATGTTGGGGTATCCGGAGTCACCTACATACAGACAATTGCACATTAGCTGAGTTGGAAAAGAGGGTGGAATACAACATTGCAGAACACACACAATGGTACAAAGTCAGTACACACCGACAAGCCAGGCAAGCTGGTTCTGCATCTGTGACATCATCCTCGGGATGCGACTACTCCTCATCACGTAGGTATCGTGTGCAGAACCGGGGAAACGGGCACACACATGTGAGATGCTCATATCTGCAAGACATACCACCAGAGCATTGATCGAATGGTAATGTTTCCTGTTCCTGTATGCCTGCTCATGTGCCTGTGGTGGTACCAAAGCCACATGTGTCCCATCAATGGAGCCAATGACATGTGGCATCCTCCCCAGGGCATAGAAGTCACTCTTGACGTCAGTGAGTTGTTGACGTTTAGGGAAATAGATGTACTAGTTCAGGTATCTCAACATTGCCTCCAAAACATCGCTTAGCACACGGCTGAACATGGTCTGTGACATCCCACCAGCAGACGCCACAGTGTGTTGAAAGGTACCAGTGGCAAAGAAGTGTAGGGCTGCCATCACCTTCACCTTGGGGGTCAGCGCTGTAGGGTATGGCCGGCCAGGTTGCAAATGTGGGGCCAACCGCACCGCCAATTCCTCAATCAGCGCCCTGTTGAAGCGGTACCGTTGGATGCAGTCACGTTCAACCATCGTTGCAAGGTCAGGGAATGGTCTATGGACAGCTGGTGCCCTGCAGTGCATAGGTGAAGAAAGAAAGATTGTCAGTCACCCCACATATGTGGCATTGACCATACTCAATATCACATGATACATCATTACGAGACACAAGTACCTGATGTGTGCGCCGTTCTGTATGGACATATATGGCACCTACATGGCCAACATCTAACATCGCAGTTCAACATGTGTTGACAACAAGTTCCAGGTTGTGCTATGGGAAATCATTAGGCTGTGTCACAGTACCCATGTACTGCTGTCACGTTCCAAACACACACCACAGTGACATGTGAGGACAGATGTGCCACAGGCATCACAGCTCATTGACAGGTAGATTCCCAGGGACCCTGTATTGCCACATGGACACTGGCATGACATGGCGTATCATGTACACGTCAGCAAAACAACCATGACTCCCACAGGTAGTGACCCCTGTTGCCTCTGCAGGACAGACATGGATGTCTGTGACACACACACGCACAACATCAAAGTCCATGCACAAACAACGTGGATGTGGAGACTGTCTCCCATTGTGCACATGGAATCAGAGACATCGGAAACACAACATGCACACAGACAGTGGAGGGCCATCACTATTGTGGCAATGGGTCACCCTGTGATGTACATACCTTCCCACATGGGACTCAGGGTGTATGTGGCATGACATACACATACACAACCTGGAAATGTTACCATGCCACATGCTCTGAACTGAACAGTTGCACATCACAGTGGTCATGTGCACAACACACAAAGGATTCTGTCCCCATGAACACGTGCACAGCCTGGGAGTGGCTGCCCCCAAGTGCCACCAAAAAAACCACATGTTGACCCCCATACACACACAGGTAATGCAGCCTTACATGCCTTAGGATACAGTTTGGACAGGCTGTGGTGTTGTAGGTGTGTCCCTGAGTCCCTGGTAAGTAAATGTGGCTGGCATACGTTCACCAGTGACAACCATGGTGACATATGCGAGTGACTTGTAAAGGGACGCGTCGTACAGCAATGGACCGATCCGTGTGCACGCATTGGCCATTGCATATGATGTGGACGGATGCGTGTTGTCATCCGAAATACGTGTTGTACAGCAATGGACCGATCGGTGCGCACGCATTGGCCATTGAATATGATGTGGACGGAAGCGTGTTGTTTTTCGAAATAGGCGTCGTACAGCAATGGACCGATCGGTGCGCACGCATTGGCCATTGCATATGATGTGGACGGATGCGTGTTGTTTTTCGAAATACGCGTCGTACAGCAATGGACCGATCGGTGCGCACGCATTGGCCATTGCATATGATGTGAACGGATGCGTGTTGTTTTTCGAAATACGCGTCGTACAGCAATGGACCGATCGGTGCGCACGCATTGGCCATTGTATATGATGTGGACGGATGCGTGTTGTTTTTCGAAATACGCGTCGTACAGCAATGGTCCGATCGGTGCGCACGCATTGGCTATGGCCTGACATGGTAACGGACGCGTTTTCGAAGCTTGTACGAGTTGGATGCAGTGAATTCAGTTGGCCACCCACAACAATGTTGCAAATTCATGGGTGTCATGAAGTTAAACTTTTGAAGGATGCTGTGGGCGTGTATAAGTGGTGCAATTCCATGGATTGGCCAGATTCAGAAGATGCAAACGACTTGGACCTATCACTTTGGACACATGGGACAGTATCTGCCTCTGCAGCACACATATAATGCTGGCTGTTCCCCTGAGAGCTCACTTGCCTGCACTACATGCTCCAGGACGACATCTGCCACCACCACTGCTGCTGTCTCTGCATCCTCTGGCTACTGCAATGGCACGTACTGTGGAGAGAGCCCCAGCCTTCAGCACTGAGGAGAACCAGGCCCTGCTGGACAGCCTCCTTCCACAGTACAGCAAGCTGTATGGGAAACCAGGGGAGCAGGTGAGTGTGCTGTCCACTGCCTTACTAATTGTGCATGTTGTCTGACTAGCAAGACGTACAGTGTGTACACCAGTGGCTAGCATGCTCACTGAGTAGTTGTCACCCCCCAAAGTGTGTAGTCACATGCACTGAACAGGTATAGTGCAGTAACAGTGCATTCCAACAAGGGTTGACTTCCCAGGCAATGATACCATTTAGTAACTGCTGGCAAACTGTTCATAGCCATAGTTGCACTACCTGTGTAGATCATATGCCCCTGTGATTGAGACATGTATATCCAACTGTGTGATGCACGGAAATGTTGCATGTGTAGTAATGGCCTTTTCACTTTGTCATCCTCACAGGTTGATGCCCACCAGAAGCAGGAGATCTGGCTGACCATCGTCCGGGCAGTACGATCGGTGGGGGTCTACAGGCGCAGGATCCGCAACTGCCAGAAGAGGTGGCAGGACCTTCGTGGCTGGACCCGGAGGATTGCAAGGGTCCAGCTGAAGCTGTCGCCTCCTCGCAGGAGGGGCGGACACCGGACCCTGACCCCCCACATGCTCCGGATCCTGGCGGTGGTCTTCCCTGACCTGGATGGGCAGCTGAAGGCTGAAGCAGCAAGGAGGGGGTAAGTGCTAGCCTCAACTGTGTACTTTGACTGACATGCTCTATGCACTCCTTTAGCCTGGTTCCACTTCCACAGTACAACTGTCATGTCGTCCTGGACTCATGTCCCTCACTTGTGTCATGCCCCCTCCTCATCTGATACACAGGTGTGGCCCTTACAGTCTGTGACTTAGGTCACTTGGGTACTGTGTACTTGCAGTTACCTGTGGTTCAAGTTGGGGACAGCATCAGTTACATGAACTTTGTGGTGGGCTGCATGGGTGGTACAATTGCTCACAATGCCTGTGATCTGACATGTACTCTGGGTATGGCTTTGATGTGTGTTCCAATTGCTGCTCTGACTCACCACATGTTTGGGGTATGTGCCACATACCCATGCTGCTGCAGAGACCAAGGTAGGAGCCTCAGAAGTATGTACATCATGTGTGTGACACATGCATAGCCACCTGCCTAGTGTTCAGGCTAATACCATGTTGCACATGGACCAGGACTGTAATGCCTACTCCGTACATCGAAGGCACTCTGTTCTCCCACTCCCGTGTGTCAGCATACATATTGGGCATTGTGAAGAGTGCACTCAGGTGTATGCCTCTGTGTCACCGTGGTATGGCCTTGCTATTTGGACTCCTGGAGTGTTGAACAATTTGGGGTGGCCAGCCATCTGAGTTGTGACTATGGGATCTGCACATAGGTTAATGCATAGGTCTCTGATCCCTTGACTGTGCACGATGTTGTATGAAACATTGAGGTGCAGGCAGCTTTGGTTCATTCTCATCAGACGGTGAAGTGCTCATGTGTATGGATTTGTGTTTGCAGTCACTCAAATGTCTCATTTGATTGACGTGGGATCATCTCAGTCCTCATGATGTGGGTGGCCAGGGGTGCACATGTGCACCTGTTGGCTACATGGCTTACATTTCAAAAACTTCCATGATTGTGACACAGTGCAGACTGGTGTTGTGTGTATGCACTGCCCCTGTGACAGGAGACAGTTATGACTGACTTGACAGACAGGCCTGTGCCATGACATTCCAATCACAAAGGGTGATCCAGCAGTGGTGTGATATGTCCTGCATGCACACCATTGTCGCATTGTCTATCAGGACATGAGGACATCATTGTGTCTGGTGATGGAACCAAAACACGCATATCAACAGAGACTTTGCCCTTCACTTTTCCTGACACATGTACTGAGTCAGTGGCAGGAGATGGCATGTGTTTGGAGTGACACATTTCCATATGTTCTCTTGGATGTCCAACAACTGTGTATGTGGTGCATGTGTGCACATATGATTAGTCGCATACAACAGGCAGCAGACAGATGGGTGCATGGACAGGTAGGATATGTGTGGCATGACTGACTGTCAGGCAGACAATGGGCTTCTTCAAATCAGTGTCAGTACTAATTGCAATGTCTAGCAAATGATGGCAGGGCTTGCTCTGTGATGTGCTGTACTTACTGTGGTGTGTGTGGTCAGTACAGGTGACTAATGTTGCTCTGTTTATCCTGATTGTTTGCAGATACATCCACGGCCACAGGAGGAGACAGCTCCACGGACAAGGAGGAGCGGCAGAGCCAGACTGGGTCCACTGCAGGGGAGACCGAGGGACCCAGTGGCACGGAGGGTGAGGGGAGCCACACTGAGGAGACCTCAGCTACGACCACCTCGGCTGGGGAAAACAGCACTTCCAGTGAGGACTCCCTTGTGGAGGCGGGTGTCAGCAGACCAGAGGCAACGTCAAGCAAGTCTGTCCCCGCCACCACCACCATCTCCACCCTCCCATCTGCTCCCATCCCACATGTCCGTGGAGGCTCCCGTTTAGGGGAGCGTGTCTCCTTCATGCCAGGCACCGCACCCCCTGCCTCTGTCCCCCCTGCTGCTCTGAGTGTGGAGTCTGTGGACTTGCTGAAACAGATCCATGTAGGGCAGACATCAATGCTGAGTGTCCTCCATGCACACACAGGTCTTTTGACACAACTGGTGTCATTCATGGAGGGCATGTCATCTGGCATGTCTGCCCTACATCGGACCAATCAGTCCATGGCCTCCTCACTGACGGCAGCAGTGTCCCTCCTGCAACAGGCCCTCACCCCTCCTACCTCTGCCCCATCCACAATCCCCAGCACCCTACCTGTCCCAAGCACACACACACCGGCACCGGCATGCACCAGCACAGACACAAGCAGCACACAGACACACAAGCCAAAATCCAGATGCACACGCACGCACAGTCAGGGGACTGATACCTCACTCACAGGGGATGGGGCCCAGACACACACACACACGCATCCACGAGCACTCCGCAGTCCTCAGATACCTCTCCCTCCAAAACCCCTTCCCTTGCCTCACCTGCAACCCCCCCCTCCCAGAAGCTCTTCCTCTGTGAGCTTGGCCTCTTCCCCACAGATACATCTGACACGAAGTCCAGGCGGAAGAGGCGACCACCACACACAGAGGGGAGTTCCCCTCACACCCGGACACCCTCCCCCAGGCACAGGCAGACTGAGGACCCCATTCGAAAGTCCCCCCGGACCAGGAAGGGCAAGACCCCACCACCACCACCACGCAGCTCCACCACACAGTCTCTCTCCTCCATCCCCCAGGCCACCACTCCACAGGTTCCACTGCCACACCCTGCCCCAGGTTCCCCCACACACCGATACCGCATCCCCAAACTGCTTAGGCCCTCCCCCCTACCACTTGCTCTTCCACCCCCAAACCAGATGCTCTGCCTGTTTGTGCCACTGGTGTGGAGACCGGGTCCCCCTCCTCTGTCCTGCCCTCCTCATCTGCCCCCCCTTCCACTCCCTTGGAGCCATGCACTGCAGTGGAGTCCACAACCACCCCGTCGGACTCGGGCACTGCAGTGGGGACCCAGTCCACTCCATCTGACCGGCCCACTGCAGTGGTTGCAGCACCCACACCATCTGACTTGTGCCCTACAGTGGTGCCGGCCCCCACTGAGTCAGATACCGCCACTGCAGTTGCCGGTGACACTCCTGCACCCACCACCCCTTCACTGCCTCCTTCTGGCATCCCCTTATCCTGTCCCTGCGGTGCCTGGCCTGCCCCTTGTATGCCCCTCTGAGGGGGATGTCCCCTGTCCGTACCAGTGCAGGCAAGCAATGGGTGACAAGTTGTCACATATCACCCTGTTGGGACTGTGTATTTGGACTGGCCATTGGCCTTAGTTTCTTTTGGACTTAAAATTTTAGTTTAACATTTGCTGAATAAAGCCTCTTTTTGTTTACTTGTGGTTTTTCTTTGGATGTACATGATGTAGATGAGTATCATCATGCATTTGCAGTTGTAATAGTGTTCAGATCAGGAAAATGAAGTGTTGCTGTGATGGACTCCATGTGGTCCATGGGATATGTGTCCTAATGTAGTCTGGATCTATAGCATCCTTTGCTGCAGTCTGAGGGTGTAATGTTCAGCATTTGACACAGGGATGTACGTTTTGCATTTGTGAATTAACATCTTTGGCTTACACTGATGCACATCTGGTGGGCTTACCACTGTTCAATGTTTCTATTTCCCTGACTGTGTGCCCATCTCCACTGGACATGCAGTTTAGCACATCAATGTTGAAGGACTCATCTGTGTATACAGTGCAACTTGCTTGACACGTGTTTTGGGTGTATGCAGATGACTGACGTGACACTCCCGTACCCAGGCTGATGTGAGCAGAGCGTTGTAGTTGTTGACTCACTGACCGAGTGTTCTGCTGACATGTTTGAGTCGTGCACAGACAAGTTTTGGCACAGCGGACCTTCCACAGGAGTGGAGTGCCCTCATGGCAGTGTGTAATCCTGTGACATTGCCTGGGCCTGTGTTGTGTGAGCATGCCTGTGTGTGTTCCCTTCCCTTTTCCTACACAGGCTGTGTCCCTAGGGATGTTCCTGTTTGTGATGCTTGCTGAGTTGTCCTGTGTTCATCCAGCATCTTGGACCTGGTTTCTCCTGGATGTGGGTGCATGGCAAACTAATGTTCATCAGGTTGTCATCTCTAGTTGTCTTTGTTGTCAGGGCTGGGGATGTGGGCAAACACAGATGGGACACAGTCAGGATTCCCCTTGGCACTTGTTGGTTACACAAGTCATGTAATTTACAGTTTGTGGTAGCTTTCAGTGATTGTGACACATTGTGTGTGTGACTGCTGCCACTCCTCAGGGTCAGAGCTGCAATGTTGGAAGTTGTCTATGTGTGTTCTTTGTGGGTCACCTTGGCTTCTTCATTGGTGTGTGACTGTGGCCGGGATCCCATTGATTGGGGTGGATTTCACGTCATGCCCATGTACGGCGTACTGTGCAGGGTGTCAGACATTCACGAGTCTTGTTGACTGGCCATGTGTGATGGGTTTCGCACCTTAGTTCCCACCACCCCCCCTGGGATTGTCATGGGTGCATGTGCAATGTCACCAGTCCATGTGAGCTTCACTGCTGCACATTGGTGGAGATCAAGGTGTGTGGTGTTGAGTGTGTGCAAATGTGAGTTGTTGCACGGCTAGACCTCTACCTCCATATTGGCCTTGGCTGACAGGCCGTGCTGATTGATTTGTGCTTGTGTAGGTGTGGTGGTAGTTAGTTGCTCAGGACACATGGCTGTGGTTCACAGTGTGAACGACATCTACCTTTGTCATCACAGTGGGATTATCATGCAGGCTAGTGTCACCACAATGTGGGGTCCCTGGGGGTAGTGCTGTGGTGGGTCTGTCTCTTGCTGTGTTAGTTGCTGTTCCTACAAGTTTGTGTGACATGTGTAATTTGGGCTCCCTCTCATCTAACAATGCCTGATTGCCCACATAGGGGAATCCGATCCATGAGTTACTTTTGTATGGCACTGTATACACATCTGTGTAATTGGAATTCAGGCCTCCTCATGTGTTGTGTGGTTGCCTGGGGACACTGGCACACACCCCCATCACCTGTTGTGTTTGATATGCAGTGTGAGGCTGCCTGTTTGTGTTTGTGCATCTGCACCACTGCATTGGCATATCTTTAGTGTGCCATTGGCTGTATGTTGTTTGGAGGATTTCCCCTGCTGTCCCTGGGACTCCTAGGTCATCAGGCAGCACAATAATCATGGTTTGTATGTCCCATTGCTGCCATGGTATGGTATTTGTTCACCTCACATCTACAGATATGTGGGTCTGCATTATGATGGTCACTTCTGTCATTGTGTAATTGATAAATGTTGACAATGTCAGCCCCCATGGGTGATGTTTGTCTGCACATGGCCAAAAGTATGTTTTATTTGCACTGCACTGTTTGCCTCACCCAATCTATGTTGCTATGGGACACAACCACTACTTTGCCACTGATGTGTTTGTTGTTGTGTGACCAGGAATCATCCATGCTGTTTGGCAGTTGCAGCTTTTTCCATGACAACACTTACCTTTTGGTCACTGTGATGATGGGGGTTTAGACCCCATTGCCACAATGTTCAAAATGTGCTTCAGCTATGGACCCCACACTTACCTTTTGGTCACTGTGATGATGGGGGTTTAGACCCCATTGCCACAATATTCAAAATGTGCTTCAACTATGGACCCCACACTTACCTTTTGGTCACTGTGATGATGGGGGTTTAGACCCCATTGCTACAATGTTCAAAATGTGCTTCAACTATGGACCCCACACTTACCTTTTGGTCACTGTGATGATGGGGGTTTAGACCCCATTGCCACAATGTTCAATTAGGCTTCAGCTATGGACCCCACACTTACATTTTGGTCACTGTGATGATGGGGGTTTAGACCCCATTGCCACAATGTTCAAAATGTGCTTCAACTATGGACCCCACACTTACCTTTTGGTCACTGTTATGATGGGGGTTTAGACCCCATTGCCACAGTGGTCATGGTCTGCTTGCATTGTGGAGGCCACACACATTTATGTGTGACACATGTGATAGGGGGTCACATTGTATGTTCAATGTCATGTTCAGTGTTGTAGGCATTTGACACAGACTACCCACGCTTGTCATGATGTTGGGGTGATGTCTTTTTCTGACATTCCTTATGTTGGAGTATGCTGGTTGTCTCATGCATTACCCGTCCTATGAGTGGGGATGGTAGTAGTGACAGGCATCCAGGCCCACATGAGTAGGGGTGGTGGTAGTGGTAGGCATCCAATCCCCCTATGAGTGGGGATGGTAGTAGTGACAGGCATCCAGGCCCCCATGAGTAGGGGTGGTGGTAGTGGTAGGCATCCAGGCACCCATGAGTAGGGGTGGTGTTAGTGGTAGGCATCCATCCCCCTATGAGTGGGGATGGTAGTAGTGACAGGCATCCAGGCCCCCATGAGTAGGGGTGGTGGTAGTGGTAGGCATCCATCCCCCTATGAGTGGGGATGGTAGTAGTTGTAGGCATCCAGGCCCCCATGAGTAGGGGTGGTGGTAGTGGTAGGCATCCAGGGCCCCATGAGTAGGGGTGGTGGTAGTGGTAGGCATCCAATACCCCTATGAGTGGGGATGGTAGTAGACAGGCATCCAGGCCCACATGAGTAGGGGTGCTGGTAGTGGTAGGCATCCAGGCCCCCATGAGTAGGGGTGGTGGTGGTGGTAGTGGTAGGCATCCAGGCCCCCATGAGTAGGTGTGGTGGTAGTGGTAGGCATCCATCCCCCTATGAGTGGGGATCGTAGAAGTGGTAGGCATCCAGGCCCCCATGAGTAGGGGTGGTGGTAGTGGTAGGCATCCAGGTCCCCATGAGTAGGGGTGGTGGTAGTGGTAGGCATCAATCCCCCTATGAGTGGGGATGGTAGTAGTGACAGGCATCCAGGCCCACATGAGTAGGGGTGGTGGTAGTGGTAGGCATCCAGGCCCCCATGAGTAGGGGTGGTGGTAGTGGTAGGCATCCAGGCCCCCATGAGTAGGGGTGGTGGTAGTGGTAGGCATCCATCCCCCTATGAGTGGGGATGTAGTAGTGGTAGGCATCCATCCCCCTATGAGTGGGGATGGTAGTAGTGACAGGCATCCAGGCCCCCATGAGTAGGGGTGGTGGTAGTGGTAGGCATCCAATCCCCCTATGAGTGGGGATGGTAGTAGTGACAGGCATCCAGGCCCACATGAGTAGGGGTGGTAGTAGTGGTAGGCATCCAGGCCCCCCTGCATAGGGGTGGTGTTAGTGGTAGGCATACATCCCTCTATGAGTGGGGATGGTAGTAGTGACAGGCATCCAGGCCCACATGAGTAGGGGTGGTGGTAGTGGTAGGCATCCAGGCCCCCATGAGTAGGGGTGGTGGTAGTGGTAGGCATCCATCCCCCTATGAGTGGGGATGGTAGTAGTGAGAGGCATCCAGTCCCCCATGAGTAGGGGTGGTGGTAGGGGTAGGCATCCAGGCCCCCCTGAGTAGGGGTGGTGTTGGTGGTAGGCACCCATCCCCCTATGAGTGGGGATGGTAGTAGTGACAGGCATCCAGGCCCACATGAGTAGTGGTGGTGGTAGTGGTAGGCGTCCAGGCCCCCATGAGTAGGGGTGGTGGTAGTGGTAGGCATCCATCCCCCTATGAGTGGGGATTGTAGTAGTGGTAGGCATCCAGGCCCCCATGAGTAGGGGTGGTGGTAGTGGTAGGCATCCAGGCCCCCATGAGTAGGGGTGGTGGTAGTGGTAGGCATCCATCCCCCTATGAGTGGGGATGGTAGTAGTGACAGGCATCCATGCCCCCCTGAGTAGGGGTGGTGTTAGTGGTAGGCATCCATCCCCCTATGAGTGGGGATGGTAGTAGTGACAGGCATCCAGGCCCACATGAGTAGGGGTGGTGGTAGTGGTAGGCATCCAGGCCCCCATGAGTAGGGGTGGTGGTAGTGGTAGGCATCCATCCCCCTATGAGTGGGGATGGTAGTAGTGACAGGCATCCAGGCACCCATGAGTAGGGGTGGTGGTAGTGGTAGGCATCCAGGCCCCCCTGAGTAGGGGTGGTTGTAGTGGTAGGCATCAGGCCCCTATGGGTGTGTATGGCATTGGTGATAGCCATCCCGCCCCTATGGTTCTGCGGTTGCTAGTGTACGTCATTTCTGCATCCCTATGTGTGTGTGACATATGTCGGGTACGTGTCGTTTGTTTGTGTTGTGGGTGTTTGACTTACCGTCTGCGCCGTACGCGTCCGTACCGGTTCCGGTAATAGATGTAGAGTATTGGTAGGACCTGCGCGATGGGATTCATGGTTGGGTCGTCTCGTTCGGGTTTCTCGTGGCTTCGACTCGTGCTCGTCGCTGGCTTGTTCATCTCGTAGCCGTGGATCGTCTTGTGGCGCGAATCGGAGCTTATGTACAGCTCTCCCGGATGCTCTGACGTGCCGGACGTAGCGACGGGTTTGGCGCGTACGGAAGTCGCATCGTACTAGTCCGGCCGGAAGGTGCTGTATATTTGCTTCCGTGCGACTCGATTCGGCGTTTACGGATCCGGCTTGGGCGGGGAACAGGAGCTGGAATGGGTAAGTACGGCTCGCTCGGAATCTGTGCTGTTATGCGCATTGTACTTGCTCGTTCGGACGACTGTTCGAATCGGTCGGGAAACACGCGTTCGGCTTGGTTTTTTTCCGGACGAATAGTGTTAGGTGCGCTTCCGGCCGAGATTGGAATCGACCCCTTAATCTTTCGGTAGCAGAGAGAGTGGCACTTATTAAAATGGTGGTGCTCCCGCGTCTTTTGTATCACTTCACCAACTTACCACTTTATTTACCTCCATTATTTTTTCGACCACTAGAACACATGCTTTGCAACCTTATCTGGAACATGTCACGCTGCAGAGTGGCACTTGCGAAACTATATTTGCCCCTGGCTCAGGGAGGGTTAGCCGTGCCTAATCTAGAACACTACTATTTAGAATCTTAGATACAGTGGGTGGCCCGGTGGACGGCAGAGCTGTACCTGGCAGACACAAGTGAGAATGACCCCCCATATACTTTAAATGCAATACTTCATCTTTTCCACCCATGCACCAGATCACCCAAGTTTCTTCCTCTGAAAGTGCAGGTGACCCACCGCTGTTACCGTCACAGTCTGTTCCTCACCAAACAGGTTACACCATATGCACCAGCTCTTCCATTACTGGGAATGCCCAAAGGCGATAGGAGGACGTAGCCAGCTGAACTTGTGGCCTGGCACGAGACAGGCATTCCCACAGTAGTTGATCTATATCCTTATAACACACTCCTGACGTATGAGAACTTAACACAGGAGTAGGGAGTGTCGCCGGGTCATTTCCTTAGTCACGCAGCCTGGACTGGCACGCTGCAACAACACTGGGGTGACATCACACAAGAATTACAAACACATCTCATGATACAGTATATACATGTTATGGGTACAGGGAGTCATCTCAATGGATAGTTTGCGGATGCACTCCGCACGCAGTCTGCAATAGATTTGGAATCTCTACGGAATTGCTGGGAGGCAGATCTGGCTCGTTCATGTACACCAAAGGAATGGGACATGATACTAGTGAGCCCCACATCAGTCCCCCGAAATGCAAGAGTCCGACTGATTCAATATTATATTCTACACAGGGCATATCTTTCCCCAGACAAAATTAATCGATATTTTCGCAGACAAGATGCATGCTGCCCTCGCTGCAGTTTTTATGATGCCGACATCTTATACATGCTGTGGTCGTGAACCACGCTGCAACACTACTGGGAGGGAGTGACACGACACTTGTCCACATGCACTGATAGAACACTCCCAAACACATGGGAGGCCTGCATAATAGGGGTGTTTACCAAAGACAAAAACACACAGTGCCACTACCAGATTTCTGGATCTTGGCCTGGTGGTAGCTAAACAACTCATCACAAGACGCTGGAAATCCAGCGACCCCCCCATCCTTACATGCTTGGTCCCATTCAAATCTCAGCTAGGCTAGGGCGGAGGGAATATCCCTCCATAGGGCGGATACCCTGGGCCTACGTAAATTCCCAATCTCATTCAGCTGGGATGCAATATTGGTGGCTCTCCAATCAGTATTAACTTCAGAGGAGGACGCAGACGCCCTTGGCGAAATGTAACTTGCAAAGAAGCTATAACGTACACACAGACTATGGTCCCTATAGTCAGGCTGATCCTGTACACACACACTGCAATATGAAAAGCAAGGCAAATAAGTGGTCCATGGTAATTTTAGTAGTTATTTTGTGGCAGTGGGGCACTGCACGAGGTGATATTGAACACTTCCTGTTAGTTAACACCCCTCCCTTGTTTTTAATCCCAAGTTTTCTTGTTTCATTCAAGGCTGTATGATGTGCAGATCTTTTATACTGTTTAACATGGACGCTCATGACCACACAATACACGCACATGTTTGAGGTTGTTGACATGTTACATGGCAATCTCTTGGTGTTTGTTGCTGTTTGATTTCTGTGCAGGGGCCCATTTTTGAGTAGTATATTTACATCTGAAAAGCATGGAATACGCCAATCAGAAAATGTATACAACTGATCAGATTATGCTAGCATCAACAAATGCCCTTACTGTACAAAAAATATGCACCCCTGCATTGTAACAAATATTAAATTATTGGAAGCAAATGTCTCATGTATAAAAAATAAAAAGCCAATAAAAAGATCAAACAAAAAAATGAGTGACTGTATGGGTGAATGAGTGAATGTGAGAATGGCTGTATGGGTGAGTGTGTGCTTGTGTCAGTGACTGTATAGGCGATGAGTATGTTAGTATCTGTATGAGTAAGTGAGTGGGTGGGTGTGTATCTCTATTGGTAAATAGCTGTGTGATTGGCTGTATGGGTGAGTGACTAGGTGTGTGAGTAGCTGTATGGGTGTCTGACTCAGTGTGCGAATGGCTGTATGGGTGAATGAGTGGATATGTAAGTAGCTGTTTTGTGAGTGAGTGGGTGTATGAGTGGCTGTTAGGGTGAGTGAGTGGATGTGTGTGTAGATCTATGAGTCAGTGAGTGGGTGTGTAAGTACTGGTATGGGTCTGTGAATGGGTTGTAAATGGTTGTGTGGGAGTGGGTGTATGAAAGACTCTATGGGGGTGTGAGTCGGTGCGTCAGTGATTCTGTGGATGATGTCATCAGTGATGTCATTGAGATGTCATCAGTGGTGTCATCTGTGAGGTCATAAGCAGCGCATTGCGGGGGCTACTGTACAAAACACTGGTTTTGTATGATTAAAATCTGAGCCTAACTATAACATCCCTGTAATCTTTGTTTTTTTCCAGTGAATTTCTAAGGTTTTTTTAAATGCTAATTCTTAACTAAAATGTCCCTGTAACCTTTTTTTTTTTCATTGAATTTCTAAGATTTTTTAAGTAGTATTTGCGTTTGCTGAGAGGTGGAGAAAGTGGACGGGGCCTCTGACCAGCTCTCATGAATCCCGCTGTGTAGGACTTACAGGAAGTACCAGGAGGGCTTCTTGGCCCCCAAGGTCCCTCAGGAGCAAAGTGGACTTCATCCCCCAATCAGTAGTGCACCAGGATGCGCGTTTGCAGATTGGTGGAGAAAGGGGGCATGGCCTCTGAAAACCTCTTAGCAATCCCGCTGTGTGGGACTTACTGGAGGTAACAGGAGGGGTAGTTGGCCCCCAAGGACGTCCTTGGGGGCCAACTACCTTTCCTGTTATCTCCAGTAAGTCCCGCACAGCAGGATTGCTGTGAGGTTGTCATAGGCCATGCCCCCTTTCTCCACAACTCTGCAAACGCACCTCCTGGTGCACTACTAGTAGGATGATGAAGTCCCCTTGGCTATTGAGGGCCCTTGGGGGCCAACTACCCCTCTTGTTACCACTAAGTCCCACACAGTGGTTTTGCTGAGAGGTTTTTGGTGGCCATGCTCCCTTTCTAATCCACTCTGCAAACGCACCTACTAGCGCACTACTACTTGAGGGATGAAGTCTCCTTGACTCTTGAGGGTCCTTGGGGCCAACAACCCCTCATGTTACCTCTAGTAAGACCCACACAGCTGGATTGCTGAGAGGTCATCAGAGGCCACGACCCCTTTCTCCACCACTCTGCAAACACACCTCCTGGCACACTACTGGTGGGGGAAAGAAGTCCACTTTAGTCCTGAGGCCCTCAGGAATAAAGTGGAATTCATTCCCCAACCAGCAGCGAGCTAGGAGGTATGTTTGCAGAGTGGTAGAGAAAGGGGGCGTGGCCTTTAGGCCTCTCAGCAATCCCGCTCTCTGGGACTACTGAAGATAACAGAAGGGGTTCTTGGACCCCACGGACACTCAGCATCCAAGGAGACTTCATCCCCCAACTACCACTGTGCCAGGAGGCACGCTTGCAGAGTGGTGGTGAATGGGGTATGGCCTCCGGCGACTTGCCGGTGATTTTTTTTGTATTTTTAAAAAATGTTTTTCAGGGAGGGGGACTGCGTGGCCCCACTTCCATGGACCATTTTCGGCCCTGGAGGCCCTATCCCCGAGGCCTGGCCTTTTCTTTTTTTATATAATTTAAAGGGAGGGGGGCCAAGCGGCCCCACTCCTGGGCCGATTTTGGCCCCGCCCCCATCCCCCAGGACCCGGCCTGTAGTGTTGGTGCGCTGGTCCCACTCAGGGCACCCACTTGCATTTTTTGGGGACCGCTGGGGGAGCCTGAAGGCCCCTGCGGTCCCTGCCAGCTCCCTGCCTCCTGTGGGAGCCGGCATTGCTTTTACACATAGGAGGTTGCTAACATGCAGCTCCCTGTGTGTAAAAGCAATTCTGCTCTGCTTGTAGTAAGTGAGAGCATTTTCTGCTCTCACTTACTAGAAGAGAAGCAGTGTTTGCTATGGCTTGGTGGGAGTAGTGCTCCCACCAAGACATAGCAAACTGCAATGTCCCAGAGGTGGGCACCCCGGCACATTGCTCGAGGTGGCGGTTCCCAGGGCCATCTATGGCTCCAGGAGGGGGGCCACATGGCCCCCTCCTTTCTTTTATGTAGGCCCAGGGAGGTGGTGGTCCCCGGAGCCGTGGGTCCACAACGGACCCCCTTAACTATTGTGTTTGTGCCCCAGGGAGATGGCAGTCCCAGGGGCAGTGGGGGGGTGGACGGGACCCCTTGTATTCCTAATGTTAAGTGCCCTGGGGAGGTGGCGGTCCCCAGGACTGCTGGGGGTTGGCTGCCCCCTCATTCCTATTGATAAGTGCCCTGGGGAGGTGACGGTCCCCGGGGCAGAGGGGGAGGCTGTAGGGCCTCCCCCACATTTCTTTAAAAGTAATCAGTATGCCCCGGGGAGGTGGTGGTCCCTGGGGCAGCGGGGGGGCTGAGTGGGCCCCCCTGCATTTCTAGTGTTTACTGCCCCGGGGAAGTGGCGTTCCCCGGGGCTTTGTATAAGCCTAGGAGGGGGACCCTATGAGCCCCCCTCCTTAATTTACTTCATGCCCCATGGATTTGGCCCACCTGGGGATTTAAAAAAAAAGACGCGCCAGAGCCCACGTGTCTTTGTTAAAAATTTTGCTGCAGATCTGCGGGTCCACCCGCGTATTTGCGGCAAAATTAAATTTAAACAAATACATTTTATCCCCGGCGGGGTCCCTGTGAAACCCCCCCCACCATATTTGGGGGGGTCAGAGTGTTCCTACCCTGCCCCCTTTTCATTATTTTTTACTTTTTTGTTGGGCTCGGCTTCAAGCCGAGTCCCAAGATGGCTGGTTGATGTGGTGGCGGCCAATCAAATTTTAGTAGGATTCACAAGTCCACTGCACTCGCGTCCCCAGGTATCTAGCATGTTTTCTGGACCAACATCTAGCTTTCTGACAAATTTGGTATAATTTCGTTCAACAGTTCGGGTTGTAGTTGTTTTAAAAAAATGAAAAATCCCCATAGACATAACATGGGGAAAAGGCGTTTTGGGACCTCCCTTTTTCTCGGCCCCTGGTTGGCGGATCACCCCGAAATTTTCAACACAGCAGCTGAACCAAAAAGGGGATGTTTTTTGTAAATTTCGTGAAGATTCGTCAAGCAGCACCAAATTTTTGGCAAATAAAAAAAAAGCTTTTCCGATGGAAACTTTGGTCCTTACTATAACTACTTACTGTGGTGACTGCCAGTAGGTTATATATCTATATATATATATCTATATCGGCGTTTCATGGCCCGGCTGACTCTCGTATTTGGGGCAGGATGTTGGGGACCCAAGGAAGTCCGGGTCACTCCTTCAACCGGGCTTTACCATTGACACAAAGCCCTCCTTTGCCAGGAACAAACAGCGCCCATTTAGGGAATATTGGGCCCCGCCAATAGCACTAACCCGGATGAGCTGCATGCTGGGAGCTGCAATCAATGCACCAGGACTACAGCTGTGGCTTCAACCAACGAAGTGGGGCAAGCTGAACTCCCACCAATGGGAGTGCCGCAGGACTTACAAAGGAGGGCGGGGGCGTAACCCCGGTGTTAGTGGCATCTGAGGAAGGCTTGTTACGCCGAAATGCATTATGCCAAGAGTGGTCAATAAAAGGGATTTCCTGAAGCTCCCCGCTGTGTCCTCTGATTGCTTTTACCGAGTGGTCTCTGTGTGATATTTTACGCGCATGCCAGGAGCGCGTTAAGAGGATCCGTCCTTTAAGTGTCCGTGGCCTTGCTGGCAAACTGCGGTTTTCTTTTCTCCAAGGTATTGGAATAGCCACAGACCGCCTCGAGTTTGGGCCAAAGCAAGTGGCCACTGCCAGGAGTAGCCCGTGACTGCACGGGGAAACGTGGTCATTGTATCAGCGTTTCATGGCCCGGCTGACTCTCATATTTGGGGCAGGACGTTGGGGACCCAAGGAAGTCCGGGTCACTCCTTCAACCGGGCTTTACCATCGACACGAAGCCCTCCTTTGCCAGGAACAAACAGCGCCCATTCAGGGAATATTGGGCCCCGCCAATAGCACTTACCCGGCTGAGCTGCATGCTGGGAGCTGTAGTCAATGCACCAGGACTACAGCTGTGGCTTCAACCAACGAAGTGGGGCAAGCTGAACTCCCACCAATGGGAGTGCCGCAGGACTTACAAAGGAGGGCGGGGGCGTAACCCCGGTGTTAGTGGCATCTGAGGAAGGCTTGTTACGCCAAAATGCATTATGCCAAGAGTGGTCAATAAAAGGAATTTCCTGAAGCTCCCCGCTGTGTCCTCTGATTGCTTTTACCGAGTGGTCTCTGTGTGATATTTTACGTGCATGCCAGGAGCGCGTTAAGAGGACTCGTCCTTTAAGTGTCCATGGCCTTGCTGGCAAACTGCGGTTTTCTTTTCTCCAAGGTATTGGAATAGCCACAGACCGCCTCGAGTTTGGGCCAAAGCAAGTGGCCACTGCCAGGAGCAGCCCGTGACTGCACGGGGAAACGTGGTCACTGTATCGGTGTTTCATGGCCCGGCTGACTCTCATATTTGGGGCAGGGCGTTGGGGACCCAAGGAAGTCCGGATCACTCCTTCAACCGGGCTTTACCATCGACACGAAGCCCTCCTTTGCCAGGAACAAACAGCGCCCATTCAGGGAATATTGGGTCCCGCCAATAGCACTTACCCGTCTGAGCTGCATGCTGGGAGCTGTAGTCAATGCACCAGGACTACAGCTGTGGCTTGAACCAACGAAGTGGGGCCAGCTGAACTCCCACCAATGGGAGTGCCGCAGGACTTACAAAGGAGGGCGGGGGCATAACCCCGGTGTTAGTGGGATCTGAGGAAGGCTTGCTACGCCGAAATGCATTATGCCAAGAGTGGTAAATAAAAGGGATTTCCTGAAGCTCCCCGCTGTGTCCTCTGATTGCTTTTACCGAGTGGTCTCTGTGTGATATTTTACACGCATGCCAGGAGCGCGTTAAGAGGACCCGTCCTTTAAGTGTCTGTGGCCTTGCTGGCAAACTACGTTTTTCTTTTCTTCAAGGTATTGGAATAGCCACAGACCGCCTCGAGTTTGGGCCAAAGCAAGTGGCCACTGCCAGGAGCAGCCCGTGACTGCACGGGGAAACATGGTCATTGTATCGGTGTTTCATGGCCCGGCTGACTCTCGTATTTGGGGCAGGACGTTGGGGACCTAAGGAAGTCCGGGTCACTCCTTCAACCGGGCTTTACCATCGACACGAAGCCCTCCTCTGCCAGGAACAAACAGCGCCCATTCAGTGAATATTGGGCCCCTCTAATAGCACTTACCCGGCTGAGCTGCATGCTGGGAGCTGTAGTCAATGCACCAGGACTACAGCTGTGGCTTGAACCAACGAAGTGGAGCCAGCTGAACTCCCACCAATGGAAGTGCCGCAGGACTTACAAAGGAGGGCGAGGCGTAACCCCGGTGTTAGTGGCATCTGAGGAAGGCTTGTTACGCTGAAATGCATTCTGCCAAGAGTGGTCAATAAAAGGGATTTCCTGAAGCTCCCCGCGGTGTCCTCTGATTGCTTTTACCGAGTGGTCTCTGTGTGATATATGTATAGGCGCGCTACAAGGACCCGTCCATCCAAGAGTCATGGGAGTTTCCTGGCACCGAGTTTCACAGTAATCAAGGGATTGATTATCCCGGGACTGCCACAAGAACGGGCCACACCAGAGGCTGCTGCCAGCAGGTAGACTGTGGCTTCACGGGGGAGATGGCTCATTGTAGCTTTCTCCACGGCCCGGTTTGTTTCGCAATTGTGGCTTTGGACGTTGGGGACTCGAGGGAATGCTGAACACTGTCAATAATGGGCTGCACCTGCCACTACATGGCCCTTCCTGTAATAGGCATTGTCGGCGCTCACTAAGAGTTTTATTATTCCTGCTTACGGACTCACCAACACATTGCATGCTGGGGGCTGTAGTCTGACATTGGATCACAGCTGCCCGTTGTTAAGCAGGATCAGCTGACCTCCCACTACTGGGAGTGCCGTATAAAGAGCACAGGAGGGAGAAGGTGCAGACTAGTGGTGCGTGGCATCTGAGGAAGGCAGGAGCAGCCGAAATGCATTATGCCAAGCCACAATCGGTGAATAAAGGGTTCCCACTTGAAATCCCCGCTGTGTCCTTGGATTGCTTTCTCCAGAGCGGTCTTTTTCGTCATGTTTTCGCACCTGCCAGAGGGGCGCTACAAGGACCCGTCCATCCAAGAGTCCTGGGAGTTTCCTGGCACCGAGTTTCACACTAATCAAGGGATTGATTATCCCGGGAAACCCACAAGAACGGGCCACACCAGAGGCTGCTGCCAGCAGCTAGACTGTGACTTCACGGGGGAGATGGCTCATTGTAGCTTTCTCCACGGCCCGGTTTGTTTCGCAATTGTGGCTTTGGACGTTGGGGACTCGAGGGAATGCTGAACACTGTCAATAATGGGCTGCACCTGCCACTACATGGCCCTTCCTGTAATAGGCATTGTCGGCGCTCACTAAGAGTTTTATTATCCCTGCTTACGGACTCACCAACACATTGCATGCTGGGGGCTGTAGTCTGACATTGGATCACAGCTGCCCGTTGTTAAGCAGGATCAGCTGACCTCCCACTACTGGGAGTGCCGTATAAAGAGCACAGGAGGTAGAAGGTGCAGACTAGTGGTGCGTGGCATCTGAGGAAGGCAGGAGCAGCCGAAATGCATTATGCCAAGCCACAATCGGTGAATAAAGGGTTCCCACTTGAAATCCCCGCTGTGTCCTTGGATTGCTTTCTCCAGAGCAGTCTTTTTCGTCATGTTTTCACGCCTGCCAGAGGCGCGCTACAAGGACCCGTCCATCCAAGAGTCCTGGGAGTTTCCTGGCACCGAGTTTCACACTAATCAAGGGATTGATTATCCCGGGACCGCCACAAGAACGGGCCACACCAGAGGATGCTGCCAGCAGGTAGACTGTGACTTCACGGGGGAGAAGGCTCTTTGTAGCTTTCTCCACGGCCCGGTTTGTTTCGCAATTGTGGCTTTGGACGTTGGGGACTCGAGGAATGCTGAACACTGTCAATAATGAGCTGCACCTGCCACTACATGGCCCTTCCTGTAATAGGTATTGTCGGCTCTCACTAAGATTTTTATTATTCCTGCTTACGGACTCACCAACACATTGCATGCTGGGGGCTGTAGTCTGACATTGGATCACAGCTGCCCGTTGTTAAGCAGGATCAGCTGACCTCCCACTACTGGGAGTGCCGTATAAAGAGCACAGGAGGGAGAAGGTGCAGACTAGTGGTGTGTGGCATCTGAGGAAGGCAGGAGCAGCCGAAATGCATTATGCCAAGCCACAATCGGTGAATAAAGGGTTCCCACTTGAAATCCCTGCTGTGTCCTTGGATTGCTTTCTCCAGAGCGGTCTTTTTCGTCATATATATATATGATATATATATATATATATTCACTGAAAAAACCATAGGTTTTAGGGACAGTTATAGTTAGTTGGACATTTCACTCGTACAAAACCATAGAAATTCCCCCGTTATAGTTAGTTCAGCTAACTATAACTCGCGCCCACAATGCACTGCTGATGACGTCACATATTACATCACTCATGACATGGTCAGTGACATCACTGATGACATCACTGATGACATCTCAAATGACATCACTGATGACATCATCCAGTGACTGTGTGTTTCTGTAAAGTTTAAATATGTTTAATATATATTGGGAAAGGCGTATTGAAGAATGAGTGGGTGTATAAGTGTCTGAATGGATGATTTAGTACGTGAGTGACTGACTCTACAAGTGAGTGATTAAATGTATCTTACTGAATGCATGGGTTAGTGACTAAACTGTGTGAATGTCTGTATCCGTCTGTCTGTTGGTTTGTAAGCGGCTGCATGGCTTTCTGAATAGCTACATGAGTGTCTACATGGGTTATTGATTGATTGTCTGAGTATCTGTATGGGTGCCTGAGTGTTTGTGTGGGTGGGGTGTGTGTGACTCTGTGCATAGATGTGTGAGTTGGTGATTCACTGGGTGCATGGTTTCAAGAGTGCATCTGTGATGGACTGTATGGGTGGGTGAGTGTGTGTATGGGTGTGTTAGTGATTGAATGTATATCTCAGTGGTCCATGTGTGAGTAACTACATATGTGAAAGGCAGTATATATGTGTGTTGGAGTATATAAATGGCTATAAGTGAGAGTGTGTGATTGTGAGAGTGGCTGTATGGATGAGTGTGTACTTGTATCAGTGATTGTGTAAGAGTGTAAGAATGTGCTAGTATTTGTATGAGTAAGTGAGCTGGTGTGTGTATAACTGTATAGGTGAGTAAATGGGTGTGTGATTAAGTTTTTTGCATGACTGACTAGGTGTGTGAGTACCTCTATGGATGAGTGGTGGTGTGTGAGTGTTTATATAGGTGTATGAGTGCATATGATAGTCCTGTACTGAGTGACTAAGTATGAGTGACTGTACGGGTGAGTGAGTGGATGTGTTTGTAGACCTAAGAATCAGTGAGTGGGTATGTAGTTTTTGGTGTTGGAGTGTCTATGGTTTTGAGAATGGCAGTCTGTAATTTAGAGTGGGTGTATCAAAAGTTATATTAGGGTGTGAGAAGATGCATGAAATTATCACATGGATGATGTCATCAGTGATGTCATTTGAGATGTCATCAGTGATGTCATCAGTGATGTCACTGACCATGTCATGAGTGATGTAATATGTGACGTCATCAGCAGTGCATTGCGGGGCGCGAGTTATAGTTAGCTGAACTAACTATAACGGGGGAATTTCTATGGTTTTGTACGAGTGAAATGTCCAACTAACTATAACTGTCCCTAAAACCTATGGTTTTTTCAGTGAATTTCAAAGGTTTTTAAATGCTAATTTCTAACTATAACGTGTCTGAAACCTATGGTTTTTTCAGTGAATTTCAAAGGTTTTTAAATGCTAATTTCTAACTATGCCTACAGAGGTAGGACATGTGAAGAAAGAAGAAAAAACGCACAGAAAGAAGCAAAAGATGTGCAGAAAGAACCAACAGAGGAGCAGAAAGAGGCCTTGTTGCAAAATCATCCTGTGCCCACAACTTTTTCAGATGGGTACTGGTGGTAACTGACTCTGACTAACCAGAGCCAGTGCTATGCTAAAAGACACTTAGAATACAGTGAAAACACCTACATACACTAGGGAACACTATGCGTTGGGGTACCCCTGTGATTAGCATGACCTCCTCTGCAAGTCCCTAGTACATAATAGGGCAGGGGATTAAAACTACCTCTTAAAACGCGCTACAGGGCGCGTTTGCACAGTGGTGAAGGGAGGGGGGGCCTGAGGTGACATGTGTGCAAACGCACCCCGTAGCGCGTTTTAAGTTTCAGGATTAAGTCCCCTTGAATTCTGAGGGTCCCTGGGGCCCAACTAGCCCCCCAGGTACCTACAGTTAGGACCACAGAGCTGAGTTGCAGAGAGGCGTTCCGAGGCCACGCACCTTTTTTCACCTCTCTGCAATGCAACTCTGTTGTGCTTACTGAAGGTACCTGGTGGGCTAGTTGGCCCCCAGGGTCCCTCAGGATTCAAAGGGAATTAATTCCCCAACTTAAAACGCACCACAGGGCGTGTTTGCGCACATGTCACCTGAGGCCCCGCCCCTCCCTTCACCACTGTGCAAACGCGCCCCGTGGTGCGTTTTAAGTTGGGGATTAGGTCACTTTGAATCCTGAGGGTCCCTGGGGCCCAACTAGCCCACTAGGTACTTTCCAGTAAGCACCACAGGCCTGCGTTGCAACGCCTGTAACAAATTGTGCAGTTGTGTTTAGGTAGTGAAGAGGGTCGTGCTGGGGGTAGTGTTTTAGGGTTTAGGGTAGTGCAGTGGTGTTTGTGTAGTGTAGGGGGTCATGCTGGGGGTAGATTTAGGGTTTAGGGTAGTGCAGTGGTGTTTGGGTAGTGTAGGGAGTCGTGCTGGGGGAGTGTTTTAGGGTTTAGGGTAGTGCAGTGGTGTTTGGGTAGTGTAGGGGGTCGTGCTGGGGGTAGTGTTTTAGGGTTTAGGGTAGTGCAGTGGTGTTTGGGTAGTGTAGGGGGTCGTGCTGGGGGTAGTGATTTAGGGTAGTGCAGTGGTGTTTGGGTAGTGTAGGGGGTACTGCTGGGGGTAGTGTTTTAGGGTTTAGGTTAGTGCAGTGGTGTTTGGGTAGTGTAGGGGTACTGCTGGGGGTAGTGTTTTAGGGTTTAGGGTAGTGTAGTGGTGTTTGTGTAGTGTAGGGGGTAGTGTTTTAGGGTTTAGGGTAGTGCAGTGGTGTTTGTGTAGTGTAGGAGGTCGTGTTTTTGGGTTTAGGGTAGTGCAGTGGTCTTTGGGTAGTGTAGGGAGTCATGCGGGGGTAGTGTTTTAGGGTTTAGGGTAGTGTAGGGGGTCATGCGGGGGTTAGTGTTTTAGGGATTAGGGTAGTGCATTGGTGTTTGGGTAGTGTAGGGGGTCATGCAGGGGGTAGTGTTTTAGGGTTTAGGGCAGTGCAGTGGTGTTTGGGTAGTGTAGGGGGTCGTGCTGGGGGAGTGTTTTAGGGTTTAGGGCAGTGCAGTGGTGTTCGGGTAGTGAAGGGGGTCATGCTGGGGGAGTGTTTTAGGGTTTAGGGCAGTGCAGTGGTGTTCGGGTAGTGTAGGGGGTCGTGCTGGGGGAGTGTTTGAGGGTTTAGGGCAGTGCAGTCGTGTTCGGGTAGTGTAGGGGGTTGGGCTGGGGGTAGTATTTTAGGGTTTAGGGTAGTGCAGTGGTGTTCGGGTAGTGTAGGGGGTCATGCTGGGGGTAGTGTTCTAGGGTTTAGGGCAGTACAGTGGTGTTTGGGCAGTGTAGGGGGTAATGCTGGGGGTGGTGTTTTAGGGTTTAGGGCAGTGCAGTGGTGTTCGGGCAGTGTAGGGGGTCGTGCTGGGGGTGGTGTTTCAGGGTTTAGGGCAGTGCAGTGGTGTTCGGGCAGTGTAGGGGGTGGTGTTTCAGGGTTTAGGGCAGTGCAGTGGTGTTCGGGCAGTGTAGGGGGTCGTGCAGGGGGTGGTGTTTCAGGGTTTAGGGCAGTGGTGTTCGGGCAGTGTAGGGGGTCGTGCTGGGGGTGGTGCTTCAGGGTTTGGGGCAGTACAGTGGTGTTCGAGCAGTAAAGGGGGTCGTGCTGGGGGTGGTGTTTCAGGGTTTAGGGCAGTGCAGTGGTGTTCGGGCAGTGTAGGGGGCGGTGCAGGGGGTGGTGTTTCAGGGTTTAGGGCAGTGCAGTGGTGTTTGGGCAGTGTAGGGGGTGCTGCAGGGGGGTGTTTCAGGGTTTAGGGCAGTGCAGTGGTGTTCGGGCAGTGTAGGGGGTCATGCAGGGGGTGGTGTTTCAGGGTTTAGGGCAATGCAGTGGTGTTTGGGCAGTGTAGGGGGTCGTGCTGGGGCTGGTGTTTCAGGGTTTAGGGCAGTACAGTGGTGTTCGGGCAGTGTAGGGGGTCGTGCTGGGGCTGGTGTTTCAGGGTTTAGGGCAGTGCAGTGGTGTTCGGGCAGTGTAGGGGGTCGTGCTGTGGCTGGTGTTTCAGGGTTTAGGGCAGTGCAGTGGTGTTCGATCAGTGTAGGTGGTCGTGCTGGGGCTGGTGTTTCAGGGTTTAGGGCAGTGCAGTGGTGTTCGGGCAGTGTAGGGGGTCATGCTGGGGCTGGTGTTTCAGGGTTTAGGACAGTGCAGTGGTGTTCGGGCAGTGTAGGGGGTCTTGCTGGGGCTGGTGTTTCAGAGTCTAGGGCCGTGCAGTGGTGTTCGGGCAGTGTCGGGGGTCTTGCTGGGGCTGGTGTTTCAGGGTTTAGGGCAGTGCAGTGGTGTTCGGGCAGTGTAGGGGGTCGTGCTGGGGGTGGTGTTTCAGGGTTTAGGGCAGTGCAGTGGTGTTTGGGCAGTGTAGGGGGTCATGCTGGGGCTAGTGTTTCAGGATTTAGGGCAGAGCAATGGTGTTCAGGCAGTGTAGGGGGTTTTGCTGGAGGTGGTGTTTCAGGGTTTAGGGCAGTGCAGTGGTGTTCGTGCAGTGTAGGGGGTGGTGTTTCAGGGTTTAGGGTAGTGGTGTTCAGGCAGTGTAGGGGGTCTTGCTGGGGTTGATGTTTCAGGGTTTAGGGCAGTGCAGTGGTGTTCGGGCAGTGTAGGGGGTCGTGCTGGGGGTGGTGTTTCAGGGTTTAGTGCAGTGGTGTTCCGGCAGTGTAGGAGGTCGTGCAGGGGGTGGTGTTTCAGGGTTTAGGGCAGTGCAGTGGTGTTCGGGCAGTGTAGGGGGTTGTGCTGGGGGTGGTGTTTCAGGGTTTAGGGCAGTGCAGTGGTGTTCGGGCAGTGTAGGGTGTCGTGCTAAGGGGTGGTGTTTCAGGGTTTAGGGCAGTGCAGTGGTGTTCGGGCAGTGTAGGGGGTCGTGCTGGGGGTGGTGTTTCAGGGTTTAGGGCAGTGCAGTGGTGTACGGGCAGTGTAGGGGGTCGTGCTGGGGGTGGTGTTTCAGGGTTTAGGGCAGTGCAGTAGTGTTCGGGCAGTGTAGGGGATCATGCAGGGGTGGTGTTTCAGGGTTTAGGGCAGTGCAGTGGTGTTCGGGCAGTGTAGGGGGTAATGCTGGGGGTGGTGTTTCAGGGTTTAGGGCAGTGCAGTGGTGTTCGGGCAGTGTAGGGGGTCGTGCAGGGGGTGGTGTTTCAGGGTTTAGGGCAGTGCAGTGGTGTTCGGGCAGTGTAGGGGTCGTGCTGGGGCTGGTGTTTCAGGGTTTAGGGCAGTGCAGTGGTGTTCGGGCAGTGTAGGGGGTCTTGCTGGGGGTGGTGTTTCAGGGTTTAGGGCAGTGGTGTTCGGGCAGTGTAGGGGGTCTTGCTGGGGGTGGTGTTTCAGGGTTTAGGGCAGTGCAGTGGTGTTCGTGCAGTGTACGGGGTCGTGCTGGGGATGGTGTTTCAGGGTTTAGGGCAGTGCAGTAGTGTTCGGGCAGTGTAGGGGGTCGTGCAGGGGGTGGTGTTTCAGGGTTTAGGGCAGTGCAGTGGTGTTCGGGCAGTGTAGGGGGTCGTGCTGGGAGTGGTGTTTCAGGGTTTAGGGCAGTGGTGTTCGGGCAGTGTAGGGGGTCTTGCTGGGGGTGATGTTTCAGGGTTTAGGGCAGTGCAGTGGTGTTCGGGCAGTGTAGGAGGTCTTGCTGGGGGTAGTGTTTCAGGGTTTAGGGCAGTGCAGTGGTGTTCGGGCAGTGTAGGGGTCATGCTGGGGGTGGTGTTTCAGGGTTTAGGGCAGTGCAGTGGTGTTCGGGCAGTGTAGGGGGTCGTGAAGGGGGTGGTGTTTCAGGGTTTAGGGCAGTGCAGTGGTGTTCGGGCAGTGTAGGGGGTCGTGCTAGGGTATGTGTTTCAGGGTTTAGGGCAGTGCAGTGGTGTTCGGGCAGTGTAGGGGGTCGTGCTGGGGGTAGTGTTTTAGGGTTTAAGGTAGTGCAGTGGTGTTTGTGTAGTGTAGGGGGTCGTGCTGGGGGCAGTGTTTTAGGGTTTAGGGTAGTGCAGTGGTGCTTGTGTAGTGTAGGGGGTCGTGCTGGGGGTAGTGTTTTAGGGTTTAGGGTAGTGCAGTGGTGTTTGTGTAGTGTAGGGGGTCATGTTTTAGGGTAGTGCAGTGGTGTTTGGGTAGTGTAGGGGGTCGTGCTGGGGGTAGTGTTTTAGGATTTAGGTTAGTGCAGTGGTGTTGGGGTAGTGTTTTAGGGTTTAGGGTAGTGCAGTGGTGTTTGTGTAGTGTAGGGGGTCGTGCTGGGGGCAGTGTATTAGGGTTTAGGGTAGTGCAGTGGTGCTTGTGTAGTGTAGGGGGTCGTGCTGGGGGCAGTGTTTTAGGGTTTAGGGTAGTGCAGTGGTGCTTGTGTAGTGTAGGGGGTCATGCTGGGGGTAGTGTTTTAGGGTTTAGGGTAGTGCAGTGGTGTTTGTGTAGTGTAGGGGGTCATGTTTTAGGGTAGTGCAGTGGTGTTTGGGTAGTGTAGGGGGTCGTGCTGGGGGTAGTGTTTTAGGATTTAGGTTAGTGCAGTGGTGTTGGGGTAGTGTTTTAGGGTTTAGGGTAGTGCAGTGGTGTTTGTGTAGTGTAGGGGGTCATGCTGGGGGTAGTGTTTTAGGGTTTAGGGTAGTGCAGTGGTGTTTTTGTAGTGTAGGGGGGTCATGTTTTAAGATGCAACGCTCCAATACCTGACCAGTCTGCACTACATAAAACTGCAAAAAAACTAAAAATAAAAAGTGTTTTGCACACTTTTGTCATTGGGCTATATGTGGGCTACATCTGGGTAATATGTGTGCTACATTTGGGCTCTTTTTTCACTGGTGGCCATCTTGGAAGACTTCTTTGTTATGAAGTTTCCTAATTTCCTCATTTACTGCAGTCTCCTCAGTAGGAAATACTTTCAGTTTTTTACTTTGATTCCATCAAGAAGGCATTCAGATGTGTCACACATTTGCCATAAATTCAGAATGTTATTACTCTAGTTGTTCATTAGATCACTGTAGTAAAGCTATTGCTCACCAAGGAGTTAACTGGAAGTCTACTGCTGGTATTGAAAGTGATTGTTTCAGTCTGCATGTCAGAATTTTCTAATGAAATAGAAGAGGATTTGAGATCTCACTTAAAACATGCACTAAATTTTCTTTTTGAGGCACTAACCATAATTTCTATGGCAAAATGAACCCCCTCATTTTGTTCCTTTTTAAATTAAATGTTTTAAGTGTTACCAGTTTATTCCAATCAACATGGCTTCAGGTGTGCCATACTTTTGTCATAAGTAAGGCTGTTAGCGCTCTAGTTGTTCTTTAGAACACTCTGGGAAGCTGCAGTAGAACACAAAGGCATCAACTGACAGGCTGCTCCTGTTGAAATATAACAGGAAGATATTTGAGATCTCACTTAAAACATGTCCTAATTTTTCTTTCTACAGCACTAACCATAATTTCTATGGCAAAATGAACCCCCTCATTTTGTTCCTTTTTAAATTAAATGTTTTAAGTGTTACCAGTTTATTCCAATCAAGATGGCTTCAGGTGTGCCATACTTTTGTCATAAGTAAGACTGTTAGCGCTCTAGTTGTTCTTTAGAACACTCTGGGAAGCTGCAGTAGAACACAAAGGCATCAACTGACAGGCTGCTCCTGTTGAAATATAACAGGAAGATATTTGAGATCACACTTGAAACATGTCCTAATTTTTCTTTCTACAGCACTAACCATAATTTCTATGACAAAATGAACCCCATCATTTTGTTCCTTTTTAAATTAAATGTTTTAAGTGTTACCAGTTTATTCCAATCAAGATGGCTTCAGGTGTGCCATACTTTTGTCATAAGTAAGACAGTTAGCGCTCTAGTTGTTCTTTAGAACACTCTGGGAAGCTGCAGTAGAACACAAAGGCATCAACTGACAGGCTGCTCCTGTTGAAATATAATAGGAAGATATTTGAGATCACACTTGAAACATGTCCTAATTTTTCTTTCCAGAGCACTAACCATAATTTCTATGACAAGATGAACCCCATCATTTTGTTCCTTTTTAAATTAAATGTTTTAAGTGTTACCAGTTTATTCCAATCAAGATGGCTTCAGGTGTGCCATACTTTTGTCATAAGTAAGGCTGTTAGCACTCTAGTTGTTCTTTAGAACACTCTGGGAAGCTGCAGTAGAACACAAAGGCATCAACTGACAGTCTCTG
Source organism: Calotriton arnoldi (assembly GCA_963921515.1). Lineage (NCBI taxonomy): Eukaryota > Metazoa > Chordata > Amphibia > Caudata > Salamandridae > Calotriton > Calotriton arnoldi. The sequence continues at coordinate 497,433 of CAWUFW010011831.1, forward strand.
CCCTTGTTGGATGTACATGTTTTACTGAGAATGTCAGACTTCATTCTCACATGACTGAGAAAGATAATGTGAATTTACAGAAAATATGCTCTCATTTTAGCTTCTGGGGCACCTTCCAAAACTGTATGGGACAAGCATGTGAAAATAGTTTTCTCTCAAACATGATTCATGATATCCCAGCAGAAGGTTTTTCACAGGGTAAAATCACCTTAGAACACACCACAATTCCTGAAATTAGTATGGTACCATCAACAAATGAATTCTAATGTAACTAAAGTCTGTTATCACCCTTTATAGTTCTCCTTTTGGTAACCCTCAAAATCTTCGATTCACTACAATGCATTTCAATGGGGTACTATCATTTATATTGGTCCCAAGATGGCTGCCAGCAATTCCAGGATGAAGTGCTGACAGCCAATCAGATCTCACGATGACATGTGTGGTTAGGCTCCGCCCAGATATATATGTGTTTTTACTTTTGATTTTCTCAGCAATTACTGAACGGATTTACACCATTTAACAAAAGGGTTCTTTTTGAACCAAGAACTACCTCTTTGCCAAATTTGGTGTAATTCCGTTCAGCAGTTCGGGCTGTAGCCTTGCATAAAGTTTCCTATGGGAAATTGATTTTTGACTCTTATTTTTTAATTTCTCCGCAACTACTGAACGGATTTACACCATTTAACAAAAGGGTTCTTTCTGAACCAAGAACTACCTCTTTGCCAAATTTGGTGTCATTCCGTTCAGCAGTTCGGGCTGTAGCCGTGTCTAAAGTTTCCTATGGGAAAATGAATGGGGAAAACACGTTTTGGGACCCCCTTTTTCTCGGCCCCCGCTTGACGAATCACCCTGAGACTTTCAGGGTAGGAGCGGACCGGAGCGGGCCATAAAGTTTGAAAATTTCGTGAAGATTCGTCAACCGACGCAAGAGTTATTTCAAATAGAATGTCGCGGATTTCCTATGGAAAATAGGTCCTAACTATAACTATCTACTGGCGACCGCCAGTAGATATATATATATATATATATATATATATATATATATATATATATATATATATATATATATATATATATATATATATATATATATAGATATATATAGATATATTTATATATATAGATATATTTATATATATAGATACAGATATAGATATAGATATATATATAGATATGGATATATATATATATATATATATATATATATATATATATATAACAGCAACTCCTTTCACTTTACGATTCACCGCAGAAGAAGATAGGAGCTCAGACCACAACTTCGTGCTGCAAGTTTCTTTAATGTCTGCTCAACAAACCACAGCCATGACGCGTTTCGAGCCCGTAGGCCCTTGATCACATGACGCGATACACTGCCGGTATTGGGCTTTTAAGCCATTTTTTACCCTTACATTTTTTTCTTTTTAAAGTGACAAGTGCGAATAAATAAATATACATGTGTATAAACGCAAAACCGAATAAGAATGAACATAGAAGAAATGCATTAAAAATACCTTAAAAATACCTTAAAATTACCTTCAACTGGGTGAATGTTTAAAACTTCAATTGCATATTGTTATTTTGAATTTATAGGCATTGTTGTTATAAATATGTTTCAATAAAAAACACACAATTCATTTTAAATATGATAAATAAATAAATACATAAATGTAATATCATAATAAAATAAAATCATTGTAATGATAACACAATAATCAAAAAAATCAATATATGAATTCAACCTTCAATACTATATGTGCACAACTTCGTGCATAATTGTAGGATGTTAAGTGTTATTTGAAGACTTTACCTATAGATCTATTAGTTAGGTTTGTATTACCCGATATTCCTGAAGGTATTTGTACTAGATTCTTAAACTTCTATTTCTAATATTTGCGATTATTTATACAAATGCATGTGCCCAAGATTATAATTGTGTTGTAATGTGTAAAATCACCAATAACAAAGCTAAAACCCATAAAAACCGAACTGTGATAATTACCAAGGAAAGAAAAAAGGGATTGGTTTTTTAAGACAGGGCACTTTAAAATACTCTAAATTACTATATGCTGATTGTTTATTTGTGTTTAAGACTCATTGGCTATTACTATTGCTGTCAGAGGCATGTATATAGATCCTCTGTCCCATTAAGACCCGCTGGCTGTTTGCTATCTAATTCCAAGATATATCTCGTTTCTAATTTTCTAAGGGCTTTTTCTCTGTTGCCTCCTCTTTTGTTTTTTGGCACGCAATCAATCAAAAAATATTTGAGATCTTTTGGGTCTCCATTGTGTGATTCCTCAAAGTGGCGTGCCACTGGATAAGTCTGATCTTTATTTTTTATAGCTCTCATGTGCTGGAGAATCCTCTTGTGGCCTTGGAGAACTGTGCTCCCTACATAGCGTAGACCACACGGACACTCCAGCACATAGATTACATAATCCGTTTTGCATGTCAAATTTCTGTATATGAGTTTTTCCTTATCACTGAAAGGTATTTTGTAGGAAAATTTATTTACCCCATGTTGACACGCCTTACAGGATGTGCATTTAAAAAAGCCTTTTCTTTGGTTTAGCCAGGTAGTATTTATTGAATGGTCCCATGGATCATTGTGGACTAACTCATCTCTCATTAAAGGTGCTCTACTATATGTAATTGCCGGTCTAGTTGGCAATAGATGGCCTATAGTTGGATCACTTAATACAAGGGGCCAATTTTTTCTTATAATGGTATTGATTGTTCTTGCCTGTTTGCTATACCCAATTATAAACCTAAAAGTATCTGAATTTTGTATTGGGTCTTGTAGGTTATTCACTGTATTTGTTATGTTGGCCCTCATCTGTGTTGTTAAGAGGCTATCCCTACTGATTGCATTACTTCTTCTTATTGCATTTGCAATTGTTTTTAGAGTAACCTCTTTGAAGAACCTTTTTGACTGGCTATCTGTGCCAACTGTAAATCGTCATCATTGCTACTTATGCGTTTTAATCTGAGCATCTCACCATACGGTATACTTTGTATAAGATGTTGAGGGTGAGAGCTCAGTAGCATGTAAAACTGCATTTCCGGCAGTTTTTAGGTCTTGCGTAGGCAGCGCGCATGCGCTGTCTCTCCGAGACATCTAGTAATCCATATAGCAAGGGTAATCCCGCCTGCTGCTTGCCTCCTGCTTGCAATTGGTTACTGTGATTTTCCGGCCTTCCTATTGGTTGTTGGTCCGATGCATCACTTCCGTTTTTATCGGAAGCAGCACCGACCAACTACTGTTCTATTGCGCTGTAGGGCTTTGTTAGTTTCGTCTTTGTGACTACTTGGGCCTTTTTTTTTATTTAATTGCCACGGTGCCCGCTTTATGGGCTGTGGCGATTTCAAACAACAGATGCTTCCCATATTTGGCGCATACCACCACATCACCACAGCGCCTGCTTCATGGGCTGTGGCGATTTACGGCGCTCACTTCATTCTACAATGCGACGATTTGGCTAACCACACACCAGTATTTAGTATTTTCACAGCCCTCGACTAAAGGCCCTGCCTCAATTGGCGATTTTCGAATTCTCCAGCGACACCGGGCCCATCTCTGTGGGTCCGTTTGAGAAGCACTGCTTGGGGGCGTGCCGCACACACATGCCTCTGAAGTATATATGTTTATAGCACACTCTGTGCGTGAAGCACCGCGAGGCATTTAATATGACCAGCTCGCTGTGTGTGTTGCGCTGTCTGACTTTACTTGTGGGAGATCTCTTTGAGGCAGTATCTCTCAGCCGGTTATGAATGTGTAAAGCACAAGCAGACTGCACGCCTCGTTTCTAAAAACATGCGTAAACTTCTCAGACGTCACAGCTAATTAACCGGGCAGCTGCAACCCTGCTCTGGTCAGTATGTTAAACATACAGCCATTGTTGGAAAGTTGTTGCTCATTAAAGGGTGAAAACTTTGCAGTCTAACAGATGTAACACGTTAGTATTTATGTTTTCGAGGGGGGGTTGTCCACTTCTCACACTGCCAGGACTGGCCTCGTGCTCTGCGCACCCTGCCACGATAGCTTCGGTCCAATCCGCATGCTGTTAGCATGGCTACTGTACACAGAACTAGCATGGCTACAGTGCACTGTGCACACTGCTAGGATGGGTACAGTGCACCACTCACCGTTCTAGGATTGGTACTTTGCACAGCACACAGTGCTAGAATGAGTACTATGCACCGCACAGAGTGCTAGGATGGGTACTGTACAGTGCACACGTAGCCAGCATGAGTACTGCGCCTCACACACATGCCTCTGATGTACATATGTTTATAGCGCACTCTGTGCGTGAAGCACCGCTAGGCATTTAATATGACCAGCTCGCTGTGTGTGTTGCGCTGTCTGTCTTCTTCAAAATCTTTATTAAATGCTCAACCTTATAAGCATAATTTTGTACAAACTTTGAATAGAATTCAGTTAAGCATAAGAAATAGGACAATTGTTCCTTGAACTGTCGTGCAGGTGCATTTCAACACGCTCATGCCAGGTCTGTCTACCATCCTCTTGGCTTTTCTAACATATATGTTCTTCCAATTTTAATGTTTTTGTAGGGAGCATGTTGCATTAAGGGATGCTTTAAGGCCGTTTCTCGCCCACTGCATGGCCAAAACGGGAATCATTTCTAATATGTATCTAATTAAATTGGGAATAGTTGCTTTGTCGAAGAGCCGCTCAAAGTGCCACACGCAAGATTTTGAAGAAGATTGTGAAATTTGAAGTGTTGACCAAGAAAAAGCTTTCAATTAACTAAAGATGGAAATAGGGGAGAGGATGTAGCCTTACGGCTAGAGCGGTCGACCTCGATGCTGGGGAACCAGGTTCGGGTCTCGGCAACGACACTGAACATCCTGTGATTCTGGGCAAATCACTTAATCTCCCCGTGCGTAACAAAAATGAATGTGTCCCTCTGTAACGAAACTGGTTCTCATGTAAAGCGCTCTGATACCCGATGTCTTGGGTCTGGTTCGCGCTATATAATACTCTAAAACAAACAAACAAGTTGATTTGGGTTCTACACAAATGTGTATCTATTTATTTTGTTACAAATAACAGAAATTAGTGCTACTCCGGAGCACTAATTTGTAGAGCTCCTTTGCGGCCATTTCAGATATCTTAACACATGGATACATTTTCAAAAGGAACGGGGAGAGATGCATATAATGTGCTTATCCTTTTAGGAGCAGTGAAGGCTACAGAATGGCACAGGCCTCCTTTATTGCCACCATCACTCTTCCTCATCAGTCCTGGCAGTGCCCACATGCAGCAGCCAGACGTTTAGGCTCACGTGTCAGGGAAATTCTTGCAGCTGAAAACAGAGAACAGATCTAGCATTTAATTGAAATGGCTCCCGTGAAACATCCATAGGAAAGGCTACAACAATAAAACCTGGCAGAGAGCTTTATCTAGTGACCAGATTGAACTTGCATTTATTTTATTGTGAATTTAAAAAAGAAAAACACGTTGCCATGCCGAGCATGGTGGTGAGAACCCAGTTGTCCTATGGCATACATATTCGAAAAAGCAAATTCCAGCCCACAGAGGCGATGCTGATAGCTTTGGGGGCATTTACTGTGCCGAGCAACGAACAAGCGCTGGAAACTGAGATTTACCGGCTTGTTTTATTTTGCTTTTCCAGTGCCGGTGAAATGAATGAATACCGTGGGCTTTTCAGCTGTGAGGCATGTTTGTGACATGGTGTTTTTTTTAACTCTTGCTGCCAAGCCCGATTTCGGGGCGACGTGCACGTATTTTCTGTGGAAAAGTGGCACCCGCTTTAAACCGGCTGCTCTGTGCTATAGACTAAGGGAAGAGTTGGATGTGCTGAACAGGGAGTGCAGTGAGAGCATGGCAAAGGACATGCCACAACGGTCAGTAGGTAGAGGGTGTTTCCAAGCGGCCAGAGAGACTGGGACTGGCCAGAAACAGACCTGTTCCTGTAATTTCAGGTGAGGCCGGTGCTGCCTCGATAAGTGAGAAGTGCTCTCGGGCTTGCACGGGAGGGGGCCCTTCACAAGGATTGTTAAAGGGGCACTGTGCCATCTACTGCCATAAAAAAAAAGCATTGGCATAGCCAATAGGTCTCGCTTTTGGGACCTTATAAGTATTTAGTTATGCAGCAGAATCGCTAAACACTTATAAGGTCCCAAACGCGAGACCTATTGGCTATGCCAATGCTTGTTTTCCTATGTAATCTGGTGGCGATTTGTCCATTTCTGATGTAGACCTGTACATCTAAGAAATCAACCGCCTCATTACTTATATTTGCCGTGAACTCTAAATTAAGGTTATTGGTGTTAAGATTTTTAATGAATCTTTCTGCATCTGGCCGGGTCCCCTGCCAGATGATAAAAAGATCATCAATATATCTCAGCCAAACTTTGATGTTTGTGTTGACTACATTTGCGTGTTCTTTGAGGAGGACCAGCTCTTCCCACCAACCCATATGAAGACATGCGTAGCTAGGGGAAAAGCTGGCCCCCATCGCTACGCCCCGTAATTGCTGATATAACATATTCCAATACATAAAAATATTGTTATTTAAACAGAACTCTGTCATATCTCTAAGCATTTTACTGTGATGAATAAACTCTGATGGTCTTTGATCAACAAAATATTCAAGTGCCCTCATGCCATCTTGGTGATTGATAGAGGTGTATAATGAGGAGACATCTAATGTGATTAGGAGATAGTCATTATTCCATTCACAATTCTTAATTTTAGATAAAAAGTCTCCTGTATCACGGATGTATGATGGTAGATGTTGCACATAGTCCTGTAGAAAATAGTCCACATAAATTGATGTTCGCTCTAAGAGACTATTTCTTGCCGAAATAATCGGCCTTCCCGGTGGATTAGTAGAGTCTTTGTGTATTTTTGGGATAAAATACAATATCGGTGTTACCGGGTAGTCATTTTGTAAGTATAGATATTCTTCTTGTGTCAATAAACCTGCGTTTTTCCATGCAATCAGTTTCATCCTGTAGATGTTATAGGTGTTTTTATGAGTTATTTGATCACATTTGCAATAACATTGTCTATCTTGCAATTGTTTCATAGCCTCATTATTGTAGTCAGATTTATTCCATAGGACTAAATTTCCACCTTTATCAGAGTTACGGATTATATATATATATATATATATATATATATATATATATATACATATATATATATATATATATATATATATATATATATATTCACTGAAAAAACCATAGGTTTCAGACACGTTATAGTTACAAATTAGCATTTAAAAAACCTTTGAAATTCACTGAAAAAACCATAGGTTTTAGGGACAGTTATAGTTACTTGGACATTGCACTCGTACAAAACCCGTGAAATTCCCCCGTTATAGTTAGTTCAGCTAACTATAACTCGCGCCCCGCAATGCACTGCTGATGATGTCACATATTACATCACTCATGACATGGTCAGTGACATCACTGATGACATCACTGATGACATCTCAAATGACATCACTGTTGACATCATCCAGTGACTGTGTGTTTCTGTAAAGTTTAAATATTTTTAATATATATAGGGAAAGGCGTTTTGAAGAATGAGTGGGTGTATAAGTGTCTGTATGGATGATTTAGTAGGTGCGTGACTAATTCTATAAGTGAGTGATTAAACGTATCTTACTTAATGCATGGGTTAGTGACTAAACTGGGTGAATGTCTGTATCTGTCTGTTGCTGTGTAAGTGGCTGCATGGGTTTGTGAACAGCTACATGAGTGTCTATAAGAGTTATTGATTTGTTGTCTGAGTATCTGTATGGGTGCCTGAGTGTTTGTGTGGATGGGGTGTGTGCGACTGTGCATAGATGTGTGAGTGGGTGATTCACTGGGTGGATGGTTTCAAGAGTGCATCTGTGATAGACTGTATGGGTGGGTAAGTGTGTGTAACAGTGTGTTAGTGAGTGAATGTATGTCCCAGTGGTACATGTGTGAGTAACTACATATGTGAAAGGCAGTATATATGTGTGTTAGAGTATTTAAATGGCTATAAGTGAGAGTGTGTTATTGTGAGAGTGGCTGTATGGATGAGTGTGTGCTTGTATCAGTGATTGTATAAGAGCGTAACAATGTGCTAGTATTTGTATGATTAAGTGAGCTGGTGTGTGTATAACTGTATAGGTGAGTAAATGGCAGTGTGTTTAATTATTTGCATGACTGACTAGGTGTGTGAGTACCTCTATGGATGAGTGGCGGTGTTTGAGTGTCTATATAGGAGTAAGAGTGCATATGATAGTCCTGTACTGAGTGACCATAAGTATGAGTGACTGTACGGGTGAGTGAGTGGATGTGTGTGTGTAGACCTAAGAATCAGTGAGTGGGTATGTAGTTATTGGTGTTGGAGTATCTATGGTTTTGCGAATGGCAGTCTGTAATTTAGAGTGGGTGTATCAAAGGTTATATTAGGGTGTGAGGAGGTGCATCAGATTATCACGTGGATGATGTCATCAGTGATGTCATCAGTGATGTCACTGACCATGTCATGAGTGATGTAATATGTGATGTCATCAGCAGTGCATTGCGGGGGCGCGAGTTATAGTTAGCTGAACTAACTATAACGGGGGAATTTCACGGGTTTTGTACGAGTGCAATGTCCAAGTAACTATAACTGTCCCTAAAACCTATGGTTTTTTCAGTGAATTTCAAAGGTTTTTTAAATGCTAATTTGTAACTATAACGTGTCTGAAACCTATGGTTTTTTCAGTGAATTTCAAAGGTTTTTTAAATGCTAATTTCTAACTATAACGTGCCTGAAACCTATGGTTTTTTCAGTGAATTTCAAAGGTTTTGTAAATGACAATTTTTAAATGTATTAATTGTTATATTAATTTTTTTCATACTGATTTACTACATTTTTAGAAACAATTTTTTTTTACATATTTTATTATTTAAATTACATTGTAATTACATTATACATTACATTACAAAAAATACTTTCTCAGAATGAATTACTTTAGTTTAAATACTTTGCACATAGGCAATAGACTTTTAAGTACAGTAGTTACAGTAGTTACAGTTGTTGCAATGGGCAACACATTTTCAAACACAATGCAACATTCAGCTCAATGTGAATTTCTAGTTAAATGCAATTAGTTACTTTATGGATTACTTTTCTAACCACAGGACTGGATCCTAGATTCAGTCCTGGGACATCTCCTGTAAACAGTTGAGTAAAAGCGTTTTGGTTACAGTACTGATTTTTAAGGAATATTATTGTATTTTAAAAGTTGACACTTAGAAACTTTTTCTCATATGGTCACCAATGTTATCCTATGGAAGGAAATTCACTTAGCAGGTAAAAACTGTTATTGTTACTTTTTCTTACTCAGTGTTGGATCCTGGATCCAGCACTGGTGCATCTCCTGTAAACAGTTGAAAGAATGCGTTTAAGTCATACAGGTGATTTTTAAGGAATATTTGTAGTTTGTAAAAATCAACACTTTGAAACTTTTTGCTGAAAACCAGACAATGGATTCCTATGGAAGAAAATATAAGTTATTGGTAAGTACGGTTAAAATTACTTTTCAGGGTCAGTGCTGGGCTAAAAGATGCAGCACTGGGTTCTCTCCTGATAACAGGTGAGTAAATGGGAATTCGTATTTCGGCTGATTTTAGAGGAATATTTTAAAGTTCCAAAACTCCACACTTAGAAGAATTTCCAAGTGAAACCAGTCAATGTTAGCCTATGGAAGGAAATTCAAGTTACTGGTAAGTACGGTTAAAATTACTTTTTAGGACCAGTACTGGGCTGAAAGATACAGCACTGAGGTCTCTCCTGATAACAGGTGAGTAAATCGGAATTCGTATTTCGGCTGATTTTAGAGGAATATTTGTATGTTTCAAAAATCGACACTTAGAAACTTTTTCAGCAAAAAGCAGGCAATGATATCCTATGGAAGGAAATTCAAGTTACTGGTAAGTACGGTTAAAATTACTTTTCAGGACCAGTACTGGGCTGAAAGATACAGCACTGAGGTCTCTCCTTATAACAGGTGAGTAAATCGGAATTCGTATTTCGGCTGATTTTAGAGGAATATTTGTATGTTTCAAAAATCAACACTTTGAAACTTTTTCAGCAAAAAGCAGGCAATGATATCCTATGGAAGGAAATTCAAGTTACTGGTAAGTACGGTTAAAATTACTTTTCAGGACCATTACTGGGCTGAAAGATGCAGCACTGAGGTCTCTCCTTATAACAGGTGAGTAAATCGGAATTCGTATTTCGGCTGATTTTAGATGAATATTTTAAAGTTCCAAAACTCCACACTTAGAAGAATTTCCAAGTGAAACCAGTCAATGTTAGCCTATGGAAGGAAATTCAAGTTACTGGTAAGTACGGTTAAAATTACTTTTTAGGACCAGTACTGGGCTGAAAGATACAGCACTGAGGTCTCTCCTGATAACAGGTGAGTAAATCGGAATTCGTATTTCGGCTGATTTTAGAGGAATATTTGTATGTTTCAAAAATCAACACTTAGAAACTTTTTCAGCAAAAAGCAGGCAATGATATCCTATGGAAGGAAATTCAAGTTACTGGTAAGTATGGTTAAAATTACTTTTCAGGACCAGTACTGGGCTGAAAGATACAGCACTGAGGTCTCTCCTTATAACAGGTGAGTAAATCGGAATTCGTATTTCGGCTGATTTTAGAGGAATATTTGTATGTTTCAAAAATCAACACTTAGAAACTTTTTCAGCAAAAAGCAGGCAATGATATCCTATGGAAGGAAATTCAAGTTACTGGTAAGTACGGTTAAAATTACTTTTCAGGACCAGTACTGGGCTGAAAGATGCAGCACTGAGGTCTCTCCTTATAACAGGTGAGTAAATCGGAATTCGTATTTCGGATGATTTTAGAAGAATATTTGCACAATGGTGAAGGGAGGGGCGGGGCCTGAGGTGACATCTGTGCAAACGCGCCCGTGGCGCGTTTTAAGTTGGGGGATTAAGTCCCCTTGAATCCTGAGGGTCCCTAGGGGCCAACTAGCCCACCAGGAACCTCCAATATGCGCCAGGGGGCTGCGTTGCAGAGAGGCCACACCCCTTTTTACACCTCTCTGCAACGCAGCTCTGTGGCGCTTTCTGGATGTACCTGTTGGGCTAGTTGGCCCCCAGGGACCCTCAGGATTGAAGGGGATTTAATTCCCCATCTTAAAACGCGCCACGGGGCCTGTTTGCACACATGTCACCTGAAGCCCCGCCCCTCCCTTCACCACTGTGCAAACGCGCCCGTGGCGCGTTTTAAGTTGGGGGATTAAGTCCCCTTGAATCCTGAGGGTCCCCGGAGTCCAACTAGCCCACCATATACCTCCAAAAGCGCCACAGAGCTGCGTTGCAGAGAGGTGTAAAAAGGGCGTGGCCTCTGTACACCTCTCTGCAAGGCAGCTCCCTGGCGCATACTGGAGGTTCCTGGTGGGCTAGTTGGCCCCCAGGGACCCCCAGTATTCAAGGGGAATTGTTCCTCTCTGCAAACGCGCCAGGGGCGCGTTTGCAGAGTGGTGAAGGAAGGGGCGGGGCCTGCGGGCCCGATCGTTTTTTTTTTTTTGGTCTCCTGAAGGGGGCTGTGTGGCCCCCTTCCTTTTTCATGTTTTTGGGCCCTGGGGACCCCATCCCCAAGGGCCTTACCCCTTTTTAAATTAAATATTAAAAAAAAAACGGGAAGGGGCCGCGGGGCCCCCATCCCCCGGGCCGGCCTTTCCGTTTTTTTAAATTTAATTATTTTTATTTTTTGGGGAGGGGGCCGCGTGGCCCCCTCCCGAGCCACTACTTGCCCCGGGGACCCCATCCCCCGGGGCTGGCCCTCTCCGTTGGGGACTGTGGGGGTCCCCAAGCCCCCACAGTCCCGCCGGCTCCCGCGTCCCTTGGGAGCCGGCATTGCTTTACACATGGGGAGCTGCTAAGATGCAGCTCCCCATGTGGAAAGCTAATGTGCTTTGGATATTGGAAGAGAGCAGGTTCCTGCTCTCTCTTCCAATATCCAAAGCAGTTTGCTATGGCAGGACGGGAGCCGCGAGGCTCCCGTCCTGCCATAGCAAACTACAGTGTCCCGGGGGTAGGCACCCCGGGACACTGCAGGAGCCGGCCCTGCGGGGTGGCGGTCCCCAGGGCCATCAAGGGCTCCAGGAGGGGGCCGCGCGGCCCCCTCCCATTCAGGTCACAGCCCCGGGAGGTGGTGGTCCCCGGGGCTCTGGGGTCCGTAACGGACCCCCATATTTAAATGTTTAGTGCCCCGGGAGGTGGCGGTCCCGGGCGTGTGGGGGCTGGAGCCCCCCACACAGGTCTTTTAATTTAAAAAAAAGCCCCGGGAGGTGGTGGTCCTCGGGGCTGCGGGAGGGCTCAGAGCCCTCCCGCACCATTTTAAAAAAGCCCCGGGGGTGGCGGTCCTCGGGGCTTGGGGGCCTTTGAGGCCCCCACACATAAAATTAACCCCCCCACCATGCCCCCGGGACTTGGGCCACCCGGGGCCAATTAACATCGAAGCGCTGGAGACCGCGCTTCGATTTTTTTCGGCAGGATTCGCGCACCCTGAGCGCATCCTGCCGATTTAAAAAAACATTTTTTTATTTTTTGCCCAGGGGTCCTTGTGGGACCCCCTGAGCAAACCTAGGGGGTCAGGGTGTTTCTACCCTGCCCCCTTTGTGCGCTTTGCGCACTTGTTTCTGTCCCTCGGTTCTACCGAGGGACAAAATGGCTGCCAAAATGGCTGCCAACATTTCCTGAATCGGAATGTTGACAGCCAGCTGACAGCCAATTAACATGCAGCTCGTGATCGGGACGGTGCGCGCAGGGTGCGCTGAGGGTACGCGGACCCTACTCGGCCATAGATATCACTATCTTTTTACTTTTCATTTTCTCAGCAACTACTGAACGGATTTACACCATTTAACAAAAGGGTTCTTTCTGAACCAAGAACTACCTCTTTGCCAAATTTGGTGTAATTCCGTTCAGCAGTTCGGGCTGTAGCCGTGTCTAAAGTTTCCTATGGAAAAATGCATGGGGAAAACGCGTTTTGGGACCCCCCTTTTTTGCACCACTGCGAAACACTTGCGGGTCCGCGGCTGCTTTATTGGGGCAGCTAACTGTGGAACAGGAGGTGCGTGTTATATGCAGGGGTGCCGGCGCGAACATCGGCAATCCTTTTAAAGACATTTTTGAATGTGAGTGCCGGCGGCGACCCACTTGGGTTTTACTGAACCACCAGTCCCAGGAAGCATTGCTTCAGGTGGTTCACCTGAGCGTTATTATTATGGGGATTTACTGGTGGTTGCCGCATGCCAGCACGTCACATGGTCTGCCACTGAAGAGGGCCTTGGCCCGAAACGCGTCTGGCAGGTAAACCAGAAAGGGACTTTGTTCATGGCATGTGCCCTTGCTTTGGCGTAATTTCCACCTGGGAGTGCATCCCACCTAGAGGCAACTCTTTTTGTATTTTGTACAGCGGCCTGCCTGGTCGTGGGATTGCACCACCGTGAAACACTTGCGGGTCCGCGGCTGCTTTATTGGGGCAGCTAACTGTGGAACAGGAGGTGCCTGTTATATGCAGGGGTGCCGGCGCGAACATCGGCAATCCTTTTAAAGACATTTTTGAATGTGAGTGCCGCCGGCGACCCACTTGGGTTTTACTGAACCACCAGTCCCAGGAAGCATTGCTTCAGGTGGTTCACCTGAGCGTTATTATTATGGGGATTTACTGGTGGTTGCCGCATGCCGGCACATCACATGGTCTACCACTGAAGAGGGGGTTGGCACGAAACGCGTCTGGCAGGTAAACCAGAAAGGGACTTTGTTCATGGCGTGTGCCCTTGCTTTGGCGTAATTTCCACCTGGGAGTGCATCACACCTAGAGGCAACTCTTTTTGTATTTTGTACAGTGGCCTGCCTGGTCGCGGAATTGCACCACGCGAAACATTTGCGGGTCCGCGGCTGCTTTATTGGGGCAGCTAACTGTGGAACAGGAGGTGCCTGTTATATGCAGGGGTGCCGGCGCGAACATCGGCAATCCTTTTAAAGACATTTTTGAATGTGAGTGCCGGCGGCGACCCACTTGGGTTTTACTGAACCACCAGTCTCAGGAAGCATTGCTTCAGGTGGTTCACCTGAGCGTTATTATTATGGGGATTTACTGGTGGTTGCCGCATGCTGGCACGTCACATGGTCTGCCACTGAAGAGGGCATTGGCCCGAAACGTGTCTGGCAGGTAATCCAGAAAGGGACTTTGTTCATGGCGTGTGCCCTTGCTTTGGCGTAATTTCCACCTGGGAGTTCATCCCACCTAGAGGCAACTCTTTTTGTGTAATATATATATATGTGCCGCATGTCTGGCGGCCGAAACGCGTCATTTGGACATTTGATGCTCAAATAAACCATCATTGACTTTCTAACTTTGCCTTTGGAGTCTGTTTCCTGGTGTTGCGCCTTTCTTTGGATGGTGGTACCCCTGGGATCCTGCTGTGGAATATATATATATATATCTATATATATATATCTATAGATATATATATAGATATATATATATATATTTACAACACTCCTTTCTCAACCTGACAAGAGAGACGCACACTCCATTGTTGACAAAAGGAAATAATGGAAATAATGTCAACTTTATTAAATCTTCATTACGAAGTTGATAACACCGTGCAGCAAAGGTAGCCAAACACTTGACGCGTTTCGTCATTCATGAAACTTCCCAAATCCTCCGGCCACTTATGGCGGCATTCTCCGCTGGGTTTGGGCGCCCCAACCATAACTACAACACTTTTAAGGTAAAAAGAACAGATGCAGATTCACTTCAAGTGCTATCGTGTGGTTTATTATGCTGGCCTGTCCAACTTGGAAACCATTTCGGAAAGCATGTTTGGGGGTCCCAAGCCGGGCCCCCTTGTGTGTGCGGCCTCCAGTTGGGGGCTATGGTGCCCCCTGTTGATCCCTGCACCTCATAGAAGGCACCTTGAGGTGCCTGCCAAGCCCCCAGTTTCCGGGGTTGATTTATTTTTCAAAGTTGCACAAGAACGAAACACAGAAAGTTTTTCAATGATAGACGATGTTTTAATCGTTTTCTGGTATTGATATTCAATACAACTCATTGCTTGGTTTCAGCAACGATATGTAAATGCATTAAATTGTCAGGTGCAATCCTCTGTCCATTTTCTCCATCCAATGCATTTCGGGCAGCGAGCCCTTCATCAGGGGATAGTTAGGATTTACTCCCAAACATCCATAAAAACATCAAAGCAACACTGGTTCTTTCTTAGAGAACAGTGAACGGTATCTGGATTTGTTCCTGCAACCTTATGTTACCAGCTTGCTGTCCTACTTGAGGTATTCTACTGACCTTTTACAAAAATCGGATGGGGTACTTTGGAAGCCAGGATAGATTATGACTACACTTCATTTAGTGTCACTGTACACTTTGATTAATCACGATGACGGAATACATGCCTGCGAGTATTTCCTGAGGGACAGACCCATTGAGCATCTAGAACACACACAAATAATGATCGACATGCTACATTTATGTCTCACTCACAATGTATTTATCTTTAACAAAAAGTTCTACCTACAGCAACAGGGCATGTCAATGGGCACCTCCTTTGCCCTCACCTAAGCGAACCTGTTCATGAGGTGGTTTGAGATGGAGGTAGCCTGGGCCATAGAGAACAGTCAGTACATGAAAAATGTTGTGTTATGGACACGTTTCGTTGACGATCTGTCCATCTTATGGGAAGGAGAGGTACTGGAATTGCGCAACTTTATACAGAAATTGAATACCAATAGATTAAACATTCAGGGGCCGATTCCGATCTCGGTCGGAGGCGCACCTAACGCCATTCGGTCGGGAAAAAAGCCATGCGAATGCCTGTTTCCCGACCGATCCGCACATTAATCCGAACGAACAAGTACGATGCGCACAACAGCACAGATTCCGACCCAGTCGTACTCACCCAATCCAGGTCCTGTTCCCCGACCGAGCCGGATCCGTAAACGCAGATTCGAGTCGCCCGGAAGCCAAAAAGCAGCCCCGTCCGGCCGGACAAGTATGATGCGCTTCCCATACGCGCCGAACCCGTCGCTACGCACGGCACGTCAAAGCATCCGGGAGAGGCGCACATAAGCTCCGATTCGCGCCACAACACGATCCACGGCTACGAGACGAACACGCAAGCGACGAGGACGAGGCGAAGCAACGACAAAGACGAACGAGACGAACCAACCATGAATCCCATCGTTCCAATCCTACCAATATTCTACATCTACTACCGGAACAGGCACGGACGCGTACGGCGCAGAAGGTAAGTCAGACACCAACCACAAAAACAAACTACACGTACCCGACATATCACACACACACAGAGGGATGCACAAATTACTTACACCAGAAACAGCAGCACCATAGGGGCGGGATGCCCATCACCAATGCCACATATACACATAGGGGCCCGGATGCCTGTCACTACTACCACCTCTATCCAGGGGGGGCTGGATGCCTACCACTACTACCACCTCTAACCAGGGGGTGCCAGATGCCTACCACCACTACCACCCTTACCCATGGGGGGCTGGATGCCTACCACTACTACCACCCTTACCCAGGGGGTGCCAGATGCCTACCACTAGTACCACCTCTACCCATGGGGGGCTGGATGCCTGTCACTACTACCACCTCTACCCAGGGGGTGCCAGATGCCTACCACCACTACCACCTCTACCCAGGGGGTGCCAGATGCCTACCACTACTACCACCTCTACCCAGGGGGTGCCAGATGCCTACCACTACTACCACCTCTACCCATGGGGGCTGGATGCCTGTCACTACTACCACCTCTACCCAGGGGCTGCCAGATGCCTACCACTACTACCACCTCTATCCAGGGGGTGCCAGATGCCTACCACCACCATCACCACCACCCTTACCCAGGGGGGCTGGATGCCTACACTACAACCACCTCTACCCAGGGGGTGCCAGATGCCTACCACCACCACCACCCTTACCCAGGGGGGATGGATGCCTACCACTACTACCACCTCTACCCAGGGGGTGCCAGATGCCTACCACTACTACCACCTCTACCCATGGGGGTGCCAGGTGCCTACCACTACTACCACCTCTACCCATGGGGGGCTGGATGCCTACCACTACTACCACCTCTACCCAGGGGGTGCCAGGTGCCTACCACTACTACCACCTCTACCCATGGGGGGCTGGATGCCTACCACCAACAACACCCCCACTCACAGGATGGCAAATACATGCCACAAGAAGCACACACCAGCAGAAAGAATGCAACACAAAGACATCCCCCCCAACACCATGACAAGCGTGTGTAGACTGTGTCAAATGCCTACAACACTGAACAGGACTGTGAACATACAATGTGACCCCCTATCACAAGTGCCACACATACATGTGTGTGGCACCCACAATGCAAGCAGGCCATGACCATTGTGGCAATGGGGTCCAAACCCCCATCATCACAGTGCCCAAAATGTAAGTGTGGGGTCAAAAGCTGAAGCACATATTGAACATTGTGGCAATGGGGTCCAAACCCCCATCATCACAGTGCCCAAAATGTAAGTGTGGGGTCCATAGCTGAAGCACATTTTGAACATTGTGGCAATGGGGTCCAAACCCCCATCATCACAGTGCCCAAAATGTACGTGTGGGGTCCATAGCTGAAGCACATTTTGAACATTGTGGCAATGGGGTCCAAACCCCCATCATCACAGTGCCCAAAATGTAAGTGTGGGGTCCATAGCTGAAGCACATATTGAACATTGTGGCAATGGGGTCCAAACCCCCATCATCACAGTGACCAAAATGTAAGTGTGGGGTCCATAGCTGAAGCACATATTGAACATTGTGGCAATGGGGTCCAAACCCCCATCATCACAGTGCCCAAAATGTAAGTGTGGGGTCCATAGCTGAAGCACATTTTGAACATTGTGGCAATGGGGTCCAAACACCCATCATCACAGTGCCCAAAATGTAAGTGTGGGGTCCATAGCTGAAGCACATATTGAACATTGTGGCAATGGGATCCAAATCCCCATCATCACAGTGCCCAAAATGTAAGTGTGGGGTCCATAGCTGAAGCACATATTGAACATTGTGGCAATGGGGTCCAAACCCCCATCATCACAGTGACCAAAATGTAAGTGTTGACAAAGAAAAAGCTGCAACTGCCAAACTGCATGGATGATTCCTGGTCACAGAACAACAAACACATCAGTGGCAAAGTAGTGCTTGTGTCCCATAGCAACATAGAATGGGGGAGGCAAACAGTGCAGTGCAAATAAGAAATACCTTTGGCCATGTGCAGACAAACATCACCCATGGTGGCTGACACTGTCAACATTCATCAATGACACAATGACAGAAGTGACCATCAGAATGCAGACCCACATATTTGCACCAATGGGCACACAAATTCAGATACCCAGTGGAGACTGTAGATGTGAGGTGAACAGATACCATACCATGGCAGCAATGGGACACACACACAATGATCATTGTGCTGACTGATGACCTAGGAGTCCCAGGGACAGCAGGGCAAACACACCAAACAACATACAGCCAATGGCACACCTAAGATATGCCAATGCAGTGGTGCCGATGCACATACACAAACAGGCAGACCCACACTGCACATCAAACACAACAGGTGAGGGGGGTACCAGTGTCCCCAGGCAACCACACAACACATGAGGAGGCCTGAATACCAATTACACAGATGTGCATACAGTGCCACACAAAGGTAACTCATGGATCCAAATCCCCTATGTGGGCAAACAGGCATTGTCAGATGAGAGGGAGCAGAAATCACACATGTCACACAAGTATGTAGGAACAGCAACTGACACAGCAAGACACAGAGACACCACAGCACTACCCCCAGGGCCCCCACAATGTGGTGACCCTGGGCTGCATTACAATCCCACTGTGATGACAAAGCTAAATGTGGTTCACACTGTGAACCACAGTCATGTGTCCTGAGCAACAAACTACCATCACACCTACACAAGCACAAATCAATCAGCACGGCCTGTCAGCCAAGGTCAACATGGAGGCAGGGGTCTAGCCGGGCAACAACTCTCATCTGCACACACTCAACACCACACACCTCGACCTCCAACAATGTGCAGCAGTGAAGCTCACATGCACTGGTGACATTGCACATGCACCCATGACAATCCCAGGGGGTGGTGGGAACCAAGGTGCAGAAACACATCACACATGGCCACTCAACCAGACTCCTGAATTTCTGACACACTGCACACTACGCTGTACATGGACATGACGGCAATACCACACCAACCAATGGGATCCCAGCCACAGTCACACACCTATGAAGAAGCCAAGGTCACCCACAAAGAACACACATAGACAACTACCAACATTGCAGCCCTGAGGAGTGCCAGCAGTCACACACACAACGTGTCACAACCAATGAAAGCTAACACAAACCAGAAATCACATGACAGGTGTAAACAACAAGTGCAAAGGGGAATCCTGACTGTGACACATCAGCGTCTGCCCACAAACTCAGCCCTGACAGCAAACACACCTATGGGTGACACCCTGATGACCAGTAATGTGCCATGCACCCACATCACAGAGAACCCAGGGAGAAGACTTTGGGGGAACATAGGTCAACTCAGCAAGCATCACAAACAGGAACATCACTAGGGATCCCAGCATGCACAGCAAAATGGAAGTGAACACACAGACATGCTCATACAACACACACCTTGGGCGCACGAGATGTCACAGGAGTACACACTGCCATGAGGGGACTCCACTCCTGTGTGAGGAAAGCTGTGCCATATGTCGCATCAGTAGGGCTCCATCATGTCAGCAGAACACTTGGTCACACAGTCAACAATTAGCACAAAATGAAGGCTCCCGTCACATCAGCCTGGTCATGGGAATGTCAACGAAATCAACAGCACAGATCCAACACACATGTATAGCAAGTTGCACTGACAACACAGATGAGTCCTTCCCCATTGATGCCCAAACCTGCATGTCCAGTGGAGATGGCCACACGGTCAGGGAACTAGACTAATTGAACAATGGCAAACACAACAGATGTGCATGGGTGGAACCCACCAGATGTGACATTGCTAATGTAAGTAGGAAATCCCATTGCCAAATATTGAAAACATGACACCCTCAGATGCTGCTAAGGATGACATGGATACACCACAGGATAGGACACTGTCCCCCTGGACCACATGGGTTCCTGCACAGTAACACTTCATTTTCATGAGACTAAATATCACCATCACTGCAGCAAGGGCATGGTTAGCGTCATCAACATCATGTACATCAGAAGTAAAAGCACTAGAGAACAGAAAGTAGCTTTATTCAGCATATGTGGGTTCAAAACTTGGAAAAACTGTAAGGAATCAACAAAGGCCAATGGCCAGTCCATCAAGGAAGTCAATACAGGGTGACAGTGGCAGATGTCACCCTACGCATGCCTGCACTGATCAAAACCAGGGACAATCCCCTAGGAGGGGAATACGGGGGGCAGGCCAGGCACCGCAGGGACAGGATCAGGGCTCACCAGGAGGAGGCAGGGAAGGGGTGGTGGGTGCTGGAGAGCCACTGACAACTGCAGTGGAGGTGTCTGACATGGTGTGTGCTGGCACAACTGGGGGGCATGACTCAGATGTTGTGGGTGCCGGCACGACTGCAGTGGACCCTGCAGATGGAGTGGACAGGTCTGCCACTGCAGTGCCCAAGTCAGACAGGGTGATAGTGGACTCCACTGCAGTGCCTACCTCCAGGGGAGGAGAATGGGGATCAGGTAAGGTGGGCAGGACAGAGGGGGAGGACACCCTCACCACATCAGTGGTACAGACAAGCGCAGCGGGGGGGTGGGGCCGGAAGAGCAAGTGGCAGGTGGAGAAGGCCTGACCCTTCTGGGGATGGTGTATCTGTGGGTGGGGGAACCTGGGGCAGGGTGTGGTGGGGGCACCTGTGGAGGGATGGAGGAAGGAGACTTGGTGCCTGAGCTGCAGGGTGGCGGCGGGGTCTTGCTCTTCCGGGACCGGGGGGACTTGCGGGTGGGGGCCTCAGTCGGTCTGCGCCTGGGGGATGGTGTCCAGGGGCCAGGTGCACTCCGCTCCGTGTGGGTGGGCTTCCTCTTCCCCCTGAATGCTGGATCAGCTGGATCGGAGGGGAAGAGGCCAAGGTCACAGAGGAAGAGCCGCTGTGTCTTTGGGGTTGCAGGTGAGGCAAGGGAGGGGTCTTTGGAGGGAGAGGCAACTGAGGACTGCGCAGTGCTTGTGGATGCGTGTGTTTGTGCCTGTGCCCCATCCCCTGTGAGTGTGGTTTCAGTCCCCTGACGGTGCGTGCGTGTGCGTCTTGTTTGTGGCGTGTGTGTCTGTGTGCTGCATGTGTCTGTGCTGGTGTGTGCCTGTGCCAGTGTGTGTGCTTGGGACGGGTAAGGTGCTGGGGAGTGTGGATGGGGCAGAGGCAGGAGGGGTGAGGGACTGTCGGACGAAGGACACTGCTGCCGTCAGGGAGGAGTCCATGGACCTATTGCCCCTCTGTAGGTCAGACATGCCCGATGAGATGCCCTCCATGAATGACACCAGCTGAGTCAACAGACTGGTGTGTGCATGGAGGACACTCAGCATCGCTGTCTGTCCTACATTGAGCTGGCGGAGGAGGTACACAGACTCCTCACTCAGGGCAGCAGGGGACACAGGGGCAGGGGGTGCGGTGCCTGGTCCGAAGGAGACACGCTCCCGAACATGGGAGCCTCCACGGACCTCGGGAATGGGAGCCGACGGGAGGGCGGTGGTGGTGGTGGTGGTGGCGGGGACAGCAACACTAGCTGGGGTGTGGTGGCTGCTGACACCCGCCTCCATAAGGGAGTCATCGTCCGAGTTGCTCTGGTCCTCAGCTGAGGTGGATGGTGCTGAGGACTCCTCGGTGTGGCTCCCCTCGCCCTCCGTGCCACTGGGTCCCTCCGACCACTCCTCGGCTGCTGACCCAGACTGGCTCTGCGGCTCCTCCTGGTCCGTGGAGCTGTCCCCTCCTGTGGCCGTGGATGTATCTGCAATCAATAGGGAAACAGACAGACATCAGTCACCTGCACCGAACGCACACACCACAGTAAGTACAGCATATTACAGAGCAAGCCCTGGCATCCTTAGTTGAACATTGCTAAAACTGCACAAACAGAACAGGAGAAGTCAATTGTCAGTCTGATGGTCAACCATGGCACTCACATCCCACCTGGCCTTGCACCCATCTGTCTGGTGTCTGTTGGATGGCAATACCCCAGTGTGGACACATGCACCACCTACACAGTATTTGGACAGTGCAGAGAATCCGGTGAAGCATGTGGACATGCACACATCACAACTCTTGCCACTGAGTCAGTACAGGTGTCCGGATGAAAGGGATGCCCAGAGTCAAATAGGAAATGCATGTCATGCATACCAGCGACAGACACCATGATGCACCCATGTCCTGATAGCCATTGCCACAATGGTGTGCATGTAGCACATGTCACTCCCCTGCAGGATCACTAATAGGAAGTCACATGCCATGGCACAGCCATGCCTGCTAAGTCATACATCACTGTCTCCAGTCACATGGGCAGGGCAGCCAGACAACAACACTCTGCACTGTGTCACAATAGTAGATCATGGGGAATGCAAGTCCTGGAGCTGAACAAGTGCACATGTACATCCCCCACACACCACATCATCTGAACCCTCATCTGTCCAGGTCATACCCATTGGACATATGGGAGACCTGTAACACTACCCTCTGCACCTGAGCACCTCATAATCTGCTATGAATGGGAAACAGCTGCCTGAACTTCATATTCGCATACCCCAGTCTGCACGGTCAGGTGATCAAACACCTATGTGTCACACAAGTATCATCTCCTATGGTCACATCTCCGGTGGCATGCGGAGCCCCAACCGAGGAACACCCCAGCAGACCTGACAACGAAGCCACAGCACACTGACACAGAGGCAGACACCTGAGGGGACAAATCACTGAGCAAAACGTGTCAGCTGATACACGGCAGTGGGAGTACAGAGTGTATTGTATGGCCTGGAGTAGGCATGACTGTCCTGCCCCACATGAATGAGGGATGAGCCCTGGACAGTAGGCAGCTGGCTAAGTATGTGTGACACACGTTATATACACACTCCTGGGGCCCAAACATTGTTCCCACCCGCAGCATGGGTGTGTGCCAGATACCCCAGGCACATGTGGTGGATCAGCTCAGCAATTGGGCCACATATCAAAGTAACACGCAGAACACATGTCAGAACACAGGCATTGTGTAAGCAATGGACCCACCCATGATGCCCACCACAGAGTCAGGGAAACAGATGCTGTCCCCCACCTTGAGTCAAGCAAACTGCAAGGACACAGTACCCAAGTGACACAATACCCTGACTGTAAGGGCCACACCTGGGTATCAGATGAGGAGTGGGCAGTGCACAATAGAGGGACATGGGTCCTGGACCACAAGACTGATGTACTGTGGAAGTTTAACCAGGCCAGAGGAGGGCACATAGCATGGCAGACATAGTTCACAATGCAGACATGGACTCACCCCCTCCTTGCTGCTCTCTGGCCTTCAGCTGCCCATCCAGATCAGGGAAGACCACCGCCAAGATCGTCAGCATGTGGGGCGTCAGGGTCCGGTGTCCGCCCCTCCTGCGAGGAGGCGACAGCTTCAGCTGGACCCGTGCATTCCTCCGGGTCCAGCCCCGAAGGTCCTGCCACCTCTTCTGGCAGTTGCGGATCCGGCGCTTGTAGACCCCCACGGATCTCACTGCCCATACGATGGTCAGCCATATCTTCTGCTTCTGGTGGGCATCAACCTGTGAGGATGACAAAGTGAGAATGCCATTACTACACATGCAACATAACCGTGCATTACACAGTTGGATATACATGTCTCAATCACAGGGGCACATGATGTACACAGGCAGTGCAACGATGGGCATGGACAGTATGCCAGCAGTTACTACATGGTATCATTGCCTGGGCAGTAAAACCTTGTTTAAATGCACTGTCACTGCACTATTCCTGTCCAGTGCATGTAACTACACACTATGGGGGGTGACAACTACTCAGTGAGCCTGCTAGCCAGTGGCGTGCAGACTGTTAGCCTTGCTAGTCAGACAACATGCACATTTAGAAAGGCAGTGGACAGAACACTCACCTGCTCCCCTGCTTTCCCATACAGCTTGCTGTACTGTGGAAGGAGGCTGTCCAGCAGGGCCTGGTTCTCCTCAGTGCTGAAGGCTGGGGCTCTCTCCACAGTACGTGCCATTGCAGGGTCCAGAGGGGGCAGAGACAGCAGCAGTGTAGTGGCAGATGTCGTCCTGGAGCATGTAGTGCAGGCAAGTGAGCTCTCAGGGGAACAGCCAGCATTATATGTGACCTGCAGAGGCAGATACTGTCCCATGTGTCCAAAGTGATAGGTCCAAGTCGTTTGCATCTTCTGAATCTGGCCAATCCATGGAATTGCACCACTTACACACGCCCCAGCATCCTTCAAATGTTCAACTTCATGACACCCATGAAATTGCAAAATTGTTGTGGGTGACCAACTGAATTTACAGCATCAGACTCGTTCAAATTTTGAAAACGCGTCCGTTGCCAGGCCAGGCCATAGCCAATGGGTGCGCACCGATCGGACCATTGCTGTTCATCGCGTACCTAGGATACAACGCGTACCCGCACACATTGAATGCAATGGGCCGGACGGGCACACCGATCGGACCATTGCTGTTCATCGCGTACCTAGGATACAACGCGTACCCGCACACATTGAATGCAATGGGCCGGACGGGCACACCGATCGGACCATTGCTGTTCATCGTGTACCTAGGATACAACGCGTACCAGCGCACATTGAATGCAATGGCCAACGTGTGCGCACTGATCGGTCCATTGCTGTCCAACGCGTATTGCGAATACAACGCGTACCAGCGCACATTGAATGCAATGGCCAACGTGTGCGCACTGATCGGTCCATTGCTGTCCAACGCGTATTGCGAATACAACGCGTACCAGCGCACATTGAATGCAATGGCCAACGTGTGCGCACTGATCGGTCCATTGCTGCCCAACGCGTATTGCGAATACAACGCGTACCAGCGCACATTGAATGCAATGGGCAATGTGTGCGCACTGATCGGTCCATTGCTGTCCAACGCGTATTGCGAATACAACGCGTACCAGCGCACATTGAATGCAATGGCCAACGTGTGCGCACTGATCGGTCCATTGCTGTCCAACGCGTATTGCGAATACAACGCAAACCAGCGCACATTGAATGCAATGGCCAACGTGTGCGCACTGATCGGTCCATTGCTGTCCAACGCGTATTGCGAATACAACGCGTACCAGCGCACATTGAATGCAATGGCCAAAGTGTGCGCACTGATCGGTCCATTGCTATCCAACGAGTATTGCGAATACAACGCGTACCAGCGCACATTGAATGCAATGGGCAATGTGTGCACACTGATCGGTCCATTGCTGTCCAACGCATCCCTGTACAAGTCACTGGCATATGTCACCATGCCTGTCACAGGTGAACATATGCCAGCCACATATACTTCCCAGGGAGTGAGGGGCACACCTACAACACCACAGCCTGTCCAAACTGTATCCTACGGCATGTAAGGCTGCATTACCTATTCAGTGTATGGGGGTGAACATGTTGTTCTGTGGGTGTCACTTGGGGGCAGCCACCCCCAGGCTGTGCACGTGTTCATGGGGACAGAATCCTTGGTGTTTCGTGTACATGACCACTGTGATGTGCAACTGTTCATATCTGAGCATGTGGCATGGTCACATTTCACGGTGGTGTATGTGTATGTCATACACACAAGATGATGGACGGAATGTTGCACATTGGCAAACATTCACCCCCAGTTACAGATCTGGGTTTAATCCATCGTTATTTTGCTTCACCACGCCACCCCAGTTCAGACATAGCCATATGCAAATCAGTCTTGACCCTGTGCCTCATGGGAACAGTCCAGACCGAACTGCCAAGCCATGTCTTCCCTGGACCGGAATCAAGCATCCTAGGACCGGTTTCGGGCTTTCAGCCCTCATCAGCCAGGATAGCTTGACTCCAGTGGCGTAGTGAGCACGGGACCCACGTCTGGGCATACCCTTCCCACTTAGGGTGAAATGCAAAACACACAAGATGATGGACGGAATGTTGCACATTGGCAAACATTCACCCCCAGTCACAGATCTGGGTTTAATCCATCGTTATTTTGCTTCACCACGCCACCCCAGTTCAGACATAGCCATATGCAAATCAGTCTTGACCCTGTGCCTCATGGGAACAGTCCAGACCGAACTGCCAAGCCATGTCTTCCCTGGACCAGAATCAAGCATCCTAGGACCGGTTTCGGGCTTTCAGCCCTCATCAGCCAGGATAGCTTGACTCCAGTGGCATAGTGAGCACGGGACCCACGTCTGGGCATACCCTTCCCACTTAGGGCGAAATGCAAAACACACAAGATGATGGACGGAATGTTGCACATTGGCAAACATTCACCCCCAGTCACAGATCTGGGTTTAATCCATCGTTATTTTGCTTCACCACGCCACCCCAGTTCAGACATAGCCATATGCAAATCAGTCTTGACCCTGTGCCTCATGGGAACAGTCCAGACCGAACTGCCAAGCCATGTCTTCCCTGGACCGGAATCAAGCATCCTAGGACCGGTTTTGGGCTTTCAGCCCTCATCAGCCAGGATAGCTTGACTCCAGTGGCGTAGTGAGCACGGGACCCATGTCTGGGCATACCCTTCCCACTTAGGGTGAAATGCAAAACACACAAGATGATGGATGGAATGTTGCACATTGGCAAACATTCACCCCCAGTCACAGATCTGGGTTTAATCCATCGTTATTTTGCTTCACCAAGCCACCCCAGTTCAGACATAGCCATATGCAAATCAGTCTTGACCCTGTGCCTCATGGGAACAGTCCAGACCGAACTGCCAAGCCATGTCTTCCCTGGACCGGAATCAAGCATCCTAGGACCAGTTTCGGGCTTTCAGCCCTCATCAGCCAGGATAGCTTGACTCCAGTGGCGTAGTGAGCACGGGACCCACGTCTGGGCATACCCTTCCCACTTAGGGCGAAATGCAAAACACACAAGATGATGGACGGACTGTTGCACATTGGCAAACATTCACCCCCAGTCACAGATCTGGGTTTAATCCATCGTTATTTTGCTTCACCACGCCACCCCAGTTCAGACATAGCCATATGCAAATCAGTCTTGACCCTGTGCCTCATGGGAACAGTCCAGACCGAACTGCCAAGCCATGTCTTCCCTGGACCGGAATCAAGCATCCTAGGACCGGTTTCGGGCTTTCAGCCCTCATCAGCCAGGATAGCTTGACTCCAGTGGCGTAGTGAGCACGGGACCCACGTCTGGGCATACCCTTCCCACTTAGGGGCGAAATGCAAAACACACAAGATGATGGACGGAATGTTACACATTGGCAAACATTCACCCCCAGTCACAGATCTGGGTTTAATCCATCGTTATTTTGCTTCACCACGCCACCCCAGTTCAGACATAGCCATATGCAAATCAGTCTTGACCCTGGCGCCTCATGGGTATGTGTATGTCATGTCACATACCCCCTGAGTCCCATGTGGGACGGTATGTTTAACCCAGGGTGACCCGTTGGCACAATGGTGATGGTCCTCCACAGTCTGTGTGCATGTTGTGTTACCAATGTCTCTGATTTCATGTGCACAATGGGAGGCAGTCTCCACATCCACGTTGTTTGTGCATGGACTTTGATGTTGTGCGTGTGTGTGTCACAGACGTCCATGTCTGTCCTGCTGAGGCAACAGGGACCACTACCTGTGGGGGTCATGGTTGTTTTGCTGTGGTGTATACATGATACACCATGTCATGCCATTGTCCATGTGGCAATACAGGGTCCCTGGGAATCTACCTGTCGTTGAGCTGTGATGCCTGGGGCACATCAGTCCTCACATGTCACTGTGGGGTGTGTTTGTAATTTGGCAGCAGGAGATGGGAACTGGGACACGGCCTCATGATATCCAATGGCAAGACCTGGGACTTATTGATGCCACTTGTTGAACTGTGATGTTAGATGTTGGCCATGTATGTGCCATACATATCCTTACGGAACTGCACACATCATGTACTTGTGCCTCATAATGATGTATCATGTGATGTTGAGTGTGTTCAATGCCACATATGTGGGGTGACTGACAATCTTGCTTTCTTCACCTATGCACTGCAGGGCACCAGCTGTCCTTAGACCATTCCCTGACCTGGCAACGATGGTGGAACGTGACAGCATCCGACGGTACCGCTTCACCAGGCAGCTGATTGAGGATTTGGCAGTGCGCTTGGCACCACATTTGCAACCTGGCCGTCCGTACCCTACAGCGCTGACCCCCAAGGTGAAGGTGATGGCAGCCCTACACTTCTTTGCCACCGGTACCTTTCAACACACTGTGGCGACTGCTGGTGGGATGTCACAGACCATGTTCAGCCGTGTGCTCCGGGATGTTTTGGAGGCTATGTTGATATACCTGAACCAGTACATCTATTTCCCTAGACTCCAACGACTCACTGGCATGAAGAGTGACTTCTATGCCCTGGGGAGGATGCCGCATGTCATTGGCTCCATTGATGGGACACATGTGGCTTTGGTACCACCACAGGCCCAAGAGCAGGCCTACCGTAACCGCAAACACTACCACTCGGTCAATGCACTGGTGGTCTGTCTTGCAGATATGAGCATCTCACACGTGTGTGCCCGTTTCCCTGGTTCTGCACACGATGCCTACGTGATGAGGAGTAGTCGCATCCCGAGGATGATGGCACAGATGCCGAACCAGCGTGCCTGGCTTGTTGGTGTGTACTGACTTTGTACCATTGTGTGTGTTCTGCTATGTAGTGTTCCACCCTCTTTTCCAACTCTGCTAATGTGCAATTGTCTGTATGTAGGTGACTCCGGACACCCCAACATGCAGTGGTTGCTGACGCCCCTCAGGAACCCTGTGACACCAGCCCAGATGCGCTACAATGAGGCACATGGTCGGACCAGGAGAGTGATTGAACGGACATTTGGTCTCCTGAAGAGCCGCTTCTGCTGCCTCGACAAGACAGGAGGGTCCCTCCCATATGCCCCAGCAAAGGTGTGCAAGATTATCATCGTCTGCTGCATGCTCCACAACCTGGCAGTGCGGAAGGAGTTGCCTCTCATCCTGGATGACGATGACCAACGTCCGCCACCTGTGGAGGATCCTGGCCTGGACCACGATGCCAGTGATGATGATGATGATGATGGTGATGTCCGCACACAGCTCATCACCAACTTCTTCAGCTGAATGTGAGTATCCAGAGATGTCATGTCAATGATGTGAGTTTGCATGATATGTGTTGGTGGTGCTCTGGTGCTGTTTGAGTGTGTCCATGGGCTACATGACTGTATGCGTGTAGCGATGTGTCCTTGCAGGTAGTCTGTACTCCCCAACAGTGTTGACATGCTAACTTGGTTCTGGGTGGGTATCTTGTAACATGTATTGTGCATGAGTATTGCAGTTCTGTCCTGTTCTTCAGTGCTTTTGACTGTGTGTCATTTCTGTCCTTCACAGGGTACTTTCAGAGTCGTTTGGTCAACTGTGATCCCCAACACCGTGATTCGACTTCCCGGGTGGTAGCTGTTGTGTCCCTACAGGTGATGTGCACCACACCCATGGACTTCCTTCCTTCTACACTTGTTGACTGTGTGCCCGCTGCCAGGTGGGATTACCTTGCATCTGTGGTGGTTACAACATGTTGCAAATGTGTAATAAACCTGTGCTTCACTTTGTGATGTGCGTTGTCTGTGATCACACATCTGACTGACATTTGCTTACTGCACCAGTGGGCTAGTTAACACAGACTGTGAATAGGTGTTGGGTCTGTGCAATGCAACGTATTTCCTGGCAACATCAGTGTAGGCGATGAGTCAGATGGCCATGGTGTGTATGTGTTGTGTAGCTCTGGTGGTGTGCCTCCCTCATATGTGTGACGTCGCCATGACTCACATGCCGGTGTTGTACTTGCTGTAGCAGTTAGCATGCACAGTGTCATTTCCCAGATCATCATCGCCACTTCTGAGACATCATAGGAATCACAACAGAGGCAAGTATGGTGTATTAGTGAGTTTATTGACATACATGTGTGAGTATAGTGCACAGGATGGTGGGTGCTGTACATTGTGATTGTAATCCAAAGTTCCTAGATGATTTGGAAGTCCTGGTAGCAGAAATGTCCAGAGTAAAGTCCACAGTAATCAGAGACATTGGTCCAACTTGAGCTCCCCATGTCATGTGGGAGAGTTGTGTTGCAGTCAACAGGGTGAACAGTTTGCGCACAAAGGTGATTATCCAGAACAGGTTTTGGCTTCCTGGGGATTGCACATGGCCATTGGCCTCTCACTTGCCCCTCCTCGGACGGCCCCTCTTCTTTGGGGGGGGACCCTCAAGTGCAGGCTGCTGCGGTGCAGGGGACTCTTCGCCAGAGTTATCCACCCTCCCTGTGGCAGTTGCAGT
Source organism: Calotriton arnoldi (assembly GCA_963921515.1). Lineage (NCBI taxonomy): Eukaryota > Metazoa > Chordata > Amphibia > Caudata > Salamandridae > Calotriton > Calotriton arnoldi. The sequence continues at coordinate 528,085 of CAWUFW010011831.1, forward strand.
TGTTTCAGCACCAGATGTTGTGGGTACACAGGGAGGTGTTGACTGGTTGCTGCTCATCTGGCGGAGGCATTGTAATATGTCCCTATGCAACGCCGTCATCTCTTGCAGTGTGTCCCACTTGGACTCCACGTGGGACATGTGTGAGTCCAAGCGGGCATGATGGGCAGCCTGCTGCTGTTTAATGTCCCTGAGGAGCCCCACTACCTGGCTGAACTCTCCGGTGCTGGACTGGTACGCATCGGCTATGCGTGCCAGTTGTGGGTCATCATGCAGTCCAGACCCCTCTGCGAGCAGCGACCTATGTCTCCCACCACCCCTGGTGACACGTGCAGTACCTGAGGTGGCACGCACAGGTGACCCTGGGCCACCTTGTGGGTTGTTGGTGGTGGTGGTGTCCATGGCCCCACGTTGGTCCAGGGTCCCTGTGCTGGTGGTGGTGGTGCTCCTTGGTCTGTCCATGTCGGCAGGGGTGGTATGTGTGTTGACAGTCGTTGGAGGGGTGGGTGCAGGGGTGCAGCTAGTGGTCCTGCTGGTGCTGCATGATGACTTGCTCCGGAGGTGCCAGGTAGGTCTTCTTCATCCGAGGAGGGCAGAGGCTGTTCCACACCAGTGAGCTCCGTATCCTCTTGAGCCTGGGATGAGGACTCCTCAGCGTCTGCTGCTGTGTCCCCATCATCACCTGTTTTTGGGAGACACACACAATGTATGTTATGTCTCTGCAGGCATCAATGGTTGACACACCTGACAGTTGTGACTGTGCCTCTGGATGCGGGCCTGTACATTGCATTGTCCTAAGTTGTCACAGTCAGGGGTTGATATTGGTGTAGCACATTGTCCTGCATTATTTGGGCATTTCTATGTGAATGTTGGGGTGTGTACATGGTCTGCATTGGTTGTATTTGGTTGACATCCGGTCCTCCTTCCCACCCAGCCAGATATTCCACCATGGAACGTGCTTCCATTGCAGGGAGTGCGAGTTGTCTTCCAGGATGTCAGTCAGTGGTGTCCTGCTGTTGGTTGGTGCACAGTTCCCAGCAGGGCCTTGTGCTCCCCACAGCAGTAGCCAGTGTCAGCCATCTTGTCAGTTGTTTTCCACTCCCTGTGATGTGCGCATGGTTCAGGGTGGTGTTGATGGGACAGTTGTGGGGGTGACCAATATCTGTGACTACCACTCCCATCATGCTATTGCGTCCACCCCACTTCCCAGCATGCCCATACTTACTTGCTTTTGGGTGGACTTCAGTGTGTGTGAGTGTGAGAGCAATGGCAAGATGGCTGACAGTGGTGTCCTGCTGTTGGTTGGTGGGCAGTTCCCAGCATGGCCTTGTGCTCCCCACAACAGAGCACCAGTGTCAGACATCTTTGATGGGGCTTTCCACTCTCTGTGGGGTGTGCATGCTTGAGTGTGAGCTTGCTGGCCCATGTGGGTGGGGTATGTTGAGCTGTGACTACCACTCCCATCATGCTATTGCCTCCACCCCACTTCCCAGCATGCCCATACTTACTTGCTTTTGGGTGGACTTCAGTGTGTGTGAGTGTGAGAGCAATGGCAAGATGGCTGACAGTGGTGTCCTGCTGTTGGTTGTTGCACAGTTGCCAGCAGGGCCTTGTGCTCCCCACAGCAGTAGCCAGTGTCAGCCATCTTGTGAGTCCTTTTCCACTCCCTGTGATGTGAGCATGGTTGAGAGTGGTGTTGATGGGCCAATTGTGAGGGTGAGCAATATCTGTGCCTACAACTCCCATCATGCTATTGCCTCCACCCCCTTCCCAGCATGCCCATCCTTCCTTCCTTTTGACTCTGCTTCCCTGTGGGGTGGGCTGTCTGTGCTGAATGGATGGCTGGGAGTGTTGTCCTGGCAGTTGTTTGGCTAAAAGTCCCAGGAGTGTCCCTGTGCTTCACACAGCATAACCCAGGGTGGTGGTTCTTTGTGGGATCTTGAGTTAGGATGTGAGGCATTGCATTCTCCCAGGTGGGTTATGTGGAGTTTGTGTTGAGGGGGTGTGTGGGGGAGGTGCTTGTGACTATGGTCAGTGCTGTGAGTCCTCCTTCCCACCCAGCCAGATATCCCACCATGGAACGTGCTTTCATTGCAGGGAGTGCAAGTTCTCTTTCAGGATGTCAGTCAGTGTGTCCTGCTGTTGGTTGTTGCACAGTTGCCAGCAGGGCCTTGTGCTCCCCACAGCAGTAGCCAGTGTCAGCCATCTTGTGAGTCCTTTTCCACTCCCTGTGATGTGAGCATGGTTGAGAGTGGTGTTGATGGGCCAATTGTGAGGGTGAGCAATATCTGTGCCTACAACTCCCATCATGCTATTGCCTCCACCCCCTTCCCAGCATGCCCATCCTTCCTTCCTTTTGACTCTGCTTCCCTGTGGGGTGGGCTGCCTGTGCTGAATGGATGGCTGGGAGTGTTGTCCTGGCAGTTGTTTGGCTAAAAGTCACAGGAGTGTCCCTGTGCTTCACACAGCATAACCCAGGGTGGTGGTTCTTTGTGGGATCTTGAGTTAGGATGTGAGGCATTGCATTCTCCCAGGTGGGTTATGTGGAGTTTGTGTTGAGGGGGTGTGTGGGGAGGTGCTTGTCACTATGGTCAGTGCTGTGAGTCCTCCTTCCCACCCAGCCAGATATCCCACCATGGAACGTGCTTTCATTGCAGGGAGTGCAAGTTCTCTTTCAGGATGTCAGTCAGTGGTGTCCTGCTGTTGGTTGTTGCACAGTTGCCAGCAGGGCCTTGTGCTCCCCACAGCAGTAGCCAGTGTCAGCCATCTTGTGAGTCCTTTTCCACTCCCTGTGATGTGAGCATGGTTGAGAGTGGTGTTGATGGGCCAATTGTGAGGGTGAGCAATATCTGTGCCTACAACTCCCATCATGCTATTGCCTCCACCCCCCTTCCCAGCATGCCCATCCTTCCTTCCTTTTGACTCTGCTTCCCTGTGGGGTGGGCTGCCTGTGCTGAATGGATGGCTGGGAGTGTTGTCCTGGCAGTTGTTTGGCTAAAAGTCACAGGAGTGTCCCTGTGCTTCACACAGCATAACCCAGGGTGGTGGTTCTTTGTGGGATCTTGAGTTAGGATGTGAGGCATTGCATTCTCCCAGGTGGGTTATGTGGAGTTTGTGTTGAGGGGGTTTGTGGGGGAGGTGCTTGTGACTTTGGTCAGTGCTGTGAGTCCTCCTTCCCACCCAGCCAGATATCCCACCATGGAACGTGCTTTCATTGCAGGGAGTGCAAGTTCTCTTTCAGGATGTCAGTCAGTGGTGTCCTGCTGTTGGTTGTTGCACAGTTGCCAGCAGGGCCTTGTGCTCCCCACAGCAGTAGCCAGTGTCAGCCATCTTGTGAGTCCTTTTCCACTCCCTGTGATGTGCGCATGGTTCATGGTGGTGTATGATGGGACAGTTGTGGGGGTGACCAATATCTGTGCCTACAACTCCCATCATGCTATTGGCTACACTGACTTGCCCAGCATACACATATTTCCTTTCTTTCAGTGGGCTTCACTGTGTGGTGGTGTTGTAGTGGTGGCTACTTGTCTGGATGTGTTTGTCAGTTATATTTGTGCCACTGCCTAGCTGTAGTTGTAGTTGTGTTTGTACATGTGATGACACAGTTAAATGTCACTTTGAGATGGCATGTGTTGTGTTTCTCTGAGTGACATACACATTTTGGGATGATTCTGTTCTGGTTGCTGTGTATTTGCTAAGAGTGCATGGTTTGACTCTCCCCTTATAAGGAAACAAAAAGGGGGGGGGGACCGACGGGCTTTCTCCTCCTATCGGAATGGAGGAAGGTCCAGCATAAACGCCCTGAGTGAACTAATGAAAGTATACAGATATGCTGTTCCTGATGGTTGTCAACACAAGGGAAGTGACACCGACCTGATCCAAATTTGGTTCAAGGTGGGAAGTCCAATTATTGGATTGTAATGCCCTCACACACCCAAAGGGTGTCATGCTTCATCATCTGGGCTGCTCCTCGTCGGGTCGGCGGTGCAATACCCAACGGGCTCCCTATAGTAGGGGCTCTTTATCGGAGATCTTCTTCCAATAGCCGTATGGTGAAGTGGGGGTATGGGGCCAGAATTGTGTAGATGTGTAAAGTTGAATGTGTGATCTAAAATAGAGTTGGGAGTTCCATTAAATGTGATTTATTCAAATGGTCTCCTACCCTAATTAAAAGAGTGATAATGTGATGCTCAAAAGTGAGTATTATGTCTCAAGTAAAGGCATCATCATTCTTAAAGGAAGGTCAACATGTTTCACGCTTGTTGTCAAGATCTACATGCGATTCGTCAGGACCTCTATAAAAGGTAGACTATCTACACATACACACGGTGCGGTGGCCAAATACTCACCGCAGCCGATTCATTACCTACGTAAGTATACCTGTCAATCCCTGATCCTACCTATGTTGGTGAGAAAAAGGAACATGAATCATAAATATACACATATAGGTATATAAACAGTGTGGTAACCCTTGTGACTCTTAACAGAATGTTGTATTCATTATGATGTGAGTAGCAGAAAACTATAGTGCCGAACAGTGAATGTCCAAAGTGTACTATAGTGAGCTATGGCCATAGCGGCACTGTGAAGCGCAGCAGATAAAAACAAGTAAACTCACCCCATAAAGTGAGTATAACCAGGCGTCATCAGTGCCCGGTAGGGATACAAACAAGAGGAGTTCCTCAATTGCTGGATAAAACCATTGAAATAAAAGTAAATCAATGTAAACAAGGAAAAGTGTGGTCAATTCAACAACCAACATCCATTCTCATACGTTATGATCGTACATGTAACTTGATATTGTGGCCCCGGGTTAAATATCCCATATCAGTGGACAATCAAAGTCATCAGTAATCATGTAGCACCTCTAAACTCTGATTCCCCCATAAGGAAATGGGGAAGGAACAACACTCATACTGCACCTCTAGATTCTTATTCCCCCGTAAGGAAATGGGGAAGGAACAACACTCATGCTGGGATGACCAAGTAAAGTCTATCCGTAGCCCCGTTCATTAGCAGGTAAGGTCTATCCATAGCCCCGTGCATGAACACATGATATAAGTGTAAGCCCGCACACGCTGCGTACTCTATACTATGCTGACATTCCCACCAAATAACTCACACTGGTTGGAGACAGTGTCTTAAAACTAAGTGGGTTTTACGGTGGGTACATAGTATGATGGTAGTAGAAAAATTGGTGGCCAATCCATTATTAAACAGATAACACTGTATTAACGGGGAGTATTACAGAATTTGCCGAGCGTCATGTAATCATAACTAGAATGGGGGTCAAGTTCTAGTAACTGTAACCAATCTGTCGCGCACTAGTAGCGTACTTACTTCTGTGTCAATAGCACATCTCCAAGCGACCTACCCACACCTACCGGGCCCGGGAGGTGAACTGCTCTGTTTGCGGACTGAATTTATAGTCCCACCTTTCTGTCAATGAAGTATTACAGGCAGAAGTGGCTGGATGTATAGCGGCCATCTTGGAATGGTGTTATTTGGTATACAAACAGAGTTATAAAATAGCATGATAGGCAGTAAGAGTCTATAAATCCCCGACAATCGTAGTCAAGGGAAAGGTCGATAGAGAGTTGGCTTGTTTAAAGACTCTGTATGTAGTCCATCCTTTCTGTTAAACAGAGCTGTGCATGCCAAAGTGACCGGATGTATAGCGGCCATATTGGAAAGGTGTTTATTGTTTAAGAACTGGCACAAAAGGTAAATATAAGGGTCTGTCAGACAGCCAACAGTCATGATCAGAAAAAGAAAAGAAAGCACTACAGTCAATCGAAGATTAACTGTCAGTGTCTCATGCACAGATAGAGTTAGAAAGATGTATAAAGCCATTCCATGAGTAAAATTAGTCTGTTGTCATCCCCCAGTCAAGAGTGATGGTGATTTGGACTGAAGGGGAAAGTATTCAAGTCCCTTAATATGTTAGCCAGAAAATTATATGCGAGGAGTATGTGAGGTTTATTGACACGCAGACCAAAGGAGAGTAGCGAAATATCGCCAGTGTTCCAAGGAGGATTATTGATGGGTAGGGTCCAAGGGTGGATCCCAGCCGCACCACAAAGCTAACCCATCAGTGCCCGGTCAGATTGTATTTCATCACCACCTTCTCTAGTTGTCAAATAAAGTGTCCTGACCCATGTTATAGGCCATCGATGTTAAATAATGAGAGAATTCCACGGGATTTCCTCATTCAGTCCTCCAATATGGGAGGACAATCTGTGCACCCACCTCTGTTCTTTGATAAGCAGTGCCGCTTTCGTGATTTTTGGAAATGATTCTAGAACAACCCATTCTAATGCTTCTGGAGTGTGGCGTTTCTCTAAATAGTGTGTGCACATTTTGGTATTGTTCTTCTGGCAGCGGAAGTTACTGCGATGTTCAGATATGCGTATTTTGATGGGGCGTGTGGTCATCCCTACATAGTATAGTCCACAAGGACATGTAATCAAATATACGCAGTTCTGTGTGTTGCAGTTTGTATGAGACCTTAGCTCCCAGATGAAATTAGTATTGAGAGTCACAGACTTATGTATCTTAGTGAAGGCACAGGCCGTGCACATACCACATGGATAGTGGCCTTTGACAGGTGGTAGTTGCCAAAGTGTACATTGTTGCGTCCCCTTGCGCCCCTTAGGTCTAGTCCGGATCAACATGTCTTTGAGATTCATGGAGCGTTTAAATGCAAAACGCGGTTTCTCCAAGGCCAGCGTGCCTGTGTTGAGTATATTCCAGTGCTTTTTATCACCTTGGTTAGTTGGTTTGACACTGGCGTGAACGTGGTGACACAAGTCAAGGTTTCACACTGGGATTTCTCTCTTGATTCTAGCAGACCTTCGCGGTTATTATTTCTAGCTCTTTTCCTCGAGAGTGATATACTCCGTGGTGGATAATCGCGTGCTGCTAAGTTCTTAGCAAGAATGGCTGATTCAGATTTGTAATCATCAAGAGTGCTGCAATTTCTCCTGACCCGTAGGAATTGACCAAATGGGAGGTTTTCCTTTAAGGTCTTGGGATGGTGACTGCTATAAAGTAGTAGACTGTTGCGGTCTGTATTCTTTCTAAACATGGTTGTAGACAATACGCCATTGTTCAGTCTGATGGTCAAATCCAGAAATGCAATCTGGTTGACTGAAACCGTGCCAGTAAATTTGAGAAATGGATTCTGAATATTAATCCACTCAAAAAATTGATTATATGTCTGTGAATCGCCCGTCCAAAAGATGAGGATATCATCTATAAAACGTTTCCACAGACGTATGTTGGATCGATATGGGTTGCCTTCTTGGAAGATAATTTTCTCCTCAAAGGATGCCATATAGAGACAGGCTAGACTAGGCGCAAAGGTACTTCCCATGGAAGTACCTTGTGTCTGGTGGTAAATCTGGCCATTGAACTCAAAAAGTTCTCAGTAAGAGCTATAGTTGCACATTCCATGATGAATCCCGGTGGTGTCACGGATACCCACGTCTGTGAACTTAGTTCCTCCTCAATCACATCTAAAGTGGCCCTCTGTGGGATGTTGGTGTAGAGTGCTTCCACATCTAGAGTGATGAGGAGGTCAATGTCTGTGGTGAATTGGAATTCGTCAAGTAGACGAAGAACATCAGTAGTATCCTGAATGTAAGAGGGGATCAGTTTAACCATGGGCTGTAGAAAATGGTCACAGAATTGTGACAATGGTTCTAATATGGAGTTTATTCCTGAGACTATAGGTCGTCCCGGTACCGGAGTAGTCCCTTTGTGAATCTTAGGAAGTATGTAAAAGTAGGGAGTCCTAGGTTCTTGTTTAATGAGAAAGGATGCTTCCTTTTTACTTATCCAGCCTTGGGTCTCAGCTGAGAACACCAATGATGTAATAGCCCTGGTTAACCTTTCTGTAGGGTTTTTTGCAATGGGTGTATAATACCGCCTATTGCTGAGTTGTCTCAGGCATTCAGTCTCGTAATCTGTAGTGGCCATGATGACCGTTGCACCTCCCTTGTCTGCTTGTTTAATAGTTATTGTTGGATCATTAGCCAATGTCTTTATGGCCATCAATTCATTATTGGGAATGTTACAGAAATGTCTCTGGTTGGTGGTGGCACATATGTCCTTAAGAACCGCCTGTTCAAAGGTAGATACCTCATGTGGCACCATACCACCAGTGGGGGTGAAGGTCGAGGGATTATGTAGTCCTGAGTCATCTACCCTTGTCTGTGGTTTATTTACAAAGAAAGCCTTAAGACGAACTTTGCGGAAGAATTGTTGAACTTCACAAAGTTGTTTAAATTGATCAATCTTAGGGGTTGGGACAAAACCCAGACCTTTTTGTAAAACCTTTAAGAATGATGATGCCTTTACTTGAGACATAATACTCACTTTTGAGCATCACATTATCACTCTTTTAATTAGGGTAGGAGACCATTTGAATAAATCACATTTAATGGAACTCCCAACTCTATTTTAGATCACACATTCAACTTTACACATCTACACAATTCTGGCCCCATACCCCCACTTCACCATACGGCTATTGGAAGAAGATCTCCGATAAAGAGCCCCTACTATAGGGAGCCCGTTGGGTATTGCACCGCCGACCCGACGAGGAGCAGCCCAGATGATGAAGCATGACACCCTTTGGGTGTGTGAGGGCATTACAATCCAATAATTGGACTTCCCACCTTGAACCAAATTTGGATCAGGTCGGTGTCACTTCCCTTGTGTTGACAACCATCAGGAACAGCATATCTGTATACTTTCATTAGTTGACTCTCCCCTTGACAGTGATGTGTGTGTATTGTCGCACAATATTGTGTACATTTGTTGTGTACTCACCAGGCTCTGGGATGTTTTCTAGTCCATAGACGCTCACTGGTGGTAGGATGGCCCGCACCTTCTCCTCCCAGGGCCTGAGGTATACTGGCTTGGCAGGAGGGCCACTGCGTTGGCTCAAGAGGTAGTCCTTCTTCAACAGCTCCTTGACCCTCCTGCGCACGTCATACCACCTGTACTGGATGTCTGTCTTTGTGCGCAAACATGGTGATTGTGCGTTCACCCTGTCGACGATCCTCTCCCACATCTTTGTTTTCTGTGACATGGGTGTCTGTTGGACCAGTGTACCAAAGAGCTGTGGCTCTACCCTGAGGATCTCATCTACCAGGACTTCCAATTCACTATCTAGGAACTTATGATTCTTCTTTGGGGGCATGGTGATGGGTGGTGATGGTGAGTGATGTGTGTGTTGGTGTGCAGGTGAAGGTGTGTGAGTGTGTGTTTTGCTAGGTGTATGTGAGGTTTCTATTTGTTGTGGTGCTGATGGTGTGTGGCTTGTGTGATGGATGAGCTGTGGGTGTGTGGTTGCTGTCTGTTGAGTGCTGGCAGGTAATTTGAATTTGCAAAGGATCATGGTAGGGATTTGTGTCCTTTATATGGGTGGAGTTGTGGGTGTGTCTTTGTTCCCTGCCCCTCCCCCCAGTATTTATTGGCTTTGTAATTGCTTGTTTGGCCTTTTTTGTGTATTTTCCCTTTGTACTTTTCGTGCATGTAGGAGACGTTCTTGTGACCGAGTCGGACCCTGCAGTTGTCTCGTACGGGCTTATCCGTTTCGTTCACGCTGTGTTTGTGCTGTTTTCTATGCTGCGTACGCGTCGATCGCGGTGTTTTGGGTTGCTTCGCCTCGCAGTTTTGTATGCGTGTCGGTCGTACGGCTTGTCCTCCGTGCGACTCGGTCGTGTTTTCCACGCCTTGCATCGTACTTGGCGGGTGGGAGTCCGCGGGTACGTCTCGTTTGGTATTGTTCCGGGTCCGAGTCGGTCGGTTCGAATCGCGTGTTTTTCCGGCCGGATTGCTGTTTTCCGTGCCGCTCGGTCGTTCGGCTTGTGTTCCGTACGAGTCGGTCGGGTTTTGCTCGCTTCTCATCGTACTTGGTGGGTCGGGCTGCACTGGTACGTGTCGGTCGGAATGTATTCCGGCTCCTACTCGGTCGGTACGTTTTCCGTCCGGAATCGGAATCGGCCCCTCAGTTTCCTGCCACGCATAGTCAAACACACTGTGACTTCCTGGACATTGAGCTGATTGCTCTTGATGAAAGATTAAAAACTATGATACACAAAAAGGCTACAGCTACGAATTCAATTCTGTACGCAAATAGTGGTCATCCAGCTGTGCTAAAATAGAGCATACCATATGGACATATGTTAAGAGCGAGAAGGATATGTTCAACAGAAGATGAATTTAGAACGGAAGTGACAAATATTATGAAAAGATTCACTCAACGTGTCTTGAAGGATGCGGGGAGAGGGCCAGCAGAAAGCGAAGGGATATCTTACTGTACCAGCAACATCAAAGGTAAAGAGGCTCTTCTTGGAATGCAATCTGGCCCAACCTACCATCAAAACGATCTTACAAAGGAATTGGTATATACTGGACAAGGATGAACACTTAAAAGAGGTCATTGGCTCTGGTCCCTGTATAACCTTTAGGAAAACAAGGTCGTTGGGTGACATCCTAACACAAATCCTCTTTGACCCAGGGAGAGAGAGAACTTGGTTGTCAGACAATATGAAGGGCTTCATCAAATGTAACGCTTGCAAAGCTTGCCAGTACGGGTTGAACCAGAAGTCACATCAGACATTTGAGGGCCTCAATGTCATGATTCAGGACAGAATAACCTATAACATGATTCACGTTGTGTATGTGCTATAGTGTGATTATGACAACCTGTATGTGGGCAGAACTATTAACAAACTAAAGATGAGGATTCTCCAGCATATGTGAGCCATAAAAAATTGGACAAAAGTTATCCCTTGGCCTGTCACTTGGAACAACATCATGAGTGATCTTTGGCAGCCTTTAAGTACTAAGGGGTCAAGCATGTTAAAACGAACCCATGGGGAGGTGATAGAGAGAAAGAACTTGGATAAGAGGAATCCAAATTGATTGTGATATTGGGCACTGAGGTCCACTGGGGGCACAATACAGATGCAGAACTCCATGTACATCTGTAGTTCAAAAGTGGACTATAAATAACAGACTTTTTTTTCGTTGCAGTTTTATGTAGCACGAACTCGACCCAAAGGAATTGGAGTGCTTTACATGAGCACCAGTTACATTACAGAAAAACACGATTATTTTTGGTAGGCACAGGGAAATTAAGTGATTTGCCGAGAATCCAGAATGTTGAGCTGAAGCCGGGACTCAAACCTGGTTTCCCAGCTCCAAAGTCGGCAGCTCTGGTCATTACGCCACATCCTGTCCTATTGATATATGCCTTGATATACACCTCTTGATTCCTGCCTCCCCCTTCACTACTTCTTCCCCCTCTTCTATAATGTTTTTTAATTGTGTGTTGTACAATGATCCTGGTCCACTGGTATTACCAGCAAGCACAGTGCACGTTGCCATGTAGGATGAATTCTCATTCTTAGTGAGTGTTTATTCATAATCTTGATTAACTGTTGGTTTTATTGTGATATTAGTCCTCATGTATTGAGCACATAGCACTTTCCTGAAAATAATATTTAAAACTCGGTTCAATTGTTCCCCATTTTTGCTTTCATTGCTTTCCATGCTTCCTTTAGCTCCCCTTTGTCACTTTTGCTAACTTGGACTCATTTGTATTAGGATTGAGCACTTGACACTTAACCTGAATAGTGAGTACTTAAGGCACATAAGTAACCAACTTAGAATAACTTATCTTGCATTACCAACTATGACTCACCCACATTGTAATTAAGTGTTGGATACCAGACATGAACGAATAAGTGCCTAATCCGGGATTAATTTTCCAAAATATTTGTTCCTAACCATCCGAACCAATCTACTGTTGATGATGATTTCTTCCTGAGCACACATCACTTATTTGCCATTTGTACTGTAATTACATCAAATGCTATACCCCTGTTTATGGAGAGAGTTATGCGAATTTGCACAATTAGCCTGAATAGGAACTGCATTTAAGTCAAGGGTAATGTGCAATATATATCATGCAGATGTCCCTTTGTAATGGGCACACATCACCTTATAGATATAACATAAGTACTATGATTATATCTAGCAATGTACTTTGATTTTATGGGGGATGTGTGAAGCAGCCAATTGGGCAGATGCAATACATACTCAGTTTCAAATGTACCTGTTTACCTCAAGGGAAATGTGCAATATGTACCGTGCAGATGTCACTTTTTAATAGTCACACATTACTTTATAAATGCAACATAGGTACTAGGGGTATATCTAACAATGCATTTTGTTCTATGGAGGGAGTGTATGAAGTGGCCAATTGGACAAATGTAACATGGACTCGACTTTAAATGTGCTGATTTTATGATGAACTTACAAATGTGAATTTCTGATGTCTAAAATGTTTTTTCATAAATTACCCACTAATGAAGGATGTTGGGGTGTTATAACAATCTCAACATTACCTCAACACCACCGTTCTCCAAGAAGCCAGGCGCACCTGCAGACGCCTGGAGAAGAACGGGAGAAACACAAAGACAACCGAAAACCACGCCACCTACAAGGACGCCATGACGGACTACCACAACCAAATCAGAACCACCAAGAGGAACTTCATCCACAACAAAATCCTCGCCAACTCCACCAACTCCAAGGAACTTTTCAGTGTCATTCAGGAATTCACCAACCCACGCAGCGAAGCCACAGACATCACCCCGTCCCAAGACCTCTGCGACAAGCTTGGAACCTACTTACACCTCAAGATCAAAAACCTCTACGACAACTTCGTCGATCATCCACCAGATGCCACAGACGCCCCCCCGCCCCACAGAGACACCAGCCAGCCCACCATCTCCAACTGGACACTGACCACGGCCGAAGACACCGCCTCGACCATGAAAGGCATCCACTCGGGGGCCCCCACCATCCCCTGCCCCCCTCACATCTACCACAGAGCCGCGGCCGCCATCGCACCCGAACCACAACGCACCATCAACACCACCTTCAAAACAGGCACCTTCCCAGACGACTGGAAGCGCGCAGAAGTCAGACCCCTGCTCAAGAAGCCCACAGCTGACCCCAACGACCTCAAGAACTATCGGCCCATCTCGCTCCTCTCCTTCGCAGCCAAAGTTACAGAGAAAACAGTCAACAGGGAACTGACACAATACATCGAAGAGAACGCCGTCCTCGACCCGTCCCAATCCAGATTCCGAAGCAACCTCAGCACCAAGACTGCCCTACTCGCCGCCACAGATGACATCCGCACCCTCCTGGACAAAGGCCACTCCGCAGCCCTCATCCTACTCGATCTATCAGCAGCCTTCGACACCGTCTCCCACCGCACACTAGTCACCAGACTACATGACACAGGCATACAAGGAACAGCCCTGGACTGGATCCGATCATTCCTCACCGGAAGAAGCCAAAGGATCAGACTGCCACTCTTCCTCTCCGACCCCACGAAAATCACCTGCGGAGTCCCACAGGGGTCATCACTGAGCCCGACCCTCTTCAACATCTACATGGCCTCCCTCGTAGCCATCGTTCTGCAACACGGCCTCAACATCGTATCCTACGCTGACGACACCCAGCTCATCCTCTCCCTCACCAAAGACCCCACCACCGCCAAACTCAACTTCCAGAAAGGAATGCAAGACATCGCAGTCTGGATGACCAACAGCTGCCTGAAGCTTAACACCGAGAAGACAGAAGTCCTCGTCCTCGGTACCACCCCTTCAGCATGGGACAACACCTGGTGGCCGAGCGCCCTCGGAAGCCCACCCACCCCCTCAGACCACGCCAAAAACCTCAGCATCGTACTCGACTCATCACTCACCATGAACCGGCAGGTCAACGCCGTCACCTCCAGCTGCTTCAACACCCTCCGCATCCTCCGCAAGACCTTCAAATGGATCCCCCCAGAGTCAAGGAAGACAGTCACCCACGCACTCATCACCAGCAGACTGGACTATGGCAACGCACTCTACACCGGCATCAACAAGTCCCTACTCCGCAAACTCCAGACAGTACAGCACACCGCCGCCAGACTCGTCCTCTGCATCCCACGGCACGAACACATCAGCCAACACCTACGAAGACTTCACTGGCTCCCCGTGGAGAAAAAAGTCACCTTCAAAATCCTCACTCACGCCTACAAATGCCTACACAACAAATGACCCAAATACCTCAACGACAGAATCAACTTCCACGTACCCAAAAGAAACCTCCGATCTTCCAACCTCGCACTGGCCGAAACCCCGTGCATCCACAGAACCAGAGCAGGCGGAAGATCATTCTCTTACATTGCAGCCAAGACCTGGAACAAGCTACCAGCAGACATCAGACGCGCCCCCTCCCTGAACACCCTCAGGAAGACTCTCAAGACCTGGCTCTTCGGCTAAACAGATCTGCGGACCCCCTCCCCCTTAGCGCCTTGAGACCCTCACGGGTGAGTAGCGCGCTTACAATTCCCCTGATTGATTGATTGATTGATTGAGAGCATCTTTGCTATGCTGCAATCTTTCACTGTGAATCGTTTTCTCTATGGCAAAAAACTGTAATCGTGAATGATGTGTAGCTTGAAATGCTTAAGGAAATCGTCAGGATGGAGAAAGGGACGCAAACAGAGACAATGGGCAAATGAAAAATGTGTATCTTAAATTCGAAAAATGAAAAGAAAAAACAGTTTTCTTGTGAAATGTTAGAAGGTGCTTAACATTGTATACTTGGTATGATCAATTGAATTTATTGCTATGAAATACTAGTTAAAGATAATGAGACAAAATGGAGACTAAAATGGGTCATGATGCCTGGTACAGAACACTCTAGTGTTTCATGGGCCAATGAAAATGCTAAAGGACTATATAAATGAATGATGTCCTCCATGATAGCAACATAGGCCCAGTAGAAAGCGTCCAGCCCTAACACATCGGCCGCGTCAATTTTCTTTTCTTGTATTTTGCACTCTTGATGATTTTGTTGGAGGATTGCATTAAAGCACACTGCTAATCTGCACCATCAGCTGCTGTGGATTCTTTCTGTGTTTTGTGCTCCGTACAACGAAATATATCTATATTAAAAAACCCAAAAATTAATATAATGGAAAATATATATTCTTAATAATAGTGTTATATTATATATATGTATACATAAACATACTCACACATATATAAATATGTGTGTTTATATGAATGTATATTTACAGATAGCAATAAATATCATTTACATTTATTTAATTTACATTATACTCATGTTATATATTAAAATATTTAAAATTTATTATTTTAAACTATATATATTAAATAATTGTATTTTTGTATGTTTTTTAACGATATTAGTGTGAAACGATATTTTATTCAATATTTTTGTACTTACCATTATAAGCATAGGGACATGAGATTTTTGTAATCAATATTTTTGGCATGATGTTTTTGCATCACGGTATTGTTGTTTTCGATATTGTGTCAGTGATCCAACTCAGAGTATGCAATACAAAGAGGGTGAGCACAAACTCTTTCTGAGGGACATAAAAGCTCACAGATTGAGCTGATATCAAAGATAATGCTTATCTCATTGAAAACACTTAAAAGTCTTCAGTCCTAAATGTAATCAGATGGAATAAACACAATAACAACAGGCCTACATCATTCAAAATACAATTGTTAACCATCACTGTCTATTACACTAATAATTCAAAAGAATGCTCTGCCATGCAGCGTCTTTTAAAAGCCGAAAATAACCTAGATGAACAGTTAATACATTCTGGATACAGTCAATTTATTTTTTACGCTGGGCAGGCTAACTCAATTTGAATTAAGATGATTGTGGAATATAGGCATGAGGCAATATTTCCTAGTAAATCAAATAACAACAGACTTCATATAATAAACTTTCTTAGATGGTATATGTAAGTTGAATGCTATTTTACCTAAGTGTGCCTAATGAAGTTAGCCAGCTGTTTTAATAATGATTTTAATGTCATATTGTAAGTACAGAAAATAATTTATAAAATGTTGCTTTGAGAATTATTCTTCCTGATGAGAGTGAATCTCAAGCACTTTACAAGCTGCTGCGCTGTCAAACTTCCTTTTC
Organism: Calotriton arnoldi; assembly: GCA_963921515.1. Classification (NCBI taxonomy): domain Eukaryota; kingdom Metazoa; phylum Chordata; class Amphibia; order Caudata; family Salamandridae; genus Calotriton; species Calotriton arnoldi. The sequence continues at coordinate 544,135 of CAWUFW010011831.1, forward strand.
TTTGCTGCATTTCTGCATAAGCAAATATTTTTACGTGCACCTCAATGATAACACACGTTACAGATACAAAGAAAATAAAAAATATAAGAAGTAAATGAAGGAACGATTTGGCGACCAAGACAAATTTTCTTGTTACTCAATACTGTAGCAATCAAGGAGTGAAAATATCTATTAATGTGGAAGATTATAATAAAGCCTGTGCTAATAAATACCATGTTTATGAATCTTACCTACCAATTCAAACATAGCTATATAAAAAAAAATGCATGTAGCAATGCAATGTAGCTTTCATAAAACCCAGAAAGGGCAATTGCACACACACTGAGTTCACTTATCACATTCACAAAACAGCATGTGAGTGCACAGCTTAGCTGCCTCTTAAAAGAATGGCATATTACTGTTATGGGGGTCCATTTAAGCGCATTTGTGCTTGGGCTCATATAAATATAAGGTGACTGATTTTGTTTTAGTCATGTGATCTAAACAGCAATGTTAATTGTAGGAGTGATATAGATTTTGAGCATGTAAAATGTGTTTGAGGAAGGGAATGATTTTCACGTTTCTCAGACTTCCACACAACGCTGGGCTGCTTGAGGAATTGACGCTCATGGCGAGTAAGAAAAAGTCTAATAGGCGAATGTTTTACCTGCTTCAGAGCAGACCATGTGCTTTTTATGAATATGCAAGCACACATGTTTCCTAAACATGTTGTTAGAGACTATAGAATTTGTTATACCTGGCATCCTTGGTGTGGTTTTCCTCCTAACTTTTTGACTTCAGACCTCCTCCTTTTGCTGACTTCGTTTTTGCTGGCCTTCGGACTCTGCACACTTTGCTAAAGTGGTGCTCTCTCCTTAAAACATGTTAATTGACATATTTAATTTACTTGTAAGTCCCTAGTAAAGTGACACTACCTGTACCAAGGGTCTGTAAATTAAATGCTACTAGTGGGTCTGCAGCACTTATTGTGCTACCCACCTAAATAGGACTTTAAACATGTCTCAGGCCTGCCAGTGCAGCCTGTGTGCAGATTAAAACTGCCATTTCGACCTGACAAAGTAAACCTTTTTCCAAGCCCAAACTTACCTCTTTAATACATATATCACCCCTAGGGTAGGCCATGGACCGCACAGAGGGCAGGGGTCAATGTATTTGAAAAGTAGGACATATACTTTTAAGCAGGCGCGGTGCGTCCATTGGGGCGTTGGGGCGTTGCCCCCCCGCCCGTGCCCGCAGCTCCCTTGGCGTCTCTGAACTTAGTTTACTTAAGTTCAGAGACGCCGAGGGAGAACTGAGTCTGACAATCATGTCAGTCAGCATGACGTCGGACCGCCCACCCCCTTCAGAGTCTGAAGGGGGTGGGCGGTCCGGCGTCATGTTGACTGACGTGCATTGTCAGACATGCCAGGGAAAGGCAGCAGCACAAGTGCGCATGAGTGGGGAAGGTGAGCGAATTTTTTGCCCGTGCCCAATCATGCGCACTTGTGTTTCCACTGGCTTGCGCATGCCCATTAGGAGCCCCTCGGTCTCCTAATGGGCAGGCGGCGGGTGAAGAGTAACCATGCCCTCAGCCAATCCTGGCGCTGCAGCAGCGCCAGGATTGGCTGAGGGGTTGCCACTCCAGTGCTGTTCCTGTTTGAAGAGGCGCCATTGCCAACGCGGACCAGGAGCAGAGGCGGTCAGGTAAGTTTTTGTTTTCTAAATTTTATTCTCCCTCGGCCCCCACCCCCGCGCGACCCCCCCGCGAGTACTGCGAGCCGCGGCTGGATTTGTACATCACGTTTCCGTGAAAATATGCGCTCTACTGTTAGGCACTGTTGTTGGTAGAAATGTACACTCTGATTTGCAGAGTGGTGGTCGTTGCAATAGTTATTGTGTGTGACTAGTTAAAGAACTCGAATGTGTAAGCGGCTAAGCACACCGATCTCCTGATCGTAGGACATTTTAGTGGCATGTACATTGATTTGCACAGATACGAATTTCACATCGTGCGGGCACCTCTGGCTAACTGGTATCAGAATAAGTGTGTTAGGCAACTAAGTCTCACAAATCTGTTATCAAACTATATTTCCTATTGAGGTAGCCCAGAAGTGCGAGTAGCGTGTGCAAGGGCTGAACCTGGAGTGAGTCACACCACTTTACACTGCCTCACAGACTGGCGGTGAGTGCGCGGGAAGGACCAAGTTCAGAGGGAGCGGCAGTTCACCGAGGTGTCCCACATCACTGATGCCGCCAGTTTGTGATAGGGGATAGTTGAAGAGTGAGGCTAGCATAGTGCCGAACTCGCTACAATACTGTGGTGCGAGCGCTAAAGATGTCAGTGGTGTGAAGCGGTGGCTCACCACAGTGTGTGTTGGGCACTAGGCGCTATCTCGAGATGTCACGCAAACACTTATCATGCGAGTGTGTAGTGGGGGCAAACACAGGTGAATAGTGTGGCGAGCTGCATGTCCTTAAAACATTGAAGGCAGGTGTGTGTGGGAAGAGCAAGGGTGCAGATCATAGACAGGTGAGCAGGGCGTGGGCTCTGCCACAAACACTACTGTGGTGGTTTGGTGTGTGTGTGTAGGGGACGCAGACAAGTCTGAGGTGAGATGAGCTGCATACATGCCACACAAACTGCTGTTCGACTGTGCGGGGCGAGTTCAGACAATTGTGAGCAGTTCATGGAGCTGTACTACAAGGACGTTTGTGGGGAAAAGACAACTTTCCACAGCATGGGCCAGTAGCCGTAATAACTAATCTAACTCCAGTCCTGGACTCGTTGGGTGGGGGGGGGAGGGGGTGGGGGTTAATAAATGAAAAAAAAAAACTATGTTAGGAAAGTTTGGGAAAGCAGTAATTTTGATCGCGGTAAGTGCTTCCATAAGAGTTCGCTCTAGTGAGGAAAGAAAATGTCAACATGGCGTAAGGGACAGGTAAAGATTAGGGTGAGTATGCTGCTGAGCACTTACTTCACAAACACCATATGGCCAATGCGGACGGTGAGGGCAGGTTAGTCGCGAGGTCATCAGTGCACGAGTACGGTGGAGTTCAGACCAGAGGGGGCAGAGCAGCATGCCCAGGTGTCCCAAGGATGTTGGTGGTGCAAGTATAGCAGACAGTGCTTTAAATGGGCAGATACTCAGTCACTGAGTGCCTGCACTTCTTTCAGAACTTGAAACGGAGAGTGCCTACACTTCTTAGTGGGCGTTCAATACTTTTAATGGAAGTGTACCGGCCCTTCTCGACAGCACACAGGTAGCCTGGGACTGTGTGTATCTACACTTCTATAACACCATTTTAACCACTGATAGTGGGTGGCAGCGTGAGTTGAAAAGTGTGCACACTCACGTGTTGCGCGAGCGTTTGGGGACTGGGGTATTGCCGAGCACTAAGTTGTCTCTCAAACAGTGGTGCTGAGAGAGCGGGAGCACAAAGCAGGCTCGCAGTGTGGTGGGCAGTGCACTATAGTGAGTGGACCCGAAACCACTGGTGCTGCGAGTTTGTATCACATTGAAAAGTGAAGGGTGGCAGTATGTGCTCTCACCACGGATTATGCTCGTTTTATTTCCTGCTCCGCCCGTGCTATGGAAGAGGCGTTTCAGTGTCTGTTTAATGACATTAATAACCCGCTGTGTTGTGTTTCAGTTTTATGACATTAATCGCTTGCTGTGTTGTTTGTTTGTTCAATGACATTAATCTCGCGCTCGTTGTTTTTGTTTAATGACATTAATCTTGCGCTGTGTTGGTTTCCAGGAGTTTACGACTTGAGGACTTTGAGTGTTTTACATAAGCTGTGAGATTGCAGCTGCTGTTTGCAGAGTCCACAGTTACCACCAGTGCGGTTTGTGCTCTCACTGCTGGTCTGTTAAAGGGAGGGCTGGAGGCCGCTTGTAGCATTAGACACCAGATGGGACTTCTGGCCCTCTGTCCCCGCCTCCCACCTGCCCACATAAACACACTTGGTGTGCTATTCAGGCAGCCCGGCGGTCTGTTTCTTAGTTGTTTGAAACAGAGGGCGCATGAGGTGCTCATTGCTAATGCACACTCGTGTGTCTTGGAACACGTGCGAGTGGGCTGTCTTTTCTCACACAGGGTGGAGTGTGCACTGTTTGTGTTTGAAGTCCAGTGGTTCCGAGTGTAACAGCTTCTTGTCGTGAACCTGCCTCGGAGAGTGAAGACAGAGGCGCTATATTTTAGCAACACTTGGGCACCACAGATTGTAGGGACCGCATTGTTTGTACTGCCTTAAACCCTGCCTGCTGGCTGATACGAGCAGACGTAGCAAGCTTTCTCTGGAGCCCTGAGAGGGCTGTCTTCCGCTCTGTTTGCTATGTTAAGTGCCTCTAAGTGACTCACCCACTTAAGGTTCCCTGGCAGCTCTAACCCAGATTCACGAGCAGTGGGCCTTAAAAACCACAGAGGTCATTGATTGTGGATATTCCTTAACTTTGCTGTCGGCCTCTAATGCTGCCACTGTGTTTGCCAAGCAGTGCCAACTGTCTCGCAGGTGTTAGATGATGTCAGCAGCAATGAGCGTGTGATGCACACCCGTTGCCGTCCCTCAATCCCCGCACTGAGGCGCCTATGGTCACATAAGTGTTTAAAGCGGGTGTGAGCCCAGCTTGTGTTGCACCCCTACGTCATACTGTTAAATTAATAGCTTTCCCATGCCAGCAGTGTTTTTTGCCATTGAATCGATATTGATAATGTAAAGTGTGGCTTTTGTTCAGTAGGAAGGTTTTATTACTTGGCAGGGAGGAATTCCTGCATTGAAAGCAAATCTTCTTCAGCCACTTAACAGCAGAATACTTTTGCTTTAAAATTCAACATTTGCCAATCTTTTTCCAATTTTCTCTTGGGAGGAGGACCCAACCTGTACCCACTTTTGTTAGCTTCGCTTGCTCGCTTTGCTTGCGGCTTAAAAGTCATGCCCAACTTTTACGCCCCACTGCTTTCAAATGTCACCAGCCGCCACTGCTTTTAAGTATTACATGTCCTGGTAGTGAAAAACTCTTAAATATATTTTTCATTACTGCAAGGCCTACCTCTCCCATAGGATAACATTGGAGTTACCTTATTACATTTTATAAGTGTAATTTCCAAATGGGAGCAGGTCCTGGTTCATGTTTGGTGTCTCTGGAATAAGAATTTAAAACCCAAACTTATGGTGAAGTCAAATTTTAAATTACAATTTTGAAAATGCCACTTTTAGAAAGTTGGCATTTTCTTGCCTTAGCTATTTGGGGCATGCAGTCTGTTTCTGGGTTACATGGCTGAGTGTGGGTGACAGTTGGGCTTTGTGCACTCTTTCTAGACAGACACACACAATGGGGAGCTTTGCTGTGAACTGGCAGGGCTATCACTGCCAGGGTGGGAGGGAGGAGCTGAGTCCAGCCCCACTCACACTTTATAGGCTGTGTCCTGTCTCCACACAAAGGGCCACATACCCCCTGTAGTTAGTCTGGAGCGAGGGCCAGGAAGGCAGGGCACCTGTGCACTTCAAAGGCATGCCTCTAGAAGCTTCTCCTCACTTCAAAGGCACAACTGGTTATAAATACTGGACCTCAGACACCAACTCTTCAGTATACTTTTGGACCTGCTGATACTCTGCCAGGAAGAAGGAATGCTGTGCTAATAAAAGGACTGGACTCTGCTGGACTGCTGCTTTGAAGGAACTGCTGCCCGGCTGTTCTAATCTGCTGTCTGCTGTCCTCTTGCCTGGGTGAGAAGGACTAGAACTGCATCTCTTGAACCAAGAACCCAGAATGACTCCAAGGGCTTGTGGGCTGGCCTACTGATATGAAGCCTCAGGAACACAACAGGCTTCCAACAACCTTACAATTGCACCTGGACTCTGTCATCTGTGAATCTACCCTGCCAAGTGGTGCCACCCCAGTCCTGGATCCTTGGAAGTGGCCCAAGGTGCTCTGCCAGCCTGTGGATCCAGTGGAATCGTTGCATCTCCTCTGCTGTGCGGCCCAAACCTGAGTAGAAATGAAGCATCGCCACTGCTTAGTGGACTGGACCCGTTGCAAAGACCTGCATGGCAGCCTCTTCAGTACCGCCACTGTGCAACGCATTCCTGGTGCAGGCATTCACCAGGAATAGCCAGAGTCCAGCAGTGATGGTGGCAGCAGATCTACAGTGCCCTCTGAGGGTCCATATTACCAAGGGTCTGGTGCCTGACTTTGTTGTGGGGGACAATATTGATAACTGTTTCGAAGCTTATGAGATTGCTTTACAGATGCACAAGATTCCTGCGTGGGATGGGGGGCTAGTCTGTGGAAGCCCATACCTATTGTGGGGAGGGGCACCCTGCTGGCCCTACAGAATGGGGACAGGATGATGTATCCCCAAATGAAGGAAGCCCTTATCAGGAAATATGGCCTTATCCCAGAAACGTACAGGCAGACGTTTAGGGCTAGCCAGAAACTGCCTGGATTCCTTTTGCAAGGCATTGGATGTTTGAATGAAGGGCAGTGAAGTAAAGGATTATCAGGGAATGTACAATTTGATTACAAAGGAGCCTATGTTCCGTCTTTGTTTTGCAGATCTTCTCCAACACTTGATTGATAGTAAGCTCACTGACCACAGGGAACTTGCTAAGGAGGTGAACCACTAGGTCACTACCTGTGTCCACAGGAAGGTGTATGGGGGAGATTAGCTCAAGGGTGGACAGAGTTCCTACCAGAAAAAGGAGAGGGTAGACAAAAAAAACTAAGGAGTTCTCTAAAGCCCCCAAACTAGTTTCACGGGTCAGGACTCCCATCCTATGCACGGATGGAGTCCCAGCCTTCATTTTATTTCCTTGTAGGACACACCTGTGTCTGTTTAAGGAGGTGCCTGGCTCCTGCATCCAGGCTGAGCGCCATGTTAGGAGGGGTATCACCCGTTTTTTAATCACTCGATGTTTTACATTTCTCCCTGTTATTTTAGTCTGTATTTGTTTACTAGTACTTTTCCTTGCACAAGGGAGCTTATGGTAGGGTAGGGGGTTTGCTGGACCCCAGTTTTAGTTTTGATTTACCCCGCCTGCTATCAGAATTTGACACTGTAAGACCCATGCAACAATCACACACACGGACAGGTCCTCTTGAAAGGTGGGCTGTTTAGAGAACACCATAGTGCGTCCGCGCAGTGGTGCACAGATGCATTTGCAGGCAGAATTTTATTAATTTGTAAGACAGGCCTGTGTCTGTTTTAGGAGGTGCCTAGCTCCTGGGCCCAGGTGCCATATCAGGAGGGTTATCACCAGTTTTTTAATCACCCTATGTTTTGCATTTTCTTTTTGTTATTTTAGTCTGTATTTGATTACCAGTAATTTTCTTTCCACAGGGGAGCTTGGGGTAGGATTGGGGGTTGCTGGACTCCAGTTTTAGTTTTGATTTATCCCAACTGTTATCGGAATTTGAGGTGCTAAGATGCGTGCAACAATCACACCCCCGGACACGCCACCCGGATGACGGGCTATTTAGAGAACACCATAGCACGTTCGCGGAGCTGTCACACCACTGGTATGCAAACCCGTCTCTGCACATCCGCGCCCGGACTGCACCGAGCACCAGGACCTCTGGCCAATTTGCTTCACAACATAAACAAAGAAGTGTGTACTCAATGGAAAATCTGCTAGCTTACAATATCTCAGGTAGGGAAAACGCTTGCACTATTGTTGAACCCGATAATATTATTAATATGGAATATGTACTTTGCCAGGGCTGTAATAGTTTTTAGACATTAGCAGGGAGATTACGAGTAGCATTGCCTCCTGCACACTGGGAGATGGTATCGGTGCAGGAAACAACTTAACAGATTGTAGAATTAGCTGCACCTTGATCAATGCTCTGTCTTTAATTACAAATAAAGTTGAATTTTCTGAATTCCTGGAGCGTAAGGGAACCGACATAGCATTTGTCACAGAAGCATGGGCAAATTCTACTTCAGGACCAGATCTCCTCACAGCGATTCCAGCAGGTTATTCTTTGTTCAGATTGGATCTCTTATTAAGGAGGGGAGGTGGCTTAGCGGTAGTTTACCGTAATGATAGGGCAGCATCATTTCTACCGGTGCCTGTTTCAGAATGTGAAGCACCATCTTTTATAACCTTCAATGGAGTGTTAATTTATCGCCCACTGGGCTCAAAAACCACATTTGAACAAACTGTGTGTTCAATATTAGAGTCCTGTCTCCAGCTATCAGAATTCACATTATTAGGAGATTTTAATTTCTACCTTGAGGCCTCTGCTAGCAGACACAGAATATCTAGTGGATACAATGGTCAGCATGGGCTTAACCAAACTCGTTCAGGACTCTACTTACCAGGCAGGCCATACCCTTGATGGGAATTTTTCTAATAATCCATTTCTTATGTTTACAGTCTCATTACCTCTGACATGGTGTGATCATAAGGTCAGTATGTTCAATTTACGGACTGTTAAAACGCCATCTCCTACTGATACATCTCACTACACTCGAATTTCACGACCCTGACACAAAATGGAACCAGCTCAGTTTTATCAGATATTGTCTGACACCCTCCCAGAAGAAGTGAATGACTTAGACTTAGCAACCTCACTTTATTCAAATTGGTTGTGCTCAGCAGTAGACCAATTGAGCCCTCAAAAATCACGTGATTTCTACAGAAACAACCAGTCAGCCCTATGGTGTTCAGAGAAGTTCAGACTTCAAAAACAACTCTGCCGCAGACATGAACGCAAATGGAAGGAAAGCCACAAGCCCAATTAAAGACATAAATATAAACAATGCATTAGGGAACGCAAAACCATGATTCAGGTAGAAAAGTCCTCCTACTTTATTAATAAAATCGCATCAGCTAAAAATTCAGCTGAAACCCTCTTTCAGACATTTAACACCCTAAATAACTTCAATAACACCAATGCATCGGGTAGCAATCAATCCTCTGATTATTTTGAAACTAAAGTAGCTGAAATTTATAATGAATTTGCCTCAAATGAGGAAGTTAGTGGGGATCGAATCGAAGAGCGTAGCCCGCCTCTGACTACAAATACGCTGACCAACTTTACGTCTCTCACGGTAGAGCAGGTTCAAAGATTATTGGACTCAGTAAAATCTGGCTCTCCGTTGGATCCCTGTCCCCCTGCAGTCCTACAGATGGCTTCAAAGAATGCAGCTGCTCATCTCACAAAGATATTTAATGAGGTATTTAGAGCAGGGTATTTTCCTAAAGCCTGAAAAATATCCTCAGTATTACCTCTTATAAAACAACCTACACTCAACCCCCATGACCCAATTAATTACCGTCCCATCTCATGTCTCCCTTTTCCGGCTAAAGTAGTGGAAAAGGCAATGAATGCGGAACTAACCTCCTTTCTGGACAATAATCATCTTCTGGACTCTACTCAGTTTGGAATCAGAAGCGGGCACAGCACAGAGTCAGTGCTGATTGTGCCATCTGAGGAAATCAGAACAAGCCTAGACAAGGGAGGCTCTTATACTTCTCAACCTGTCTGCAGTGTTTGACACAGTCGATTGTACTTTTGGATTCTTATAAACAATATAGGGATTGAGGGCACTGCATTTGCCCCTTTAAGCTTGTTCCTCGCCGGCAGAGAGCAATCTTTGGCTCTTAATGAATTTGTCTCTAGCCCCTTTTCTCTGCTACGCTCTTTAACATTTGCATTACACCTCTAGCCAGGTCGATCAGATCCTGTGGGTTCTCCCTAGTGTTGTATACCGACGACACACAAATTGTGGTCTCAGTCTCTAGCGATTTCCAAGTTGCGGCCATCAGATTTCATGACTGCATGCCGAAAGTTGGCAAGTGGATGAAGGAAAAGTGTTTGAAACTAAACTCAGGAAAGACTGAGGTCATTTTGTTTTGGGGAAAGACCTGTCCTTTTGGCCCCCTAACAGAATTTAGGAACACTCCCCACCCCTGTCAAGAAAGTCAGGAACTTGGGTAGCATATTTGTTAGACTTGGCATCCTTAGCTTGGTTTACCCTGAAGTTTCGCCTCTATCTCCTGCATTTTTGACTGTATACTGGATTTCGTTTTAGCTGGCTTAGATGCTTTGGGCACTTTGCCACTGCTCCTGCTGATCAGAGTCAAAGAGCAAGTGCTCCCTGTGGAAAATGTGATTATGATTGGTTATACCTGATTGGCATATTTGATTTACTAGTAAGTCCCTAGTAAAGGGCACTGACTGTGCCAGGGCCTGTAAATCAAATGCTACTAGTGGGCTTGCAGCACTGGTTGTGCCACCCACATGAGTAGCCATGTAAATGTGTCTCAGACCTGCCACTGTAGTGTCTCCTTGTGCAGTTTTAAATTGGCATGTTGACCTGGCAAGTGCACTTGCCTGCACTTGCCAGGCCCTAACCCTCCCTTTTCGTACATGTTAGGCACTCCTCAGGTAGACCTGAGGTACCCCCATGGGCAGGGTGCAGTGTATGTGAAAGGTGGGACATGTACTGGTGTGTGTGTGACATGTTCTGACAGTGAAATACTGTGGGGCATATTCACAAGGAGCTATCGCCGAATTAACGGCACTTTATCGCAGCCAAAGTCGTGATAAATTTACCTCCCCATTCACAAGCCGGTGTTAACAGCCCACAGCACCAGTTTACCCGCGATAGCAGCCGCAAAAACATCGCCACAGAGGACCCCCGCAAATATCGCTAATGAGATGCAGAGTAGGCGTTCCTGTGCCAAAAGTCGAGACAACATCACACCTCAACATTCACAACGACCAGCCACATCGGCGATAAGAACACAAAACAGGCGATAAGGCGCGTTAGCACCAGGAAATTTACACCTGCTCTGACCTGGTGTAAAGTCGGACGGCAGCCAGCACCACAAAGGGAGCACAGCCCAGGGCCACATCCGAAGGGCAACAGATGCCATGGAGCCACTCATCATGCGGCCCGGACACCCAAGAGGGCCACAACACCCACCGCCACCACCCCAGGACCCCAACCCACACCCGGAACACCCCCCCCCGGACCACCACAGACGCAGCGCAGACAAAGACGGCGGACCCCCAGGAAGCGTACCAGCCGCACAGACCCAACGTCTGACAATGTCACCGTCCACTACAGGCTGAAAGTGACAAACATCCTACGCATCCTGACCATCATCGCCTAACAGGCCTACGGCACCAACACAGCGGACAACCAACATCCCACCCCACACAAAGCTGCTGGCTTGGCTGCACCTGTTGGCCCCTGGAACCCTCCAACCAACACCCGCCAGAGTCGCAGGAGTCTCACAGCCAGCCACATGCAAGTCCCCCACACCTGTCCTGGACATCACCATCACCCTGGTACCCCAGTCCCCATACGTACAACACAATGCGCAGGATCCGCTGGAGACCAAGCAAGGACCATACGCCCTAGCAGGATGCACGCACGTGTTGGGGGCAATCCACAGCACACATCTCCTACCTGTGCCCCCTGGTGACACAGCACACAATCACCGCAACAGGAAGCACACGTCTCACATCAATGTGCAGGCAACAACAGAACACCGTGAAACCCCCAACAATGTTGCCTTTAAATACACAGCCAGTGTGCATGATACCTTCATCCTCCGACAGTCCATAATCAACCAGCGTACCCAGGATGGCAACAAGGGAAATGCACAGCCCCTTGTCAATATCCAAATGAACACCCCACACACCTCAACTCCACAACCATGCAACTCACAACTCTGGCAATGCACACGTCACAAAATCACATACAACAGGCACAACAACATGCCCACCCACCGGACATGACAGAACAACTTACAATGTTCACATGGGCAAGCCCTGAACATGAGCCAGCAACGGCATGGCACCTCAGCCACATAATAGCCGAATGTGGGGAGAGGTGGCAACCAGGCATGTGTGAAGGATGCAGTACAACCATGATTGGGAAAGTACACAATGCCAAGAGTGGCGGAGATGTGCTGGACACACCGCAGTATGCAGAACACACCCATATCCATGGCGACATACACCGCTGGTGTATGGAGTGTAGTGGACAGTGGACGCCACCATGTCACCCCAGCCAGTGGGGGACCTCGCAGAAATGTTGCCTGTTACGCCCCCCCCTAAGCGTCACCGGAGTGGGATGGCCCGGCGTATGCCACGCCAGCGTAGGGGTGTGAATAAAAAGCACGTAGGCCTGGGCGTGGTCCTCTTCCGGAAAGACCCACGTCTCTGCCAGGGCGTCGCCTCCCACCCCGCCATGAGGCCTACGCCGTCCTCGTGAGCGGAGTTGCCTGCGATGCTGTGCACCTGCCGGACCCCGGCACACTGGACCACGAACCCGTCAGGCCCGCCCCTGCGCAGCCAGGCCACACTGATCACCTGCCGACACCGGCGTGTGTCAAGGAGGGCCCACCACGTGCCGGCGCAAGCTCCAAGCCCGAGGCACGCGACCTTGGCAGCCTCCTCAGACCTTCACAGCCTCCACGACACAGGCCCGCCTTACTCCTTTCTCGTTGACGCACTCTACTGCCGCCTTCGGCCCACTCGTCGGACCAGTAGGTCCCATGTGTGAAACTATGTCCTGAGTCATGAATGGCAGTGACCCCAAATCCGGGCCAGCGGCCACAGCACCAGACCCCCCCCGAACTGTGAGGCATAGTTCCATATGGGCATCTTGCGACACGTGGTGCCACTAACCCTGTTCAACACCAGCCAGCGACACGTGGTGCCACTAACCCTGTTCAACGTCAGCCGGTGACACGTGGTGCCACCAACCCTGTTCAAGGCCAGCCGGCGACACGTGGTAAGAGGAAGATGCGGCTCAGTCCGGACGAATGCCGGGTCACATACAAGGAGGTGACCGAACACATGGTGCCACTGAACCTGAACTACGCAGGCCGGTGGGGCCATCCAACCTATGCCGGCGACACTCGGTGAATGGGCCGTGCTGACCGCTGCCTCAGGCCTACACCACGGTCAGGTAGGTCACACATTTGGAACTGAGTCTTGATTACACCATGGCAGTGAACATTATTTAAGGCAGAGAACAATTCACTATACACCCTTCGATGTGGTGGCAACAAGTCTGTGCAAGGCATCACAACCACACGTGTCTGTGGGCCTACGCGGACTACTGCCCTCGGCCTACGCTGCGCATGAGTGGGATCACAGATTTGGAACTGAACATCGGTAATTCAAAAGGCAGAATACATTTCATCGCTCGCACGGAGAGGCGTAAGAGAATGACGCGTTGCAGTCCGGAGGGAACAGGATCATCGTTACGGAGGTGATTGAATACTACCGACAACTGCCACTGTGTCACTAACTCTGTGCCTCGCGAGCCAACGACACGTGGTTGTGGGTCACTGCTGACCGCTGCCTCCGGCCTACACTGCGTTCCAGTAGGTCACAGAGTCTTGATTTGGCAATGTTGGAGTTCAGATCTGTGTACCGGCATCATCGGACTGCATCCCCTCTCAGCACCTGTGCCACTAAGTGTGTTCCCCTACATTCATGGACACTCAGTGGTCGTACATTGGTGGCGTTTGAGTCTATGGAATAGGGGCTAGTTTTCATCCTCATGTAGCTGATACCAAATTGTTGGTGAAAACGAGGGTTGCGCTTTCCACTCATCCATTTGCTGCTTCCAGATGACATCAGACCTTCCGCATCATGCCCTGGAGGACACCTTCCACTGTCCCCCGCAACCCTCCACAACATACACCTCGGACATTGATGGAGACCCGCTCAGGTCGCATGGCCCATCTGACTGCACCGCAAGTCACCGTCCCGTGGCTGGGTGCCTGTGCCGGCCGCAGTGCATCCGGGGCCACTAACTCTGTGCTGCTCAGGCTGGGACCCCTTCTTCTGAGACATTGAATGGCCTCTGTAGCGATGGTCTTGGGGTCATCAACGCCATGTGTCTGTGGCCCTGCGCTGTCCGCATCCTCTGGCCTCAACTGCGGGCCACCAGGGCCCACACATAGCATCGAGTCTTGACCGGCCCGGACGTCGCATCACCGCAGGAGGCACACGCCACCACCGCAAAGACCACCTCCAACCGCCATCTGCCAGAGTCGAACTGGTGGTCCTGACAGACCTACGGAGTTGCTCAGACCTGTCGTGGATGCCATCATCGCCCTGATACCCTGCTCAGCACTCCAGGTTCTAGTGACTCAGTGCACCGCAAGCCACTGTCCGTTACTGATTGAGTTTTGTGCTGTTGTGAGGTTGCGCAGCAATGTCACCTCATGTAGTGGGGAAGACCTGGGACTATGATGAGGAAGATGTGTCAAGTGTGCGGACGGGAGAAGGCACAGACAATGGGAGGGCAGGAGGCAACAGCCCCAAGGCAGGAATGCAGACTGGTGGTGGTAGTCAAGCTACACACCGGCTCTATTACTGGGTATTGCGCTGTGGACTGCGGATGCAACTGTCACCTCAGGCAGTGTGGGAGACCTGGGACGTTGATGAGGAAGTTGATGCAGGTGTAACACACCCCCCTGCATCTGCATCAGGACTAACCCGAAGGGACACAATCCTAGCAATTTCTTCACATGAGCACGCTCTTCTCTAGTGCCCCTACCTCAGTGCCCTGCAACTCACTGAACCTCCTGACTGAATATTGGGTGACCTCTGTCCTTACTCCGGATCCCTCCATGTTGCTCTGCAGTTGACTCTGTTATGCTGGTGTTTTCTGTTTCCATTACACTGGTGTCCACTGTTCAGGTTGTTGCCAGCACCAAGCACTCTGTGCGGGCTGGCTTATACTCACCCCACACACATCCAGCACAGGCGTCACTGTACATGTGGCCCTGCCAATAAAGGGGCCGGGCGCACGTGCCCGTAGCCAGTTCAACATGATATGTGCATGTGTCCCTGTGGTCTTGTTGTATGCATGGGGGCCCTGGGCCCTATGACATTACATTGTGCTGTGTACAGCGGACGCAGACATGTCACCGCAGGCAGTGGGCTAGAACCTGGACATGTAGCTTTGTCGACACCCACTCAATTCGTAAGGGGAGTGGACTGTGCCGTCATACGCAGAGCCAACGTGGGTGTGTGACTGATATGTGTGTGCCCCTGGGCGTGGTTCTGTACTGGGTATGTGCATCTGCATGTGTCTCTATGGCAGTGTGGGTCTCCTTTGTGGGGTGTAGGTAGTCCCTGAAGGGTATTGGACACCTACGTATGTGTTCCAGTTCACATTCCATGGGTTCGGCAACACCCGCACCTGTTGGGCCACCTCCTTTTGGCGTTCTGACACCTGGCATTGGGGTGCCATGTGTGGGTCGGTGAAGTGTTGTGAGCCAGCCGTGATTGCGGGTGCTTCATGCTGTGTGGTCTGCTGCAGGGGCTGGGTTCTCCTATGAGTAGCTTGTCTGCCCTGGTCCTGGTGGTGGGTTGTGTGGGATGTCCATGGGCTGTTGTAGGGCGTCGGTGTTGAAGGTGTGGTGTTCGTCTCCGGCATCACTGATGGGTTGTCTGTTCTGACCTGCTGGAGGTGTTGTTTGTCCCTCTGCATTGTGAAGGGGAGGTGCATGTTGGCACTGTGTTGGCGCCTTGTTCTTGTCGACATGCAGACTGTGTGACAATGTACATTGTGACTGTTTGGGCGGTGGTGGCTATTTGAGTTGTGACAGTGGACATTTGGCCTACATGGCTGATGGGGGGTTGTAGCCGTAGATATGCATCTCACAGTTTCCTGCTCTGTCCAATGTGATTGTTCTGTTTCTGCGCCTGGGCGGACCCAGTTGTGTCCCCTGTTCTGCAGTGTGGGTGTTGCACTTTGTGCCACATTGTCATGGTATGTGCTGTGATTGCTATGTGTGTGTGCTGCAGTGTGCCACGGGGATGGGGGACATGTCCCTGGGTAATTGTGGGTGTGCAGTGTGCTACACCTCGTTGTGCATGTGTGCCATTGTGCCCATCACCCCCGTCCCCCAGTCCCTGTTGGAGCCTCAGCCTGTTGTTGTTGTGTCGGGTCCTGTCGAGCATTGTCCATACTCCCACCTCCTTGCACCGTCTCCACACTGATGACTGTGGCCTGGGTTTCCTCCAGCTCCTCCTGTGGCACTGGCCTGCCACCTCCTGTCGCCGTTGCTGCCTTCCTGTTGGCAGCAGGTTTGTGCCTGGTTTAGGTTGTCACGTCCTGGCGGCGCCTCTTGGCCTCCTGAATTGGCTTCCTCGGCACTCCGACTGCATTCCAGGTGGTCTGCTTGTGGGTCAGTTGCTGGTAGTGTTCTGTGACTCCGTGGCACTGGTCTTGTTTTCCTGCGGTCTGCACCCCGTCTTCCTCTCCCTTTTCTCCTTGGCCTTCCCCGACCCCATTGTTCCTTGCTGGTGGTCTGTAGGGGTTGTGGGGTTCGCGTTGACCTCTGCACTGGGTCAGGGTGCATCCATGTTGCTACGTGCTTTGGCTTGTTTCTGGTGTGTTGTTTCTGTGGTTTTTATGGTGCAATTTCCCGCCAGACGCGTGGGATTTGCAGGCCTGTGGCTGCTTTTCGCTACTTTTTGTACCGCGATTGGCCTCATCGCATGATTTCTCTCGTTCGCGTTTCGCATTTTTTCGGCGTGGTGTTGATTTTCACGCTGACATTTGACGCGTTATCTGGTGACTATCGCATGCTACCGCCTTGTTGTGAATTCCACGTTGACACAGGGTTATTTTCCCGCGATAGGCTGCGATATTGAAAGTTGCGTTACGCTACTCTTGCGGTCGTTATCGCAAGTTCTTGTGAATATACCCCAGTGTATTTAGTTTTTCACTGTTGAAAGGCTGTCTGTCTCATAGGCTAGCATTGAAGCTGCACTGTAACATTTTATACGTGTAACTTTAATTGGGAATAACTAGAGATTTTGGGCCTGATTCACAGAACTAACTTACGTCAAAACGTAAAGTTAGTACTTTTTGGTATTCACAGAATACACTTACTCATTTTGGTATTCACAGAATGAACTTACTCATTTCGGTATTCACAGAAGTTAGTAGTCCTAACTTTAGGACTTCTAAATGCCTTCTGTGAATACCGAAAGTCTTAAAGTTAGGATTTTTCTCAGTTTAGGAATAGTAAAGTTAGGACTGTAGTGTCTCTAAATCTTGAGGAAGATCCTCTGCCAGTGGAACAGAGGTCATTGTTTCTACTGCCCTGGTGGGCTAGTAGACAGCTTCCCTGGAGTTCTGTTCACAATTGTAAACAGAACAATGGGGAAACATAAGCTGTCATGGTGCTTCTTCACTGGCATAGTTTTGAAGGTGAATGAGTCATTGTTTGTGGGTGAAACATGATTGGGGTAGGCACAGCTATCCACTGCCCTGGTGTACCAGGTCAGCTGACTGTTGCTTTATTGCCCTGTTCATACTTGTGAGGAGCTGGTCTGGTACCAAAATAAAGTCACAAAAAAGTATCCCCATTCTCATGGACATCAATTAGCGGTTGCAAGGGGTCGCAACTGCAACCCCTAAGCCATCCTTTGCAACCCCTGCCACCTTGCTTGCTAACCCTGGCTGCTTTTGTCAGCCTTGGGAAGCACTCAGATGGCATAAAATCCACCACAGTGTGAGCAGCGCTTGATTGCACTGCTGTGCTGAAGCTCTGCCTGAAGAGATATCATGATGGCCTGCAGTCTGGACCTGGGTGGGGGAAAGAACTCGTCTCCGACTCCCTTTGTGGTGGTGCCAGTCGTTGTGACTCCTGTGAGCTGCGGGCCCTGGGCAAAGCGCTAACAGAAGCAACAAGTAATGTAAAATATGAATACCTGTTTTTGGAATTGACACATGATTTTCAAATGCCCTGCAAAACTTCAGAAATGATTGTTAAAGAGCACACATTTCAGGTTCAACCCTTCTAGTGGTCTAGCCATTGTTTAGGTAATGTGAATAACACATTAATTGCCATTGTTTTATGGTGAACACTGCATCCGTGTAGCCACAGCATATGCACACCGGTCATTGAGTGCTGGTGGACTGGCCAACAAGACATTGTCTGTTTTGAACACCACCAAGGCTGGAATGGCTATACTGGGCATTGGGCGATGGGCGGGCATTTCCCTGGAAGTTTGAAGGGTGGGGGCAGGTTCTGTTAGTGGGACCGGTTTTGTAGCAGTGCAGACATTTTAAAACCACTGCAAAGTTCGTTATGTGATTTATTAATATACCTGCTGGAGAGAGAGGGGAGCTTTGTCTACTGGCAGTTTTCACTTATCTAAGTTAGCACAGAGGGTTAATATGCCTGCTGCAAAGAACGTGTACTATGCATATCAAAGAACAATATTTTATGTGGATACCTCAGTGGGTTACTACTTTTGTCACAGAGGTTCTGTTGTAACTGTGCAGTCCATAGGAGCAGCATTTAAGAGCTGCATGCAAGCTGCATGGTACAGGTTAACAAGTTATGTTTTTTTCCCAGTCTTTCTATCCTCATGTTGCTAAGAAAGGTTTGTTAGGGTAGAAATAAATTCTAATTATTACAGTCAACCCTAACCACTGTGTTATGTTCTGAATCCTGAGTTTGTGCTTCTCCAGACCAAGCACTCTAAAAAAGTGCCTACCAGTATGGATGACATGTGAATCCTACACTTTGTAGTCTCCTTTGCCTTATGTAACATTTGCCATACACTGATTTACACACGTATGATTCATTGTCTCCGTATGTATGTGTGATGGATTTTGAAAATGTGGAGCATTTTGCTTTAGGACCAGTGATTAATGGAGTAATTTTTAAATGCGGACTGTAAAATCTGCATTTGCAAAGCAAGCATTCAAGCCTTTTGGCATTCTGGCTGTTAGGTAGGATATTTGTTGCTGGTAAGGTATGCTAATGCAAAACAAGCATATTATTGATCAACACAAGTAATATACCTGCGATGTGCATGTTTTCTGTAGGAGAAATTAATGATAGTTAACCTGGAAAGGTTCACTGGCTCCACAGGTTTAAAAGTATGTATACCATATCATGGAAAGGAAGGTTGCTGGGAGAACTTGCCCTGCATTAAAAAGCGCTGTTATCTACATTCCAAGACTGATATTTTATTACATGGTACTCTTAGTTTCTATAACAAATGATAAGGTGAACTTGTTTTGAACATTATAGGCCCATCAACCTTCCCATTTCATAAATTATTTGATATTGATAATGGCTGATCTCAACTTGACTAGGGTATTTTCCATGTTATACACTATTCAATGCTACATTAACTTAATTGTATATTTGAAGATACTACCTGAAACAATGTATGTAACTGCATTTCAATAAGATTTGAAGTATGTCTGTTTATACGGTACATCTTTTGTATCTGTAGAGCTTTTCCAGCCTCAGTGTGGGATGTAACCAAAAGTGAGAGGCATCACTTCCTGTGATAGCACTAAGCCAACGGTCATGCAATATCGCTTCCTTTGATTTCTTGGGGTCCAAAGGTCATGTGATTTCAGTTCCTGTGATGTCACCAGGTCAAAGTTAATGTGATGTGACTTCCTGTGACATCAGACGGGGTCACATGGCATGTGATGTCACTTCCGCTACCCCTGGCATGTTGATGAATCAACGTCCATGCCCCCTCTCATAACAAGGCAAGTGTTGTATTCCGCTTTAGGGGTCCGTATATAGGTTTTCCTGAATCATGTCCTTATATAGGCACAATTCGCCTTGCCCTTATATAGGCATAGAATCCCTGTCCTTATTTAGGCATTAACCGTGCACTCCAAATACAGGCATGGTCACCGACATCTGTCCACCCTAACGTCACAACGAGTTCTTAGAAACCAGACCCTTAAGCTTCGGGAGTTCCCCTAGCACAGGACTATTGATTTCTCCAAGAACTCATCTATTATGTATGAACCGTTATACCTTAAGGGTTCATTCCTGACGTCTTCCTCTGTCCGACTTCACGTCAATGCTAACATTCCACGACACCTACCAGGTATAAATATACCTTCCCTTGCCCAAGCAAGTTAGAGGAGACCTCGACTTCAGAGGAGCCCGTATCCCGGCCTGACGCACTGAGAAGACACTGTCATTCCTGCACGCAGACGAATCCAGCTTCCAGTGTTCTGACTCCCCTCGCAGGGTGTTAGAGTTCCAGACCCGGCAGGAGATTCCCACCTCTCTCATTCTCAAGGTATGGAGCTGACTAGATCCTAGAGGGACTCTTGGCAT
Organism: Calotriton arnoldi; assembly: GCA_963921515.1. Lineage (NCBI taxonomy): Eukaryota > Metazoa > Chordata > Amphibia > Caudata > Salamandridae > Calotriton > Calotriton arnoldi. Next base: position 564,224 of record CAWUFW010011831.1, read on the forward strand.
ACTAGACTTGGTATACTAGACTTAACATACTCTTAGTATACCATACTAGAGAATACTCCACCTACTTCTACCTTTCCCTACACCTAGACTAGGTTAGGTACACTGGGGTAGAACTAGCATAGAGACGCATCGTATGAGTACTCGCATTCTTAGCTCATGTTATTTATGTACGTGAATATATGCTAAAAGATAATGCTAGCGCAGTATTATTTATGTCTACTCCTTACGCTGTACATTATTTATCTTGCATTCTGTCTTGTGATCATAACAGCACATATCTCTTACACGAGAAACAAGACTGTTCAATAAAACCCTTTTGATTGAAACGCCCGTCTTTCCTTTCTGTGTAACTCTGTAGAAACTAAGCATGCACGATTGAATGAGTGAAACTGTTATCTATTGTTTCCACGATTCTGAGACGTGTTCCGCTTCTAAAGGGAAACAAAGTTGTCATGTTTTTCGGTAGCCAGAAACTACTCCCTTCTTGTTCTCAAGGAGTTTCTAGTGGCCTCTGAGCTAGCTGGCACAGGTAATTAAGTTTAATATAATCGATAGGGACATACCGACCTTAGTCCTGTGTCAAACCTATAGGTTATATTATTCCAATGCGCAGAGCCTATTAGGGAAATAGGAACTACACTACATGGCGACCAACGGTTTGGTAAGGCAGTAATTTAACGCTAGATACTGAGTAACTCATTCGTGCTTTTCTCAGAGACCCCTACTCACATACTCCATAAGACGTCCGGAGTGGGTAGGGCTAAATATTCGCCATAACTAAATAGGGAAGCACCCTATATATTAGTTGTCTGGTTTGTTCAACGTTGAAGGATACAGTGTTCCAAAATATTGTGCACCTTATCTTTTTGTTTCCTTGAAACTTGTTCTACATTTTTCAAAAAACAAAATGCCTGACTCCGACAACGGTGAAGTTGCGGGTCACCCAGCTTTAACAGCTTATCACATCACAGGTTTTATTGAAACCGAGGAGGGTGTCATAGACATCAATCCAAACTTAAGAAGAGCCATCACTCTAAAACTTATAAAACACAGCCTACCAAAGAGGAGGTAGAGCAGTTTTCGTGATAGAGGCACACGAATCCTTTCAGACAGAGGTATTCTATTCATGGGTAATATTTCCTGAATCAAATTCAGTAACAAGACTGTTTCACTTCTACAAAGAAGATGATCCACCAGAGGAATATATTCCTTTCGAGGATATTGAAATTCCACTAACATACCAGGAGCATCAGCTCTGATTTAAAGGCGCCCTAAAACATCACAGAAACATTACCAGGCTCGGTCCAGTAGGTAGACCAGGAGCAACATGGCCGATCCTAGCCGGCTACACTCCTCATCCTGACCTCGATATAATGTCAGACGAGGAACTACTTACTCAACTACAAGAGTTAATAAAAATCTACAGACAACTAGACCAATATGTTATGCGGACTTTCACAGTCCAACCACCATTGACACTTCCAAATCAAACTCCTCAACCGGGGAATACACTAAAAATTACACCACAGACTCTATACGCAGTCATGGGAAAAATGCCCACAAAACGTGAGCAAATTCCATTCTGGATAGCTCAAAAAATTACTCAAATCGAAGCAGTATTTCCAAATACTAGCCCGTATGAGAAACACAGAATCCTAACAATCTGTTTACCGATGGGGATCACACCACAACTGGAAGACTGTACCACTTGGGGCTCAGTGTTTGCTGCCATCTATACTAAAACACATGGTATTCCATCAATTGCAGTAATACCAGATGTCCTGAAACAAATTCAAAACGAATACGGGGCCGAGCCTGCTCTAAATTTAGGTATGAAATTACTGAAAAATTTCGACCAAGGTCTCAACAATAATATTATCTAATATTAAAGGGGAGGCAGCAGCAGTGGCGATCCGCCAACGATTAAGGGAATTCAATGTTACAGAACATCAAACTGAGCTACCCAGAATAATAGAACAATCATATGCAGAATTAGGCAGAGATAGTTTGGGTGGAAGACCAGTGAAGCCAAAACTATCTGTCCTGAGAAAGACTCTATTAAACAAACTCCTACATCTTCTAAAAAGAAGTGGGAAACTAATAAAAATAATTCAGAGAAACGTTCTCAATCCCGAGGTAGGTCTCCTCAAAAGGAACCCTCTGAAGGGAGGTATAACCTCAGGAATAGGGATAATTTAAAAAAGCCTGACAGGTATCAGGATACTGATACACGTTCCTCTCGTACCTTTCAGATCTCGTCACAGACATCGGAAAGAAGAGGACGGTCAGAACATAGAGAAGAACGCGTGATATCGATAGACGACAAACACGTTCCGAAAAGTAAATCAAAACCTCAATTCTCAAAGAAGAAGGTAGCAGGTCTGAAGGTCAGACATGTCGAGGATACTGAGAACACAACTCAAGAACGGAGAATGGGCTCAGACAATGCTGGACAGTGCAGCAGAAGTCACAATACCTCGCCAGAACCTGAAGGAACTTCTGGAGATAGTGGACTTGAATGAGTACATTTCAGTTGAGACTGTAGACACCAGGGTTAGTACTCCACAAAAGTTATATGAAATAACACTCCGGATGGAGGGAGACATACCTAGACAGGTGAAAGCACTTTTTTGGGAAAAACTTTCAAGGGGTTATGACATACTTCTAGCAGAAAAAGACTGGCCACCACAATTTGTCAGGGAGTGCCCACATGGCGAGGACATTATTATGCCTGCCTTCTCTAACCATATTCCAATTCATCTAAAATATACTTATGCCAGGAAATGGGCAGTTGCCCAGGCCCCAGCATTATACAAAAATCATGTAGGATAGGATGAGGATTCACCTCACCATAAAATACATCTGAAAAATGAACCTACTGCACAAAGGCAGTACCCAATAAAGCAAGAAGCTAAAAAACAGGTCAGGGAGATCTTAGATCAACTTGAATACCAGGGGGTGATTGAAACATGCACCTCTTCAATGAACAATCCTTTGTTTCCTGTCTCCAAACCAGACAATACCTATCGTCTAGTTTTGGATTACAGACACTTAAACACTTGTTCAAAAACATTTGCAGTGCAAAATGCACATAGTACAGCATTAATGAATAACATTGTGCGTAAAAAATATAAAACCACATTGGACATCTCAAATGGTTTCTTTTGTCAAAACATAGCACCTGGAAGCAGGTACTTAACAGCTTTCTCAATAATGGGGACCCAGCGTCAATTTTGGTGACTCCCACAAGGGTTCAAGAACAGCCCGGTGTTATTCTCAGCGAGAGTAACGGAGTTACTACAAATTTATGATAATGAGGCATTGTCATATGTCGATGACATCTATCTGACAGACGATGACCTGGACAAACACTTGAACAGGGTGAGCACCATTATACTGGACTTCGCCTCTGAGGGCTACAAATTCAACTTCAAAAAGTCCAGAATTGCCCATCTCAATGTCCTGTTTCTAGGATATGAGCTTTCAAGTGAAGGCAAGAGCTTGGCAGCCAACTTTTTAGAAAGGTGTGCGCTGCTCCAACCTCCAAAGACGCTAAAAAATTTACAATCCATCCTGGGTTTCCTAAATTTTGGAAGAACTTACATTCTAAATTACGCAGAAAGGGTTAAACCTCTCTACGCACTAATTAAACCTGATTTTTCAATCAAAAATTGGACACAAGAACACACAGAAATCTTGCGTTCACTCCAGGCTAACATGTTAGCAACAAATCACTTACAAACACGCGTAAGTCAACTCAATTTAGTGATCCGAATAATTTCGGGTCAATGCGGATTCACCTACTTAACATTTAATGAGGGTGAAAAAGTACCAATTGCATACAAATCACACTTGTATACACAAGCAGAAATGCGCTTCACTTCAACAGAAAAAATTCTGAAAGCAGTTCAAACCGCTGTAGCAAAAGATAGAGCTCTAGCCCAAGGGAAACGCATTATTCTCGTAACCCCAGTACCGGCCTTAGAGGCGGTAACTAAAGTGAGCATTCCAAATGCTAAAGCATTACATCCTAGATGGATACAATGGGTTAATTCTCTTGCTGCAACAGATGTTGAATATGTTTAAAAACACAAGCGTTCCTGCAATATGAACATGAATGTCCTCTGCCCATTGAGATTCTGCCTCTCGATCAGTACGAATTCATAATTTACACTGACGGATCCGCACAACCCGCAACAGGGAGTAAGCAAGCTTACAGTGCAGCGTGCGCAATCGTTAAAGGTCGCATGCGCGATGGCAACTTCAGACCTATGGTCACAAAAACCCAATCTCTAGGAGATTGCACAGCTCAGCGAGCTGAACTACAAGCATTCAAACTGGCACTTGAAAGTACAGATCGAGAATTCCCCACACTAATAGTGTGTGATTTTTTCTACTGTGTGCAGTCGTATAATGAATATATACAAACTTGGCTTGAAAACGGGTTCAAAGATGCAAAAGGTGGCACAATAAAGCATAAAACCTATTTGCTAAAACGTTTATTTTAAGGTTTCCTTGCTGAAATATTTGATTTTTAACATTTATGACTTCTGATGCGCACTCTTAACTGTTCTAGAATTCTATTTTAACGCTGCTTTTTTACCGTTTTTAACTTGTGTGCTTACCTGCTGTGACAGTGTGCTGCGTGGTCTTTGCACCTCCCCGGTCCACCGCAGCAATTAGGGCTGATTGTTGTGGAGGGAGTACTGCTCGGACTCGGCCGGTGTGGTTTTTTCTTCCACTTCCGGTTGCCGTTTCACTGCCGCCATTTTCCAGGGGAGGTGGGCTAGTCTTTACACCCCCCTGCTCCAGGACACACTATTTAGGCTGCCCATGGCACAGGAGCGCAGCGGATGTGCGCAGCGGCCGCGCCGGCGGCGCGCCAAAGGCAAGCACGTCTGCGCCCGTCCGCGCCGGGACGCTGCCAGACGCCAGACATGCTGGCGGTTTTTATTCGGGGGTGCCAAGCTATACCAGGGAGCTTCTTATGTCCATTGGCCAGCGGATAAGCCCATGTAGCTTGCACCTAGGGGTCGCAGTGGAAGGGCCTTTTTGTTGTCGCAGGTGTGGTTTTAACTCCTGCCCCTCTCTGCCCCTTACCCCATCGAGACCCATTATGAAAATCTTACACCTTAATGTTCGCTCCTTGGTTAAACACTACATGGAGATTTATGACCTTGTAGAGGATGAATCTCCTGACGTGTTCTTTATAACCGAATCTTGGTTAACTGACGCCACAGTGGCCGAACCAGGCCTTGCACTCCCCCCGGGGTTCAGCATTCTGACTCTTAACAGGGAGACTAGAGGCGGGGGCATAGCTGTTATTTTTAAGTCCTGTTTCCACTGTACATTTGTTAAGGAGGATGTAGCAGAGTGCGAATGCGCTCGCTTTTCTATTTCCTTTAGTGAACATTCCTCTATCACCGGCCTATTAGTCTACCGCCCCCCTGGACCAGTCTCGGAATTTAAATCAGCCATTATTGAGGCTGTGAGTTCCTTGGCGTTGACTGCTGCGAATTTTAGCCTTATTGGTGACCTTAACGTACATTTTGACCGATCCTCCGACCCGGATATCAGCAGCCTGCTCGCTGATTTTGCTGCCTGTCAATTAAGACAGCTAGTGGTGGGCCCTACCCATACTGCTGGGCATCTACTTGACCCGGTTTTTCTAACATCTCTTCTCTTACGGTCAAAACACCTCGCCCGGTATGCTGGTCCGATCACCTCCTAGTCTCCATCTCCCTCTCCCTCCCACTCTCCGAGCCAGTGCCCAGAACTGACCTCCAGGCCACCTTCAGACGTTGTTGGCATAAACTCAAACTAGAGGACCTACTTGCCCGCCTGGCATCCTGTCCCCCTATTCTAGACACTGACCCAGAGCAATCATATAAAGCACTCTGAGACTGGATACTACAGGCACTAGACACTCTTATCCCTGCTAAATGGTCCAAAGGTCGCCGTTCGAGTTCCAATCCCTGGTACAATGACTCTCTAGCCGCTTTGCGTAGCACATGCAAAAAGCTAGAACGGGCCTGGAGAAAGGAATTCGACCTTGCGGCTAAAAAGTTGTACCAGGAGGAGATTAAACGATACCATAAGGCCATACATCTGGCTCGTGCGGCTTAACTCACTAATGAGATTAAGTCCAGCAACAACCCTATGAAAAGCATTTTTAGGTCTCGGCCTGCACCAGCGCTTGCGCTGGTCTGGCCGAGAGTTTTAGTAAGTGGGTTTTGGAAGTGCAAACACTGGCTTTCGGCTGGCGACCAGCTGGCGTTCACGATGGGCGTGCACGCGCGCAGCTGCCATCTGGGTTTCCTATCTCTTCCTCATTTCCTCGTCATGGCTCATTAACACTCTGGACTCTGATGTTTCAATCGCAGCAGCAGCAGCTCACATTACCAACTGACGGCCCTGGACTACAGTCACATGAAAAACAACAGCGATTAGCATTGAAATGCAAGCTTTTTTTGTCTAGTTAGAAATATTGCTTCAGTGGGTTGATTTCACCTTATATCGCTATTTGTTTTATATTGGGAGTCACAGCCTAATTACCAGTATTTTTGTCTCACTCTGTTTTTTTTAAAATATTTATTCGCGCAAAGCACAAAGCTATATTTGAGGTTACTTTTTCCGCGTCACTTCTTCACTCTATTTAAACTCCACACCCCCACTCTTATTGTCTCTCTCCTTCTCTCTCTCTCCCTCTCTAATTCTCTCTCTACTTAATTAACTCTCCCCTCTCTATCTTTTTAGCCTTTCATTCTCTCTCACCCCTTTATCTGTTTCTCTTTCAAACTCCTTCATTCACTCTCTCTCCCCTTCTTTCTCTCTCTCTATCCCGCTCCACTCTTTATTCTATGTACACCCTTTCTCTCTCTTTCTCTCTCACCACCCTCTCTAATTGGGCATTATATCTTCACTCTATCTCTCACTCGGCAACACCACAGCATCACTCAGCGCAACCACAGCATCACTCAGCGCAACCACAGCATCAATCAGAGCCAGCACAGCATCACTCAGAGCCAGCACAGCATCACTCAGCACCAACACATCACTCAACGCCATCACAGCATCACTCAACGCCATCACAGCATCACTCAACGCCATCACAGCATCACTCAACGCCATCACAGCATCACTCAACGCCATCACAGCATCACTCAACGCCATCACAGCATCACTCAACGTCATCACAGCATCACTCAGTGCAACCACAGCATCACTCAGTGCAACCACAGCATCACTCAGCACAACCACAGCATTACTCCGCACAACCACAGCATCACTTAGCGCCACAACAGCATCACTCAGCGCCACCACAGCATTACTCAGCAGCACCACAACATCACTCCGCGCCACCACAGCATCACTCAGCACCACCATAGCTTCACTCAGCGACACCACATCATCACTCAGGGCCAACACTGCATCACTCAGCACCACCACAGGATCACTCAGCACCACCACAGGATCACTCAGCACCACCACAGGATGACTCAGCACCACCACAGGATCACTCAGCACCACCACAGGATGACTCAGCACCACCACAGGATGACTCCGCAGCACCACCACAGGATGACTCAGCACCACCACAGGATGACTCAGCACCACAACAGCATCGCTCAGCACCACCACAGCATCGCTCAGCACCACCACAGCACCGCTCAGCGCCACCACAGCATCGCTCAGCGCCACCACAGCATCACTCAGGGCCCCCACAGCATCACTCAGGGCCACCACAGCATCACTCAGGGCCACCACAGCATCACTCAGGGCCACAACAGCATCACTCAGGGCCACCACAGCATCACTCAGCACCACCACAATATCACTCAGCGCCAAGACAATATCACTCAGCACCACCACAGCATCACTCAGCGCCAAGACAATATCACTCAGCACCACCACAGCATCACTCAGCACCACAGCAGTATCACTCAGCAAGACCTGAGTATCATTCAGCATCACCTCAGCATCGTCTCCGCAACAGTCACCACCACCACCACTACCACCTCAGCATCACTCAGCACCACCTCAGCCTGCTCTCGGAATCTGGCATCTGTTGATTCTCCCCTAGCGTCTGGCCGCTGCTAGTGTTATAATACAGGTACTAGTTCCCAACCTTCACCCTCCGATTGTTTATGCCCCTCAAAAAAAAAGCTTTAACAAACAACCATTGCAATAGGCAGAAACAAGTTGCCAGCATTGCAAGAACAAAAGAAAACTGAGGAAATGTTTTATTATAAATACTTTTTTAAATATGGTCGTTCAGTTTTACATAATGCCTTCTTGGTCATATATAAAGTAACAAAAATGCTTCTGACACTTTTTTATTATAACTTTTCAGCATGCTGCACAGCAGCCACACTTCTCTACAGCACAGCTTGAAGACATTGGCAAAGTCAATAGCTCTGGCTAAACACTTATAAGGCCCCAAAGGCGAGACCTATTGGCTATGCCAATGCTTGTTAAAATACTCAATGATTTTAAAAATAGGAAAGATACCCCCACCTCGACGATTTCATCTGGGCAGCAATGCGAGGATCTGGCTACCTTTTTTGTTCAGAAGGTAGAAGCCATCTATAAATATTTTCCCTTATGTCCCACGGACCTCGTGGCTCCACTAGCTTCTCCTTCTACTGCTACTTTGGCAGTAATACCCCATACAGTGGAGAGGTGTGGTGCAGCGGCCAGGGCAGCTGACTTCGGAGCACAGGGTTCACGGTTCGATCCCCGGCTCCGGCGGCAGCTCAGCTCAGCACCATGTGAATCTGGACAATAGCTCACTTAATTTCCACGACGGCCCCCAGCGCCTTGAGACCCGTAAGGGTGAGTAGCTGCGCTATATAAAAAACTGACTTACTTACTTACTATCTCTCAGGACGAGCTCCTTACATTGAGCACTAAGGTCAAATCAGGTTCCCCTCTGGATCCTATGAGGCCTGCCCAATTTAGAGACTGCTTACCTATACTTCTCACGCCCTTATGTCAAATGATCAACCTTTCTTTCACCACAGCGGTGGTGCCTTCGCCATGGAAGCAAGCTGAAAAAACCCTCATTGGACCCCACTAAGCCGGAAAATTTTCGACCTATTTCTCTCCTGCCTTGGGTCGCTAAAATTGCTGAGGCCCACACTAATAAAGTCCTTTCGGGGTTTTTGAACAACAGCGGTACCTTAGACCGCTCCCAGAATGGGTTCCGTCCCGGTCATAGCACCGAGACAGTGCTCTTAGCAGTGAGTGAACACCTGCGGACCATTCTGGATGAGGGACAAACTGCGGCTCTGGTACTGCTTGATCTCAGCGCCGCGTTTGACACGGTCTCCCATCAGATCCTCCTGCACTGGCACTGGATTGGTTCCGGTCCTTTCTGTCTGACAGAGCTTTTAAGGTCTCTGCCCCCCCCCCTTCCTCTCTCACGCCCATTCCATCAAGCAGGGGGTTCCTCAGGGCTCGGCGCTTAGCCCTGTTCTGTTTAACCTCTACGTCCAACCCCTGGTGGGAGTGGCGCGGGACCATGGCCTGACCATGGTTTCCTATGCTGATGATACGCAGCTGGTGGTGGTCCTCTCTGATGACCATTCCCGGGGCGCCATGCAGTTCCGGAATGGGCTAGAAGCGGTCGCACGCTGGATGACCACCAACTGCCTTCAACTTAACGCCAATAAGTCAGAAGTGCTGTTGGTGGGGAACGACAAGGGGCTCTGGAGTACGCAGTGGTGGCCGGCGTCCTGGGCAGAGCCCCCACTCCTAAGCCGGTGGTAAAGAACCTAGGGATCTGGTTCGACTCTACTCTTGGGTTTCAGGAGCACACCAAAAAGATCGCTGGTACTTGCTTTGGACTCTTACGGGGTCTGAGGCCTATATTGGGTTTCTTTGACCCAGCCACACGCCAGCTGATAGTACAGGCGACTATTTTGTCTAGACTAGACTATGCCAACTCTCTGATGCTAGGCGCCAACAAGGCGGAAGTGAATCGCCTTCAACGAGTTCAGAATGCAGCCGCTAGAGTCCTGCTCAGGCTCCCTAGATCTTGCTCTATGACGGGTGCTTTGCGGCGCCTTCACTGGCTACCCGTTCCCAAGAGGATCGAATTCAAGGCACTTTGTCTGGCCTTCAAAATACTAAAACTCTCATCCCCTGAGATTCTATCTAATTTGTTGGTCCCCTATGTTCCCGCACGCCTGCTGCGTTCCGCTGGACAATCTCTGGTCACGGTCCCCCGGGTGAAGCGCATCAGAGCGGGGGGCCGGTCCTTTCGCTGTCTTGCCGCTAAATTGTGGAACTCTCTCCCTGTTCAGATTCGCCGCTTAGACTGTCTGCTACCCTTCCGTAGGGCCATCAAAACTTACTTATTTCCTACAGTCTAGCCCCTGCTCTCTACCGACACTGCTATCAGCGCCGGGACGCCCCTTTGCTGGGGCAGCTGTGCGCTATACAAGTTTACCTAACAATAACAACAAAACGCTTTGGGAACAAGTAGTTCAGTTAAAAAGCGAACTACCAAAGGCTCACGTGATACACACACTGAGTCATCAACGTGATGGCGTTCACGTTGCAGGGAATTCATTGGCTGACGAAGCCGCAAAGGGGCTGTTCAGACGGCTTCCGTAGCTGCGATCACTCGTTCAAAAACGAAAATAGACAGTGAGATAATGTTGGCTGTCAATGCTACGAGCAAAGGCAGTGGTGCAGCGTTACCAAAAGTTTCCACTCAAGTACTCTTATCTAATTGATGCGAACAACGTTCCTTTTGCTCGAATCCCTGGAGTGGGGGATAGGGTAATTCCAAACAAGGAACGCAGATTAGGACTAATCCTAGCAGCACACGAAGGGATAGCCTCTGCCCATGCAGGCATTTCTGCAACAGTATCTTTACTGACACAAAGATATTGGTGGCCAGGCATTAGGAAGCAGAACAAGAACTATGTTCTGGAATGTGAAATTTGCCAACAGATGAAAGTCTCCACAGTGAAACGTCCTGCGCAGACACCCCTGTTAATTTCAGACAAACCATTAGCTTGTGTTTACCTGGACCACTGCGGTCCCTTGCAAAGGGACGGTAACTATAAATATATCATGGTCGCAGTGGATTCTTGCTCTAGGTTCCTATGTATATGGCCTCAGCGCTCGGCTGACACTTGAACTGTTATAAAAGATTTGTGAGTCTTTATCGGCGCATACGCAATAGGCACGCTACATTCTGACCAGGGCCCTGCGTTTAGCTCTCGGGCTTACAAAGACGCCATGGCCAGTCTGGGCGTTGCATTGCGGTACTCCTCTCCGTTTCATCCTGAGGGAAACGCTGTTGTGGAAAGGAAAAACCGGGACATAAAGCAGTCTATAACAGCTAGGGTATTAGGTTCGGGTGATGGGTGGGTCAAACATCTATATGGGGTCGAACGCTCATTAAACAATTCGTCAAGAAGTTCTCTAGGGGGGGTCACTCCAAATGAGGTCCTATTTGGGACAAGAATGTGGGTGCCCGATCTGGAATGTAGAGGCACAGTGGTGGAAAATAAACCCTTTGATATCAAAGATTGTTTGGCTGTTTTACAGGACCTAAATGAACTAAGATCGAAACAAAGCAACGTATTCCTGCAGCCAACCACCACTGGGGAAAAACCGGCGGTCCCAGCAAGGCCTGTCTGGATTCCAAAAGTTGGGGATCTAGTCAGAGAGAAGATTGCGGACAAGAAGGAATTTGGACCTTCTTACAGACAACCAGTAGTTGTCCTAGCCATACACGGAACAAGAACAGTACTTCTGCCGCCCCTTGATGGAAAAAAGGAGAAAAGATTTGTGTCCATCGACCTCATCAAACCACAGTATGTGGCCAATACTAAATAGTAGGCCTCGTGGACTCCGACCTAGTAGCAGACACACTCCTCTTGCTACTATCCAAGAGGTTCAGACTGAAAGACTGATAACCATCGAGAATTCAGCAGTAACAGATGAAGGACTGAGCAACAATGCTATGGAACTCATCCCTCTTGAAACACAAATAACAGTTCGTCCAAATACACCTGTCTATACCAATGTAACAAGTAATCAACTGGTTCCAGCGATTTCTACAAATCCTGATGCAATTCCAACAATTGACAGAACTGCTTCTGGCTACTTCATTAACTTTGATAAGTTTTCTGAGGATCCGAGTGAGCCCGAGACGTCGCCAGCATCAAAACCTTTAAACAGCAAGGACAAGACTTTTAGCATTTTTTGAAAAAGACTTATCTAATTTCACCATGGATTGAACTTTGGGTTATTTCTGGAATATTTTTCTTCCTGCTGTGGCTAGCTTTGGTTATGACTATGAGCATGCTTATAAATGGGAGATACATCCATTTGGACATTGAAAGAAAAGAAGTGAACTTACTTTTGAAACCTCACAAATCATCCCATCGTGAAACAAGAGACTTGTCTGCAGTGAACATCACAGCCGTTCCTATACAGGATGGTATAGTGTGGGACAAAACTGATTTTGATATTTTTGGCCCGACTGAACATTTGAACATTCCACATTTATTTAAGATCTCACTAAGTGATTTTGTTTCATCCAGTACCTTTTCTGATGATTGGGACTTTTGAAACTGTAACTAATATGATGTTTGACCTAGAAAAATCTGCTGCATTTTCTAATAATGAATATTTAGAGGGTTCATCAGACTATGAACAGCTGTATTGCTATAACCACTATGGTAATCATTTTTGCATAAATCTGCAACACCTAGAAATGTGTTTATGTTTAACCAATGGGAGCATTGTCCTACACCACCAAAAGGTAGTTCAAAAACATTTGCTAAGAAGTTTCCATATTTTTCAGGATATAATACATCTGATCCAGAAACATTTTACTATAGAAATGTAAACAAAACAGGACTGAAAATTATGTTAACAAATACAAAACAGATTTACTCTGCAGCTTTTATTGCCCAACTGTCTAGACAGGGTTTCGACTTATGGAAAGACACAATAGACACAAAATCTGTCTGGTGTACTAAAGATTGGCAAGTGCAGGGGATAGAAGCTTTATTTAGAGCCTGTATCGTCCCTCAGCAAATAATGTTTTTGAATGACACGGTCCAACAAACTTCTTGCCTTGGGTTAGCCAAGATTAAAGACATGAAAGCACCTTCTGTACCGACACCTGCAAGTGATAACAATACACAGGCAGCGGTTACAGTTGACACAATACTACAACTCAACAGAACAGATCCTGATTGGAGAAAATGGTTGATCTGGCCCACAGACACAAACAACTGTCAAGGGAGATTCCTGAATAAAACAAAGGGGTTTACTATTCATAGGCCAGACCCACGATACGTCCAAAGACAGCATCTTGGGGTAGTAACAACATACAGTGTAGGAAAATTATGCCTCGATTGGCTGCAAAAATCTACACTTAAGGATGTGAAACAACACTTATCTTTACTTAAAGAAGACGCAGACCTTAGGGAATTCTTACTTGGACCAAGAAAACCACGTCAAAAACGTTTCATATATGCCGGCATTTATGCTGCTTATAATGAAGCATGGAAGGTGTCACAGATGGAGGCCGCAGAACGAATACGTGAACTTGATCGTATTAACTTAGAGAAAACTCTCTCTGTGGTCGACAATGGGTTAACAACTTTGTCCTCCAGAATTTATTCATTGGACAGTATTGTATCCTCTGCTATCGACATACTGGAACAAGATTTAGCCATGTTACAGCAAGGCCAGTCTCAGTTACGTTCTATTATGTTATTAAGCTGGACGCTGCAATCTTTGCGTGCGGGCTATGTGCCTTGGCGTTTTATCAACACGTCGGCTCTGTTTGCAGAATACAATCTAACTGATAAACAGATCGAACTGGCACAAAGGGGAGCAAAGTATACAGTACTGAGCATTGAAAAACTTGAAAAATTACCATTCACAGTGGCAGAAAAACCAGCTACGGAATGGCTTATTCATGGCAAAATTAGTCTACCTGTGACTACTTTCCAGTTTCAGTATTGCCTTAAACAGATGCAAGCAGGCAAATATGAAAGGTTGGGTAAAGAATACATTAAGACATCCTGGAATTTACCTTACACCTATAGATGTTGGAGTGGGGATCGTGAAGTATTTCTAAGCAGTACACACTGTGAAAGTGCACTAAGCGGTTCACTGATTTGTCAGGACATTTCTTTACACGGGGCTTGTAATGGTTCTGTGGCAAACTTGTCCTGCCACCAGCAGGGTACACCAGCTGCTGTGATTAATCCAACGTTTGGACAACTTTCTAATGGGAGTCACCTCATGTTGAATGATCAGAGTTGCTGTGGCATGTTGCCAGGCATCCCATATCTAGTACCGGTCAACTCCAGGGTCACTTGCTGTATGCAAGTATTGTTTGCCCCAATAGACACAGTCAGGGAGTCGCCTTTGTGGCCTTCGTTGAATGTCTCTTTTATACGATTTGATACTTTAAGCAGAATGAAAGCCATGCTTATACAGCAATCAGTGCCTTTGACCTCAGCCAAAGAAACCTATGATCTACAAGTTGCAAGGACTTCGGCTGAGATACAAGCTTTAATTCGTACAAACTGCCCTATACATTTCGTAGACATGATAGGACGTATCTTTAATATGTCAGATACAAGCGGAATTGTACATGTATTTAAGACCATCTGTTCCGGACTATTAGCACCTTTCCAGGCTGTCCTCGGAATCATCCCAAACTTTGCACATTCGGTGTTTGGTGGTGTGCCGTTAATTCTAGCACTTGTTGCAGGAATTCTGTTTCTATTCCTCCTACTACGCTATGGCAAGCCTCTTCGCCAACATCACTCCGAGCAATGTGGAGAGAGCCTTCCTTGAACGGAAATGCCGTGAGCGAATAGTACAGCTTTTGGGCATGCCTCGTCTACGGGAACTTAATACAACGTGGTTCCTGTCATTCAGACCAATCTGGCAAGATTGCATCTTACCTGTTCTACGCTGCCTGTTTTGCGGTAAAGAGTGCATGCTAGACACCTGTCTAACACTCCCATCAGTCATGCCAACGGATATCGATACTCTGCTGGACCCGATAACAGCCCATGCTGTGTGTTGTCCCCAGAGGCTTCCAATCCTGATGTCGGCATTCATTGAGATCTCACAGACGCTTCCGGCTGCTGCTGAGGTACGAGATGGATCAACGGGCACACAGGTAACAACGGACGCGAACGTTGCATCTTCTGCTGAAGGCGATGTTTCTCATCTCTGTGCAATTAACCTTCTGAACGAGGTGTTCCAAATGTCGCCAACTTCGGTGGACGATATTTTGGCTACGGAAATAGATGATATAATGTTTACGCCAGACCCATACACTGACTTTGATTCAGCTCACAGTGTACCAGGGCAACAATGAAATTTGGCCTTCATATTTTTCAAACTTGGAACTTTTCCCAGAATTGAACTTTTTTCTTTTTAAAATTTTTGAAATGACATGGCAAATGAACAATCTGCTTACAGTAGAACTAGTCTTATAAAACGGACTTCTTTGAATACTTCCAGGGACACATTGTCACCTTACTTGTCTAACATTTTATTTACTTCCATGATATGCAATGGCTTTGATTTTAAGAACTTATCGACCATTTCATCATATGTATATATTACTGTTTCATTCACGTTGCATTCTACTTCCGTTATATGCTTAGAATGAAAACAATGCTTTAATGTACAGTACCTATGGCATTTCAACAGTTTTGAGCTTCTTTTAAAATGCTTTTAGAAATGTTTTTAGTAATATGTGGTACTCAGTTTTATGTTTAGCATTTAAAATGTTTAGCATTTAGTATTATCGTTCAATCGAAGATGGAGTGGGTGTTGTATTCCGCTTTAGTGGTCCGTATATAGGTTTTCCTGAATCATGTCCTTATATAGGCACAATTCGCCTTGCCCTTATATAGGCATAGAATCCCTGTCCTTATTTAGGCATTAACCGTGCACTCCAAATACAGGCATGGTCACCGACATCCGTCCACCCTAACGTCACAACGAGTTGTTAGAAACCAGACCCTTAAGCTTCGGGAGTTCCCCTAGCACATGACTATTGATTTCTCCAAGAACTCATCTATTATGTATGAACCGTTATACCTTAAGGGTTCATTCCTGACGTCTTCCTCTGTCCGACTTCACGTCAATGCTAACATTCCACGACACCTACCAGGTATAAATATACCTTCCCTTGCCCAAGCAAGTTAGAGGAGACCTCGACTTCAGAGGAGCCCGTATCCCGGCCTGACGCACTGAGAAGACGCTGTCATTCCTGCACGCAGACAAATCCAGCTTCCAGTGTTCTGACTCCCCTCGCAGGGTGTTAGAGTTCCAGACCCGGCAGGAGATTCCCACCTCTCTCATTCTCAAGGTATGGAGCTGACTAGATCCTAGAGGGACTCTTGGCATACTAGACTTGGCATACTAGACTTAACATACTCTTAGTATACCATACTAGAGAATACTCCACCTACTTCTACCTTTCCCTACACCTAAACTAGGTTAGGTACACTGGGGTAGAACTAGCATAGAGACGCATCGTATGAGTACTCGCATTCTTAGCTCATGTTATTTATGTACGTGAATATATGCTAAAAGATAATGCTAGCGCAGTATTATTTATGTCTACTGCTTACGCTGTACATTATTTATATTGCATACTGTCTTGTGATCATAACAGCACATATCTCTTACACGAGAAACAAGACTGTTCAACAAAACCCTTTTTATTGAAAAGCCCGTCTTTCCTTTCTGTGTAACTCTGTAGAAACTAAGCATGCACGATTGAATGAGTGAAACTGTTATCTATTGTTTCCACGGTTCTGAGACGTGTTCCGCTTCTAAAGGGAAACAAAGTTGTCATGTTTTTCGGTTGCCAGAAACTACTCCCTTCTTGTTCTCAAGGAGTTTCTAGTGGCCTCTGAGCTAGCTGGCACAGGTAATTAAGTTTAATATAATCGATAGGGACATACCGACTTTAGTCCGATGTCAAACCTATAGGTTATATTATTCCAATGCGCAGAGCCTATTAGTGAAATAGGAACTACACTACACTCCTCTCGCTACTATCCAAGAGGTTCTCAATGGGCCTCCAGCCCCCACTTAAGCAAGATTGATCTTGAAGTTGATTGATCACGTTTTGTCGACAAAGTCATGGCATTCACAGACATTCTGAAAATAATTACAAGCAATTGATCAGTGGGACTTTCTCTTCTCACAGAGCATGAAACATGTACAAGTACGAGACATAGAGCTGAGAAGAAAGGGTGTTTTTGTTCCTTTAGTGCTCAGAACACCGAGGAGATTTAAGAAAAATAAATAAAACATTGCTAGAAGTTTACAAATACACCACCTTTGGGTGAGAAGACTCTTCAGAATGTCATGCTGGAGCCTTCCCTTCCACCGCAGCAAGAAGATGATCAGGAGAAGGTGGCTGCTAGGAGAGGGACTTGGAGCAGTTTTCTTCTTTTGCCCACACTTCTGATCCTGCTGTGGTGGGAATGGTGGTGAAAGGGAGCCATATAACCCTGGTTCACGGCCAAGGAACAGACATTAAAGGACAGGGGTTATGTCCAATGTCCAATGGCAGAGAGAAATATGAAAAGTTGTGCATGGTTTTCAGGAGCTCATTACCCCATGTAGCCTGCCAATGGCCCTTACTGCTGAGCACAGACACTGCAGATTGGCACACAACTTCAAGTGAATGTGTACATGAAAGTAGCGTCCACTTAGGAAATGTAAGCGTTTCGTAGAATCCCTGGGAAAGGAAATTGTGTTTTCAGTGGCCTGATGCTATTGATTTTTTTAAAAAGTTTTGTCGAGACCCTATAACAGATGGCACAGATAGGGTAAAAATATTTAGGACTTAAATCTAAATGTGGAAAGAATCAAGCAAAACGTGTTCCTTCTTGTAGCTGGAAAGAAACAGGGACTGCACTTGCGAGCAGAGTGGGGAGGAGGTTACTAAGAGTGAACTCTTAGAGCCTTAAGAAAATGAGAAGAAAACATTACAGCTCGTGCCAAGAGCAGAAAGAGCCATGGCAGTGATACCCCACATGATCCTGTTTACGGCAGAGTTCACATATGCTCAACTATTCAACAAGACACAGTCGAAAAAATGAGTCCCTGAAATGTAACCTTTTATATTTGCCACCTGCAAGAAGAAATCTCAAGACAGAAAGGATCCACGAGGGTGACAGCTTCATCCCCTCTAAACCTCTACCTCAAACCTAATCTTTCCCTTTTTCTTTCAGCTCACCCTAAATGTATCACTCTCCCTCACCTTAACAATCATCCTAATCCAAGCCTAATGCCCATCTGAAACCATATCTTTTACCCTAGCACTGACCCTTTTTACCTGTCACGCACCCTAAACTACCACTAACCATATCTGGATCCCTAAGCCTACCACTAAACCAAAACCAAGGACTAATCATTTTCCTCCCGTTTAACCTAACCTTAACACCTACCTTAAGCCTAGTGCTTAACCTAAAAAAAGAAATAATAGCATTCTTTATGCTTACCTGTGACCCACATCCAAAGGTTTGCCTCCAGTGCTTTTAAGATCCAGTTTTTTTTTGTCCAAGATTTTTTCCCGAACATTTTTGTTCTAAAAAAAGAGATGCCACGCTAATTTTAAGTGCCCTACCTTTTCTAGATGCAAATGAGTAAACTATATTCCTGAATATTGATTCTTAGAGCATGATTACTGAGTCACTCTGTAGCTGCATGACCTGCACGATCCTCCACAACCAAGGACCCGCTTACATGAACCACTGTCTGAATTTCCACGGACCCTCCAGGAACCTCTGCTCCACTCACCTCACCCTCGCACAGATACCACGCATCCGCTGCTGCCGCTCTGGAGGAGGAAGCTCCTTCTCCCACCTCGCCACCAAAGCCTGTAACACCCTTCCCTTCCACCTTCAAACTTCACCCTCGCTGACCCACTTCAGGAAGGAACTCAAGACCTGGCTCTTCGACTAAGACCTCAGCACAGCGCCTGTATATCACCTCAGATGATAAGCCGCGCTATATAAATGCCACTTGAATTGAATTGAAAGCTGAGTTCCAGAGTGGCTCTGCTTCGTAAATGAAGCAATGACTGTTCATTCACGCTTTCTCTATAGGCTCCGGTCCTGAACTTTCTATTTACAATCATTGTTTTCCAGTAGGTTAATCCAACTGGTTCGTTTGAAATTAGGCTCATAAAGGAATTGCCCGGACATGGGCTGGTCAAAAAGGTTTTTATTCTTCAGTATGCCAAAGTGAATTGTGACGAAATTCCGTACAATATGCTTCTTCCTGCTATGAACCGAAAACTGCCTGGTTCAGGCAGTTCATGCTTCTCCCGAGCGAAAGAGGTCCTTTGAGGACCACACAGAATCCTGGGCAGTTCCTGTGGTTCTCCTTAGACCTTGTTGTGACAGGAAGAAATACAAAAACTGCGCAAGCCTTCAAATCCGTCCATTCCTCAGGTTTGCTTGCTGACCGAAGGTAGGCTTTTTGTAGCCCCATTTTGCTCTGGGTGAATTTCACCTGTTTCACTAAATGGATCATCCCACTCCTGCATGGGTCTGTGAAATGATGTCCCTTTGTCAAAACAGAACCTAAACGTCCAATGCCAGTCAGTGAGGAGAAACGAATGTCAAGTCCTATTTCCTGGTCCATTGAACCACAAAGGCTGCATCATGAAGTGTCATCTTTAAAGGAATAACAGAGCATTATAAAATGCTTGCAGGCTTTGGAAGGCTGACATGACTACTTAAAAGAAGCAATGCTTAAACAGTGGTTGCAAAATCAGAAACATTGTATAGCTTTATTATCTCGTATAACTGTAAGCTGAAATGGACACAGCTGTTTCCAAATGTTTTTTAATAGGTCACTAGAAAGTCTAAGATGATACTGCAAACACTACCAACTTGGTGAAGACTCTGTACTGGAAGAGCAGGTTCCACTACTTACTTTGTAAAAAAAAAAAAAAAGTACAGGTGCCCAAGTTGTTTTCCGAAACCCACTGCCTGTGCTGTTGAATGTGTGAGTTGATTGATACAAAGGCTGTCTAGTCTTAATTCCACCTCATGCCTCTTTCATCCCCCTCCATGAAATCCATGCCTCTTTATCTTGCAGGTTCCTTTACATCCTTGCTTTCTCCTCTTACCTTCCCATCTTTGTCATCTCCTTTATATCCTACCTTTTCTGTCTTTCTCTGTTGGTCAAAGTCTGATGATGAAAAATAAGCCGGTGGACCTCAGCTGCAATCAACTGTTCATATTAAGCACAGGCAGGTTTCAGTGGCGGCTGCTACAGAACGGGGGTCGTGGGGCAGGGCGGAGGGGTTGAAAAAAATAAAAAAAGATCAAGTACCTGTGAATGGCTGCCGCCTCTCCTTCGTCCTCTTCTCTTCCTGAGTCCTGGCAGCACAGAAGCACACAGGCTCCCAGGCTCCCCTAAGCCATTCATGATGCTGCTGTTACCAGCATGACAACAGCGTCGTGATTGGTCTGAGTGGCCTGTTTGGCTGATCAGGAAGTGCCTGGGACAGTTCTCCACCCGGCTGTGCAACACAGCAAGGTGGAGAAATGCTAAGTGTGCATGTCTGTTTGGCCGGGCCAAGACGGCCGGACAAACTGTCATGCGCACTTATGGTGCACCAACTACTCCTCCTACCTGTGACCCCAGCCCCACCCTAACCTGGCCCCGTAGCCTGTACTAAAAATAAAATGATAATAACGTTGTGTTATTATCATTTTATTTTACCTTTTTTACACTGCTCTGAGAGCAGTGGGTCAACGCTCCTCCATCTTAGCTGAGGAGTCGCCGTTGGCAGGTTCTAACAGCTGGGACTGATGCGGGAGAGATTAGAAAAAAGGTGACGAAAAAAGAGAAACTCATTCTTAGTTTGACTGAATTTTAAACAGCATAGAGTTGTTCATATTGGGCCCGATTCAGGTAGATTTAACAGTGACTTTCTCTACTAGCACTCATGAACTACATGAATAAGACAGAATTACTTCTGGTTTACTCCTGAATTTCATGAATAGATCAGGAGTACTACAAGAGTAAGTCACACCCACTCATACATCAATCTGGATCATAGTATGTTGCAGAACTTCCTTGAACTGCATAAGAAAGCAAGAGCTGTCAGTTAAGCTCATTTCTCAAAGCAAACATTTACTCTGGAAGATATGCACTCTGGGAGGATCACACTTTGAACACATATTCCACTTGGCTAAGAGTGCATGCTGGTGTAGTTCATTACCTTTACAAGCCGTATGTTTTTGTTCAGCAAAAGACTCTTGCTCACGGATAATTGTTATCACTGGGTGTTGCACTAAAGGCTAAATAAAATACCTCAGATGATTAGTAAAATAGCTGACATTTTCTCATTGTGGTCAAATGTCTAGACAAACGGGTTGGTCAAAAATGTAAGAAGATTCCTGACCTACACTGCTTAAAGAGTAAATGCCACTGTTTTAGTGGTCATTTGTGTTGGTTACCATTTTGTGCCCCGTACACAAGATTGACTTCACTGCTCTTTTAACCCCTTCGCTGCTAGGCCTTTTCCCCTCCTGTGCTAAGCCTTTTTTTGGCTATTTGGGGTAGTGCGCGCTTAGGCCTCTGTAACTTTTTGACCACATAAGGTATCCATGCCAAATTTGCGTCCTTTTTTTCTAACATCATGGGGATTGTAAAGGTACCCAGGGTTTGTGGATTCCCTGGAGGGGACCCAGAAATTAGTCAAAATACAGCTAAATTTTG